>OU744723.1:45431853-45915846 GCA_916613615.1 Steromphala cineraria
ATATGTTGCATTACAAGAGAGAGAACACCAAGCATGTCCATTGCTTTCTGACTATCGAGTTTCTTAAAAAAAATATCGAACCAGGTTTTGTGAAAACGTTAAATTCTATATTGTTCTCTTAAATGGAACACAAACTAAAGAAAACATCGAAATTATCATTATACATGGGTTTTATGTATCTACGAACATAATGGTATAGTTAAAATTCTAAGGAATGTTTTAAAATCTTTAAATGTAATTTGATAGTGAAATGTTAAATTCTCAAATTACTTTTCGAATATTTTGTTTGTCAAAAGATTTTTTATGATCTTGATCATCTGACGGACATATCATATATTCCCCCGTGTTGTTTTAAAAACTCTTTTTATTTTTGAAATCTCAATCATACAATGCATTCAATCGGTTCATTGTATATATTATACTTAACAAAATAAAATACAAAGTTTCTATTTTAACAGTTTCCTATGATAAAAGTTTTTTCGTTTTTTTCTACGAATTTAAAAACAATGAATATTTATGAAGTTTGTGTGCCATTGATCTGTCAACAATATAACACTTATGAATACTACTTTCATTCAATAAATGATATTAGAAATTGCAAGTGTTGTTGTTTGTTTTAACCAAATAGCATATTATTCTCATAAAAAAACGAACATTCAGTCAATAAGTTTTGCTGCATGTGTTTTCGGGTAGAGAGATATTCGGTACAAGTCGTTTCATTGGCCAAGAAAAAAGAAGTCAACCAACCAATTTGAAAATGTTGTACGAAAATTAAAATGTGGTCGTTAACTTCATAAAAAAAACATCCAATTAATATTAAATATGTATGTATATTAAATTCGCAGAAAAGCAATAAAAAAGATGAACACGAAAGTATATTAGGAATATTATTTGTCGTCAAGATGATACGATTGAGATTCCAAGTATAGCAAAACAATGTGCTTTCGCGAATGTGCTTTGACAAAGATTTGTTTGAACTTCGATTTAATATGATAAATATTTAAAGAAATATGTCATATTAAACCTTACAACTGGACAACAAGCTTTCTTACAAATACATATTATGGAAATCAGTTTTTTTCAATTCCAGATCGTGGATGCAAGTGACTGAGTCTAATAGTATGTGAAATATGCACAACTATTTTAAAATGATATATTATTTAAAATTTATAGAAATGACAAGAAAAATTACATTTATTTCACAAGTTCAAACTTGAATAACAATAAAGGTTATTTGTGATCTTAACCATTTAGGTGATACGAAATTGTGAACTAGTAAATGAATGAACTTACGCAAATTAGTAAAATAAATTATGATATGTTTGTTTTCTTCAAGTTACTTATTTATTTGCAGATTATCTAAACGAACTTGTCACCAGGTAAAGTATCAGAACGGAATAATAATAATCTAAGAAATAGTGCTTCCATTAAATCAATCAATTTATGAAGCAGAGAAATTCTTTTTTTTACTGAACATCTAACATATTTCAATTACCATATATAATTTCAATCCGTGAATTATCAATTAGTAAAGTGAGTAGCAATCAATATTCGCTCTGTGACACGGTTGCATCAAAATATAGACACCCATGAACAGAAACGGCACAAAATGTAATGCTGTATGCAATCAGAAGTGCTTTGCCGCCTCGAAACTCTGGGGAAATTATGGTCAGCTTGGTACAAGATAAAAAATACATTAGAGAGCATTTAAAGCGATTTGATGAATATATTTAACAGTTCTCGGTGTGTATAAACATCTTTGCAAAAGCTGACATCAATGAAATGGCGACATTGGGATTTGGCATGAGCAAACACACTTTGCAAGGCGTGAATGGTAACAAAACCAATTGATCTTACTGATAACTCGAAACAGACTTAATAAGGTGTGAATGGTAACAAAACCAATTGATCTTACTGATAACTCGAAACAGACTTAATAAGGTGTGAATGGTAACAGAACCAATTGATCTTACTGATAACTCGAAACAGACTTAATAAGGTGTGAATGGTAACAGAACCAATTGATCTTACTGATAACTCAAAACAGACCGCTAACATCTGTCAAACAAGCTGTAACTATCTGATTCAATGTGATACCGTGACTAAAATAAATCTTAACATATGTAGTGTAATTTCTAAATGAAGCGATCGTAATGAATTACAAACAAAATGTTATTCACAAAATGAACATGAGATCTATATATAGATTTGAGTTTTATGTCTTCAATTTCTGTTTACATTGCAAATATCATTTAGAATACCTGATTACCTACTCTCCATAACAAGCGCACAACTCTTGGCATTCAATCTTTAGATACATTTCCTGAAACAAAAGCAGCATCTTTTGAAGTAGTCATTTATCTGTCTTATGTGAATTATTAAAAGCCTTTCCACGCCAGCTATTTTGAAACAACTTATTCTGAATGTGTACAGGATCGATGACATGTATACGTATCTCTTTGTACCAACATACATTTTAGTGGCTGATGCAAAGACAACAGCAAAACATACTATACTTGATTAAAGCAGCAAATACCTTCCTTCTGCAGTTTGTTAGATGGAGGTGCAGGGAGTCCATCATAAAGACTGCTGCAGAAGACAAGTCAACTCAGTATCTGGTATCTGTCGGCAATGTCTTGTTATAATAATAATAATAATAATAACCATAGACTATTTATATTGTGCATATATCCATGTCAAATGTCATGCTCAAAGCGCACGAGAAAAGTTCAAGAATCACTATACACGATCAGTCAGGGAAGAGATGAATCATTATGTCACTGCGAGAAAGCTAGTTTGTACAGATGCGTTTTGAGTTGGCTCCTGAACAAGGACAGTTCATGACAGAGGCGGAGATGTTCAGGGAGATTGTTCCACTCAACAGCTGCTGAGTAACAGAATGTACGGTGTCCATATATAGTAGATCGTATTTTGGGGACTACCAGGAGGTTCTGTATTCGAGACCTAAGTGATCTGGAGGGAACATATGGTGTGATGAGACTTGAGAGGTACACAGGGGCAGTGCCAAAGAGACAACGGAAAACAATGCACAAGAGTTTGAAAAGAATGCGTTGTTGAACTGGTAGCCAATGGAGCGATTCAAGAACAGGGATGATGTGTTCATATTTCCTTGTGCGTGTGACAATACGTGCAGCGGTGTTGTGAACTCGGTGTAACCGATGTAACTGGCACCGACTAACAAGCTGTTACAGTAGTCATATGGGTTGAACTAGGTTTAAGGGGCACATCCTGCAGACGTTGTTAATCTGAGCTGCTATTGGGAGTGTGGAATCCAGTGAGACACCTACGTATTTAACAGTTTATATGACTTCTGTGTTTGAGACATTGACTTTTATTGTATGTGAATTTTTTTATAGAAACTGCCTTTTTCAGAGTAGCACTGGCTCCATTTTATCACTGTTAATTGTTGGCCGTCATACATGTTTGCAAGTTTACAGGATTTTATAAAACTGGCTATCTTTTGTTGGATTTAATCATCTATGGTTTAACTATAAAGTAAGGGACCTAAACGTATAGTATGACAATGGAAAATTTCATTATGGCTTGTTGTTGTGACACGATACAAGATGACATGTGAATTATCTCATATTCAAAATGAATTTGGAAACTATGTGTTTTATCTTTTAAAGACTTTGACTGAGATGTTATGATGTGTTCTTTTGTAGGATGCACAGCATACAGCAACTCGTATGCATTATTCCCTGGAATTCAACGTGGTGGATCCGACTTGGGAATGTCCCCTGCTGGATCCCTGGAGTATTGTCAGAAGATCTGCTCAAACATGCCCAACTGCAAATCGTTTGACTATTACCCTGGTTATGGACACTGCTGGCCAAAGTGGGAAGGCGTATTGGATGATCCTGCTACATTAAAAATGCATGATTCTGACTACCCAATTCACGGGGTCAGAAATTGCTACAATTAGCTAAATTTTCCCAGGCGTTATAACTTTAAAATAACATATTTAAGAAATATTATGAATGAAACTGGTAATGTTATGTCCTTTGAAGAATAAGGTAGCAAATATGATGTTTCTGTTGATTTTCTTACATATACAATACTATCCAATTCTTCCATTTAATATTTCCAAACTTGCCAATAGTAAACATCTGTATCAAAAATTGTGTCAATTTAGTTTTAATAAAACTACTGGGCAGCTGAAATGGGAAGAACTATTTGTAAAGGACTTTCAACAGAATGAATGGGAAAACATAAATATGATGCCTAATCGGTGCACACAAAGTGTTAACTTGAAATGGTTTCAATATAGGATAACTCAAAATATTTTGACAACAAACACTTTATTGCATAGGATTGGATACATTGATTCACCGTTGTGCTCCTTCTGTAAACAGGTGCCTGAAAGCATTGTTCATCTATTACCAGACGTTATAAAGTGTGGAAAGAATTGACAGAATGGCTAGATGACTTGGCTGAAGGATATATTGAATTAACACCAGAAAATAGTAATTTTGGTTTTAAGGGGGAAAATAACAACCCATTAAATGTCATTTGTTTGTTGGTTAAACAAAAAAATTACAGTTCTAGCAGAACAGAAAAAAAAATTAACTTTGGCTTTATCCAAAAAGAATTATTAAGACACTATGAGGCATGTAAATATATTGCTTTTTCAAATAACAATTAACCGAAATTTTATTCATTTTGGTCCTCTTTTCACACTTTATTCCAGCGCATCAAGACTGATGGTACTTAATCTTTATAAAGATGATGTTAATTCTTGCTTAAAATAGAAAATGATGTAAATATTGAAATGTACACTGTTGAACTGCAATATCTATCAGTGATTGTACTGAATCTTTATGTTCTATAAGATATCTATCGATCCTAAGAATTGAAGATGATGTAAACTTTGTAGTGAGTACTGATTATTACCTGCAATATCTAGTAGTGAAATGTGAATATTAGTTTTCTTCTGTTTTGTATACAAATACATAATGTCAATTGTCATTGTCAATAAGCAATAAACAAATGTAAAATGTAAACATCTTATGGGAAATAATTTTTTTTTTTTTTAAATTTAGAAGAAAAAGAAAGCATAACTGAGACTTTTCAAAGGTGTCTGAAATTGTTACAATAAGCTTGATAATCCATTAAAGATTTGTTCAATTCTGAAAAAGAATTACACATTCGATATATCCAACTACGTATAATGTATATTCAACTGACCAATGAGTTATTAATTGTCATAAAAATTCTTATTAAAAATATCAGAAGAAATTTGTAAAGTTTTCGAAAATAAAACCCAGTTGAATGACACATTTATACTTGATGTCTACAACATCCGATATTGACATTATTATGTAATTAGGTATATTTAGGTATGTGTAAAGATAAAAAAAGGTTTTAAACATTGATTAAGCAGTAATGTCAACTTAAGGCCTTTAATTCAAAATCAATTTTCTTATTTGGAAATCATGCGAACTGTTGCCGTTCATTTAAATTAAAGAATAAACGTAAAATTAATCAATTTGTGTTGTTGAATTTATCATCAGTACCAAAGTAGTCAATTGAGGTTAGTAAATATAGGTAAGATATTGGTTTTGTGGCCTTGGTTGTGGAATATGTCCAGACCCATTTCTAGCATAAGAATCACGTGACCCAAAACTGAGGACAAAATCTAAAACTATAACTTCACTGCAAAATATCTGTAATTAATGTGAAATTAATCGAATTGGTTATAGTTTCCACAACAACATTTAATTTGCTTTCTCTAAATAAATAACTTTAAAAAAGATTTAAATTTAATGTAAGATGTGCTACATATTCATGCAGGCCATTTCTGTGGAGGATTTTTATCAAACGTTACACATTTAATTATTTGAAAAGAACTGTTGATTTGTCAGCTACGGTCCTTCTACACGCATCTTTTTGTAATCTGCAAAGTAGAATAATAGACAAGTGGAATATCATGATTCAGATTCAACAAAGTTGACAAGGTTGAAAGTTGATCCCATTTCTACTAGTTAAATATCAAATTCCTCAAATATTGATTTGTAAGACTATATTATTTTAAATTGCAAATATTTAGAGTTTTTGATATTGTATTCTCAAACTGATAAGATAAAAATTTAAATCATTGGTCAAAGAATATTTTAAGTGGTTTTTTTTGTGTGTATTCTTTGTGCTGTTGTACACGTGCCATAATCAAATACATCACATGTCTCTTAGATATTAAGTTAATCTAACACTTTAAGAAAAAAACCCTCTTTGAAAAGGACAGTCATTATTTTCTTTTAGCCTTAAAATGGTCACTAGGACACACTGATTGAGACCCTCAACTTGTCATCCTCACCACAATTTCAATATCAACATGCATTTCACTAAAGGCACGGCATCTCAAGAATTAGAAGCCTACGTTGAAAATACGCAAGATGGCTTGTTCAATCTTCATTTGCACTGAAAGAGGCCACAGGCCTATAGTACACATTATAAACAACACACTTTAGGCAGTAGAGAGTACATACTTTCTACGTTTAAATGCATGGTACAGAAACATTGACAGATTTTCGACATGAATCTTCCTAGAACAGCTAAGTAACGAATTTATAAATTTATAAATATTATAATTATTGTAGTAATATGTTTTAATATACATATGTCTCAAATCGAGGTATGCTGGACAGACACAAAGAAAATGATACTCATCTTCAGTTTCATTTAAGTTACACACTTTACATAATCTATGTTCTTTTTCCAAACCAATATATCTACCGGTTTCAATTGATAAGTCATGAGATGAGCAGCGAAATCTTGAAAGCAAAATTCTAAATTCCCAAACATTCAACGATGATAAGTAATTTTCACTGCAGATAGATTCTTTAAACATTCTGAAATAGAAACATTTATTTGAAACGGATAGTTTTTGGAGCCAGTATTGTAGATATATATCTTGCAAGCGTTGTTTAAATGACATAAGAAAGTTTGATTGGGAATCTATACATTGTTCTAACCATATGATGCCAAATCCTAATGAACATAACAAATCTTTAACATCTGTTACCCAATTATATTTTCCATTTTCATCATACAACATCATCATTTTATAACATCTTTTCAGTAATCTATAAGATGGCATATCTAATAATTTTATCCAATATTTTATTGCTTTTACTTTTGTTTCCACATATCATGGAAATCTACCACATTCGCCGTAGACCATTATATTTGAAGTAGAAGGTTTCACACCGAGGAATTTTGTCATTGCATATACATGAACCCTTTTCAGTAAATCAAATTTTTTAACAAATACATGTTAAGTGTAAAGGGAGAATTATCGTTGGTTCTTAATCTGCACAGTATCACTGGTAACTAATACGCATGGCATGGCCATGTTAAACCACGAATATGAAGATGGCAATTAAACGAAATGTTATAAAGAAAATATACAAATTACTACTGAAAGAGTTACTCCTTGAGTTGTTTGGGGTTTCAAATGCAAAACTTAAAAAACAAGGTCATTTGATCGAGAAGCATCGACTCAAAAACAAATGGATCTACAGCTGTACCAGCAGCAGTCTCAGTCTTTATAATTTATTAACTGGATCGGAAGGTGGTCTACATAAGGAGAGGAGAACAGATGTAGCCGATATCAGCTTTCATCACTGCCTTGACCAATTACAGGAACAAATTCAAATGATGGATGTGAAGATACTGAGGACTGACATGATTGATCTGACTGCAACACCTGTACTGGATGAAGTTGTTGATACTAAAGGAAATGTAGGAGACAGTAACGTTAATACAGATTGTTTGGTATTGAACGTTACAGGTACTAAAGTCAAACTCGTAGCTGATTATGGCAACCAATGTCTGAAATTATATTGAACTAAAGCAGGACAGCAATGTTCAAGTGTACTCAAGGTGTCTGGTAAGCCCTGGTGTATGACAGTTATCAGTGAAGGTAAGGTAGCTGTGTCTCTCTCTGAATCACCGTGTATCATCACAGTTGCTGTGACTCCTGACCTGGCACTTCTATCTACAATACAGACAAGTAAGAAGTACAGGGGTCTGTCTACTCTAGATCAATCAACACTGGTGGCTGGTTCTAATAATCCACCTTCTGTGGATCTGATTGATATGCAGGGAACCATTTGAAGACCTTCACAACACTTCCTGCTATTGGAATTTAATTGGATTTAATGAACAAAAACAATACGATGAAAGGGGAGAGTTTTATTGGTTTGAATCACAAATCTAGAGAAAACAACCCATCATGCCGCCTCATAAACCCTGCCAAATCCGAACTAGGCCATATTAGCAAACAAATACTCGACCTCATAAACAACAAAATAATTGAAAGAAACAACACCAACCTCTGGAAAAACACAAATTCTGTACTTGAATGGTTCAACAACATACCTAACAAAAACACAACAAGCTTCATCTGCTTCGATGTGGTAGAGTTCTACCCATCAATCACTGAAAAAACCCTGAATGATGCACTTGACTTTGCCTCCCAATTCGATGATATAACTCAACAAGAAAGAAACATCATCTTGCACGCTAAAAAATCACTTCTCTACCATGACAACAGAGCATGGAGCAAAAAATCCTCTGAAACTTCATTCGACGTCACAATGGGTAGCTACGACGGCGCTGAAACATGCGAACTTATTGGCTGCTTCCTACTCTCTAAACTGCAAGCAAAACTAGGCAACAACATCGGCCTCTACAGAGACGATGGCTTAGCAGCCTCAAACCAAACCCCAAGGACAATCGAAAAAACAAAAAAAGAAATCTGCAAGATCTTCAAACAACATGACCTTAAAGTTACCATTGAAGCAAACAAAAAAGTTGTCGACTTTCTTGATGTCACTCTCAATCTTAACAACAATAGCTTTAAACCCTTCAATAAACCAAACAATACCCCACAATATGTCCACTGCAAATCCAACCACCCACCAAACATCATTAAAAACATCCCCGAAGGTATCAACAAGAGACTGTCACAAATTTCTTAAAACGAAGAAATATTCAACAAAGCAATCCCACCCTATCAAGCCGCCCTAAACAACAGCGGCTACAACCATAAACTCGTGTACAACCCACAGGAAAATAAAACAAAAAACGCCAAAGAAAACGGCAAGTAACATGGTTCAACCCCCCTTTTGACCTCTCAGTCAAAACAAACGTCGGCAAAAAATTCCTCAGCATCCTCCGCAAATCATTTCCCATTACAAATCCACTCTGCAAAATATTCAACAAAAATACAGTCAAGCTAAGCTACAGCTGCATGCCAAGTCTGAAAAACATCATCGACAGCAACAACTAAAGCGTCAGGAAAACCAAAGAAAAACCAACTGAAAAAACATGCAACTGCAGAAGTCCAAAAACTTGCCCCCTTAAAGGAAACTGCCTTGCCAAATCAGTAATCTACCAGGCTAAAGTCACAACAGAAAACAAAACTGAAACTTACGTTGGCCTTACAGAAACAGAATTTAAAACCAGGTTTAACAACCACAAAACATCCTTCAACAACCCCAGCAAAAAGAACGTCACAGAACTCAGCAAATACATCTGGCTGCTAAAAGATGAAAACACAGACTTCAAAATGGAATGGTCAATCATTGGCAAGGCAAATCCATACTCAAACACAAGCAAAAGATGCAACCTCTGCATAAACGAAAAAGTTATTATCATCTGCAAACCTCAAATGGCAACCCTTAACAAACGTAACGAGTTGGTCAACACATGTAGACACAACAATAAATTTCTGCTCAGAAACAGCCAAAGCCAAAAACCAGCCCGAAAACGCAGGAACCCAAGAAACAAAGAAACACATAGCCAAAACGCAACCAATGTGCGCCAATCAGTCAACAAGCCCAAGCGCACACATGTAACAAAAGGTGGCCAAAACCTGACATAATCTATCACTTGACAAATGCACTCAGCATGAAACAGAGCTGTAGTGATAGAAAATATTGATAATGTAGAAAACATCGACTTGTATACTACATTTATATATATATATATATATATATATATATTTGAAATGAAGTCCATATATGTTAATTACGATATGCAGCATAAGTTGTAATAAACCATGGCAGTTGTAACATTGGTCGGTCAAGCTATTTACAAGTTACTGAATATTTTGTTCAAACATGGCAGAGCGTCACCGTGTAGAACTTAAAAAGCCTGCAGCACATGCAAGTCGTGCACTCAGATAGCGGCCGAGCTGGTGAAACGGTGCAATTTGAACAAGAAATGAATTTCACAAAGTAGAACTGTCCATATTGGTAAATCCCCTTTGAATCTCGTAAGACAAAGTTTGGTATAACTGGCTTCGCAAACACGCCAGTTATGCATGTTTATCTTGTTTATCTTTAACCGTGTGGACAGCGATATTATAAAATTAATTTCTAATGACCTGACTGGTGAAAACACAATTTCAAGGCACCCCATTCCATACACATCAAAGAGAGTTGTGGCGCGCTCTCTGCGTACATCGACAATTTCGAGGTCCCCCGATGATGAAAACGATTGACAACAATAATGACAAGTTTTAAGCCTAATATCGAGTGTAACACTGCTCTTTGGCTGAACATTATTACGCTGAAAGAATTTTACTTTCAAAGCTGCTAGGAAACGCTCCGCGCGACCACACAGGTCCGTACTTCCTCTATTCAGGTACCCAATACTACAGCTGAGGGAACTGAGTGCAATGTGAATAAAGCGCCTTGCCCAAGGACACAACACTGTGGTCACATACTTTTGGTGTCTCCACCTTGATTCGAACCCGGGTCTTTGGAGTCAAAGGCCAGCACGCTAGCATTGGCGTGTCTGCAATTCTCATCATGTCAAGAGGAACATTTGATAACTGTATCTTTACATTCATATAAACAATGTCAAACCAACACCCTAAACACGTCGAGTTATAACAGCTGATAGCCCACATCCCATACTGGACAGTTTTCATACGCGAATTTAAATTGTTTTCTTGTTTTGAAATATTTGCATAAGACATAGCATTCATTCACTCTTTTCCCAAAATAGTATTCTTAGTTACATAAAATATTAGACCGGTAGCGATCCGTCTTGGCATAACTGATATCTAGGTCAGTGCTGCAAGCAGGTATAAGTTACCACAAAATCGCATTACGAATGAAATATAATAACTTTCAATTTTCAAAACAACGTTACAATTTATAAGAATGGAATGTCAATCTCTGGATCAATTGAGGCATAGAATGGTCCCTAACCTGAGCGCCACATATGGATGCCGGGGAGTTGAAATTGAAAAATGATTTGACGGTGAAAGAATGCCATTGACCAGGGGGGAAATGAAAGCTCCTTGAGCAAGCAAGAGTGGTTGGATATGTGCGCTATATAATTATCCATATTATAATAATAATGTGTTAATATTTAAAATGGAAGATTGCATCAATGTTGTTATATGTCTGCTACATCATTTGTCGTATTTTCTCATAATAAGAGTTTTTACTTTCTGACGCCATGGATAATAAAGTAATTAACACACACGCGCAAATGTCACACCTTAGGTTAAATATCATTTGTCAGTCACTCAGTTGAAGAAACAATACTATGGCCTTTCTCTGTTGGTATTACTTTCTATCCATGCAATATTCTAGTGACACAAAACAACCAACAACGTAACCAGGCTATGATAAGAATTTTTGTAAACAATGAATGCATAACCTTTCACATGAATCTTGTTATTTAAGTATTTTGGTCCAACAGTATATGCAAAACGTATTGGAATGTAATGAAGGAACATTGAATAAATAAAGTATCCCTAGGAACAAATATTCTTTATGTCATGGCTAACAGAAAATGAACTTTAGTGAGCTTTTGATATACTCTAATAAGGAACTCCACATCGCAACGTTGCCCACATTTTGAATGTTCATCCAACGACACAAACAAACATTACATTATCAAACACCGCCCTTGTATATCATCGCTTATCACTCATAGACTTGGCTCAGTCTGATGTTACAACAATGTTACAATGACGTCTACGATGGTCAAAACAGCATGCAAGATGACTTTAAAGGGCCGCTCATATTTTCATCACATATTGTTTGGCTTTAATGCGAACGAAAATGGCTTATTTCGCGGTTTAAAATTTAAAACATCTCATATATTCATTCCTCAAATCATATTTTATCATATTATAATTATTATATTTTAATTATATTTTCGAAACACTTGTTTTCAATGAGAACCTTGAAACACACATATACATTCTTGGAAATAAAAATTTACACATATACATGTACTAGTTATATGACCTATCAAACATTCATAGCTAATATTCACTTTTTATTTTATTTTTTAATTACGATACATATAGACTGATTGCAGAAAAAAAAGACTCTTAACCCTCGCACAACTTATGATCCTTACAAACAATACTTAAGCTAATGTATTGGATTGAACCAGGTTTTGTGCATGCTCACAGTATACACAAGAGAATTG
Organism: Steromphala cineraria; assembly: GCA_916613615.1. Classification (NCBI taxonomy): domain Eukaryota; kingdom Metazoa; phylum Mollusca; class Gastropoda; order Trochida; family Trochidae; genus Steromphala; species Steromphala cineraria. The sequence goes on from OU744723.1 coordinate 45,444,337, forward strand.
AATTTACATTCTTTTATCTTTATTATGTACAAATATGCATCGTCATGAACCTGTAAACCCCCTTCTGTGAGACCCCAACGTTAATAAGTTATAAATGGTAAATATTTCCTGAAAATTTTCAATATATACTTCTTACACTTTCAAGACATGATACAGAGTCTCAAAATAAATCTGATATACGGAAATATGGAATATGCTTGCAAAATTTTAACAAGTGTGTTATTCAACATTAGGGAAAGTATGCATTTTTTTTAATAATCCAAAATCCAAAATAATTTGGGTGTTGATATAAGTGATTTTCAAATACAACATAACACATTGATTTGTTAAAAAAAATTATCGAACAACTATATATGGCTTCAAAGACACACACAACCAAAAAGATAATATTTTAATTATTTGTTTAGATTTTTGTGGTCGAAATAATTTTGAAATATTCAAATACTTATAAAAACAATGAAAAAAGTATGATTTACAACATACAATATAATATAAAGAGTTTGATATTCATTGGGTACCTACCCCTTGGTAGTTAGTGTGTAAGTATTCTACAAACAGTTTAACGAGGATTAATACATTCTTTTGTTATTAATCTATCAATTGTTTGTTGTTGTTTTCTTACATTGTTTAAAAGAAGTCTGCCTATGGTTGGACAATTGGATGTCTAAGTTATGGGAAGTAAACAGTAATATAGTTAATTAAGGATGCACGGTCGGGATGTAAGTGAGCCAAGCTTGCTGTTTTGCTTATTACTTTTTTGCAAATCCTTTGTGTTGTATTTGATGAATTAGTTTTTGAACAGTTAACAACGATTAACAGAAATTTAATGATTCTGTTTTTCGCTTAATGAAAGCATATCGACTGACGTTGATCACTTGGAGTTAAGTAACCTTAATGAGGAGGCTTCGTTTTACACAACCAGACGCTTCTGTATCTGCTGTAGAGTTTATGGACTCCCCGGACTCGTTATGGACTCGTTTATATTCACAACAATGATGTTTGTCACTTGTGATGAGTTTTGATATGCAAACGTGACAATTTTATGTTCTAATATACTAGCTTTTACAAATACACCTTCACGAGACGTCATTATGGAAACAAGATCTACATGTAGGCTCGGCAATTTTTATGATAGATAGCAAATCTGTGTTAAGGATGAGTGTGAAATAGTTCCCCACCTCGGCATTGAGTTCAAGAAATAGTTCCCCACCTCGGCATTGGGTTCAGGAAAGACAATCTCACAGCATTGAGTTCAAGAAATAGTTTCTCGCCTCGGCATTGAGTTCAAGAAATAGTTCCCCACCTCGGCATTGGGTTTAAGAAATAGTTCCTAACCTCGGTATTGGGTTCAAGAAAAGGTTCCCCTACTCGGTATTGGGTTTAAGAAATAGTTCCCAACCTCGGTATTGGGTTTAAGAAATAGTTCCTAACCTCGGTATTGGGTTCAAGAAATAGTTCCCAACATCGGCATTGGGTTCAAAAAATAGTTCCACACCTCGGCATTGTGTTAAAGAAATAGTTCCACACCTCGGTATTGGGTTCAAGACATAGTTCCCCACCTCAGCATTGGGTTCAAGAAATAGTTCCACACCTCAGCATTGTGTTAAAGAAATAGTTCCACACCTCGGTATTGGGTTCAAGAAATAGTTCCCACCTCGGCATTGAGTTCAAAAAATAGTTCACCGACTCTGCATTGGGTTCAGGAAATATTTCCACACCTCGGCATTTGGTTAAGGAAATAGTTCCTTACTTCGGCATTTGGTTCAAGAAATAGTTCCACACCTCGGCATTGCGTTCAAGAAATAGTTCCCAACATCGGTATTGAGTTCAAGAAATAGTTCCCCACCTCAGCATTTGGTTCAAGAAATAATTCCCACCTCAGCATTTGGTTCAAGAAATAGTTCCCCACCTCTGCATTGAGTTCGGGAAATAGTTCCCCAACTCGGCATTTGGTTCAAGAAATAGTTCCCCACCTCAGAATTGGGTTCAAGAAATGGTTTCCCACAGCTTCTGCATTCATTATTCAATTGACCATTTTCCAGTTTCGCGAAACGAGTCGATTTAGAGTGACGTCCCTTTGAAAAGTCACGTGACCGCGGGCAAGCCGTCAAAGTTTACGTTGAGTTGAACGGCATTTTAGTCAACTTGTCATCCTCGCCTAGACCTTAAAATTTTCTCTATAAAAAAATTGAAGGTCTCAAAAGACTGTACACTGTTAAGACCTATTTTAAAGAGTCAATAGAGACGACTAAGGCCTTCAAAAGTATTCCATGACGCACTTTTGTGAACCGTGAGATTAGGTTACACAACAGGAATAATGAAAATTAAAATGTTGAATTAAATCATTTGAAAAATCCTAGATTTGAAATAAGATTTTTTAAAGTAAGAAATGGTAATGGATTAAACTAAATAATCATAACGTTATTGGTACACGTATGAAGATAAATAAAAAATCCCGAACTTTTGAAAGTTAACAGTCTCTACTGCTTCTCTTCCCGTACCTTTGTCCATGTTTTGAAAATAGGATAAATAACAAATGAAATATTTTGTAATGAATTTAATTTTGCATTTGAATTAAAAAGGTAACAATCATAAATTAAACTCTTTTGATTTATGAATTAAAGATACACTGCTGATATAATAGAAATCAAGAAGAGCTACATTACATCAGAGATGATATTTGACGGCGTACCAAGCAGTTTCCATTGATTTATTCTAATAATCAAATCTATTTATCATTTAATTGCCTTTTAGACAGCATTTAACGTCGGAAAACTTCAGATAATGCACAGAAATCCAACATTGCGGTTGGGTTAATAGCAATGGAAGTAAACATCAATGAATTTTGCATTTAAAATAAACTTAAAATTTAGATAATTTACACAATTCTTACGGATGAAACAGCTTGTTGAGTCAGAGTAAAACACACAGGAGCAAAAGAAACGATATCAACCTTTTAAGAGGGTGAATAACAATGCTGTGACTAGTGAAATGCCACAACTAGACCATGCGATAGGCTATGTATAAGTACTGACTCACACTTTCATTCACCAGAGTATGATTCTTTTATTGTTATAACTGTTCAAATTTACTTGAGGTCCTAAACAGCTTTTTCAAGATGTGTTTTGGCCATAATGTAATAAATCGAATTTGAAAAAGTTACGAAATGTAGAAACTATAGATATAAGATGTTACAAATATAAGTAACCTTCATGGAAATCAATTTGTTTAAGCATATATGCTGTATGACGCTAAAAAAAACAAGGAAAAAACTGTTTTCACTTTCCTAGATCATCAAGATTTTAAAACGACAATTTTTGAAAGGCGTATAATTCAAATACCTTGATCAAATATTGCTTATAAATTCTTAACTTAGTTCAGGTTGCTACTGAAGACATGAAGTAACCCTGTTTCCGTCATAATGAACTATCTTGCATTTTATGTGGTTTGGTTTCTTTTGCCTCTGAGTGCTACACCGTAAATATTTGAATAATCACCGGCATTGAAAAGTCGTCGGGTTTAAGCCGCCTGCATGCCCTGATTCGTGAATATGTCGGGCACAAAAATGTTGACAATATTCATCGATATGCAATAACTGATATTATAATATCTTCATAGCAATCCGTAATGAATTGATTTGCATAGAGTTATCAAAATTGAACATAAATGTCATGGCTTAGAAAACAGCCTTGAATAAGCGCCAGATCAAAATGGTTTCTTACATTGATAATCGCCAATACTCAGGGATTAACGGTACATATTAATGGTGTTATTTAGCCAAAAGCTACTGATTGTTGCTGAAAAGTAAAAATTATGGGCTAAAAGGTTCAGTTGAGCGACAGAATAACGGCATAGAATCTTGATTTTGATAGAATACCGGACGATATACCACTGCAAACGTGAGTTTGAAAATTATTAACCGACAGCGGGGTTACTTGAAGATCATGTGTTAAAAGTGTTTCAAAGATTAATTTCTAGTAATATACAGCGGTGTGCCAAAAGGATGTCATATCATATTTCCCAGAGATTGTCATGAAAGAATTTTAGATTCCTTTTTAACTAAGTAACTTTCAGAGGAATCACCATAGGTACGGTGACATTTTTTCCTTTAATCTATACCATGTTTATTTTTCTTTTCAAATAGCATAAATTTCATCATCATATTATGTTAATTGATGCATACAATTTTAAATGGTGGCTAATGGGAGATCTGCCGTTTTTACAACAGATAGTCATCGAATAATTTATTTTTAATACTTCAAACTGAGATGATTTCAAATATACATACAGAGTTTGACAAAGATATATACATAATTCATCGAATAAGAAATTAATTATGTAAAACCGGAATAACATTAGTCTATTGAATTTACGCAAAAAAAGACAAAATATGATACCTCTGTATATTTTTAACGACAAAATGACGCGTAGATGAACAGATACTCGCGACATAAGCATTGAATCATCGTCTACAATTTATTCCATAGGCCTAAGTAAGACATCTGTTATGTTGTACATACAACGTAGAAATACCAAAAAACGTATATTTAGAGTTTAAGATATAAAACATGTAATGGTTCTCCGATCACATCAGATTTTACTAAATAACTCAGTATATAAATTATTAATACAGTATTCTCCGATGGTTCGTCAACTTAAATATATCTTTTGCATAAATTTATTAGGAAACTAATTTCACGACAAGCCAAAAGGCCACAATCACTATATTTTTCGGATTCATATAAACTTTCAAACTTTCTTTTCAAAGAATTATTTACAGATGAATGATTTACCTAACTGGTAAAATATTTTTTAAATCAATTTGATTGACAAAGCTTTAAAAATATATCATGAAAATTGATCATACGACGAAAATCAAACATAAATTGAGTTACATAGCCTACGTATAGGCCTATAGGCCTATCTATACACTAATACAGACAGCCGTAGGATGGCCTATGACATAAAAAGTCAGATTAAAATTAAGAATCACACCCCTAAACAATCATTATTTATTATTGTCTAATTTCTTTCAAATCAAACACTTTCCCATACAATTTTACAACACCGAAATGTAAGCTACTGCACTAGATCCCATTGACGACAAGCGTGACGTTGCCCGTGGTCAAGGGCTGATAACTCTAAACGTCAAAACTGGAAAATGGTCAATTGCGCAAGGGTTCATCTAACTTGAACATCTCGTCTCAGTTGGTAACGACTACTTATTACGCCCTTCCAGAGCTTGTTGTGATTCTAACTCATGCATTGGAGACAATAGTGCACATGTTACTGAAACAAATACTGTTTTCAGGTTTATGAAAAACGTTTCTTTAACACTTTATACCAAGTGAGAGCCTTGCCTACACAGTCACTTATCTTCATTTGAGATTGAGATAATAAAAAGCTTTTTGTGCAGTTTCCGCCGCCGCCGCCGCCGCCGTCGCGTCCGCGCTCATAATAATGGCTATAACTTTGTTCAACTAATCTTTCCAGAACTTGTATTCATAACTTACTGCTTATACCTCGGGGGAACGATTTTGACATGTTCACTTTCAAGGTCAAAGGTCAAGGTCACGAGCTATAAAATCACTAAAAAAATTCCTTGTAAACGCGATAACTTTAAAAGTTTTTGTGCTATGAAGCTCTAACTTGGTATGTATCATCCTTGGAAGAGTAAACAAATTTGAAAAAAGGTTTTCATTACAATCTGTCCAAGGTCAAGGTCACAGCAAGGTCACTACTTTAGAATGGTTTTGCGAAAATGCTTTATTCTAACAATGAACACTTTTAATCATTAGATGATTGTTATACTCAATGAAAAGTGTTCATTGATTGTGTAACCTTGAAGGTCAAAGGTCAAGGTCATGAGATGTGTGTTATTGCAATGTGCAACTAATTTGGATATAACTTAATCCCATTAAGCTTTTCAGAACTCATGAACATGTATTAGTGTTTACACCTCTGGGGAATTACAATGACATGTTCACTTTTAAGGTCAAAGGTCAAGGTAACAGCAAGGTCAACATATATTGAGAAAATGGATTATTTTAACTTTTAACACTTTAATTCGTTACATTAATGATAATCAATGAAATGTATTTGAGGCTAGGCCCAGAGCACTCTAGAGTTATTTCGGACTAGGCTCAGATGACTCTAGAGTTATCTGAGGCCAGACTGAGATAACTCTAGAGTCATCTTGTGCCTAGAGTCATTTGAGGCTGATTCACCGGCACTGCTTGCTAAGAGTAGGACCATGGGAAATTATCATTCAAAACTGTTTTTTCAACAGTAATTTCAAAATTGTTAAACTTAGCACACTTTGATTTGGTAATGTATCTCTACATGAAATTTGATCAAGACGTTTAGAAGTTGTGTACCGTAGGAACTGTTCAGTTTTCTAACAGAGTCTTCCTTTTCTGCTAAAAATATTTTGAAAATTGTTTGACACACCTTCATATGATTATGTATGCATCTTTACGTCAAATGTGGTCTCAATAGGATGATTAGTTTAGAAGTTGTGAGCCGGACAGGACTAGTATCAGATTTCTTACAAATGTATCACTTTTCTCCAATAACAGAACATTTTATGTAGCCTGATTTTCTCAAAATTGTTGCTCATGGCATATCGTAACATTTTCTTCATTTCCGTTAATTTGATTTGAAAGAGTTGATTAGTTACAAAGTTATAAGCCGGGACAGAAAGTGTAACGGACGGACGGTACCCATTTTAAACACCCCCGCGGTTGCTTTTTTGTCAAAGCTCCTGAATCGTAAAGGTGCAAATGTATCGGGGTTGCGTTTGACGGCAAATAAAAACGACAGAGTCCATAGGGACAAAGGCAAATAACAAAGTTACAAAGTATTTATCAATTCAATCTAAATAAATTTAGATCAACAGGTTTCATATTTGGTCATACTGTTGATCTAAGATTGACCAGTGTGAGAGGTCGTCCAAGTGACCTTTCGTATGCAAATTAGGAATTCGCGATTTGATCAATCAAGTTTGACGTCACAAACAGTTCATAGTCGCTCATTCAGGGAGCAGCAGGATTCAGGTTCGAGAGAAGAAGGGTGGCGGTGAAGGATTTTATTTGTTTTGTCTTTTATCGAACCTGAAAATGCCTACTATTGAAATCCTTGTTACGGCAATAAAACTAGTGAAGTCAATAGATATTTGAAACTTTACATATTTAATTTTACTTTATCATGTTCATACATCTTTTCTAGAATTATTCTTAGCATCAAGGTTGAACTATCATGTATTGATATAGTAATAAGTAATTCTTACTTCTGACTTTGCATTTAAGTGTTCATATAAGTTATTCTACATTTTTTAAATCATTTTTCATAACTTTATACTTTCCTTACACTTTCATCTTCAATAAAAAAGAGCACATGCGTTTTTTTTGCTATTTGAAGGAATGTCCAGATAATGTCTGCAGAGATTGTAAAATCTATCTTTATATCATTCTGATTGTGCGACTGAAACGTTATCATACACCCTGAAAGTGGTGTTGGCGTTATTTTGTTTTTGTTTGGGTTCATTTCAAAACAAATTTATTTTTGACTTGTTTTTACGTTTATAACAGCGAAATGTACAAAATTGTAGTCAAGAGGGTTTAGTCTCACTGCAGTGATTATTATGATTATACCCTCGACAAACTGTCGAAAGTATAGTAATACCAACACTCTGTCCGTCCGTCTATCTGTCCGAGGACATTTATTATCTGACCTATTGCAGGAAAACTATTCATCTAATTCATTTATAATTTTCACATGTCTTCTAAAATACCGAGGGCTGCAGTTCGAATTAACAAGTGATTTGTTTATTTTAAATTTTTGAAAAAATTGCTTGTTTACATATACATATGAAACATCTCCTGTATTCATAACTTAAACATTGATACTATGGTAATTTTATGATAATTCATCATGAATGCATCACTCTTAACATAAGGAATGTATATCGTGCATATTTTCTTGAAAAGGTATATTTTCATGTTGTTATTTAATAAAATTACGAGTTCAGCCGTAATTACACTGGATGTTCTTCAAAAACTAGTTGAAGTAGTGCTCCAAGTTCTGGGGAACACAAAGACATCTGTTATCAATAAAAAATGATATATGCTTACGTTTAAACATATATATTGTTCCACACTTCAAGGGAAGTAACTCTTGTATGCCCTATGCAAATATTGATTCAACACACAAAAGTGAGTGAAGCGCTACTAATATATCAACAGAAAAACAAAAGGGGCAAATAGAAAAGCCTGAACCCTGCAAATCATGAAAAAGATTAAAGATTGAATAATATTATCCAAACAATTTGAAAACAATCCATACATAAATAGAAATAAAGTTATTTTTGATACTTGCACTGTTTTGACTCATGGACTTGTCCATTTTACTAAAGGGGTGTCAATTATCTTATGTGGAAATATACAAAATTCTTATTACAAAATACAAAATTGGACCTTATGAATACTGTAGCAAGGAAACAAATAGCTTATCTAAACTAACCTTAAGAAAAGAAATACTAACATATGAGTTTGAAATATGCATTGCGCTACCCTGAATTAAGATAGACTCGCCCAAGCATGTACTTGCCGGGGACACTTTGGAAATACTGAAAATTTTAATATATAAATTTAGACCCTGATTATAAATCCTCTAAATCACTCTAATATCAAGCTATGATAGCAGTTTCTTCAAGTCTGTCTCGTCTTTCCAAAGCTGACAGTGAGGGATCTGAAATATACAACTCCACGTGCAAATCATGCTCTACTCGTCCCGTTGCCCTAGCAACGTTCAATACTCGTCGTCTGTACTCGTCGTACCTGGGTGAATGATTTAAAAAAAACTTGTTTTTAGACAAAACAAAAAGAATTACAATGTGTACTAGGATTTATGTTCCTTTTAACATTAGCAGTGTCACTAAAAACATGCACTTTTGATGGTCATATGTAAAGCTGAATACTAGCCCGCACACAACCATGGCTAAATTTCAGGAACGTATTTAAACCTTTTATAGATTCATACGTACTGGCTGCTACCAATGTTTCCTTTTTATTAAATTGAATTATTCTAAAATTAACAAATCTTTTTAATCTTCCCCATTGATGTTAACCATTTTTATTTTCCACTAGACTAAAAGTCATTAGGCCATATTTTAATTATGCATATTTATGTAAATGATAACATCTATCAGGCAATAATCACTGGCGGCTATTTTTGTGTGAACACCTTTTACATATCTGAGTTAGGGAACTGGACTAGCATAGTTTAGCTCGATATAGTGCGTTCGTTTATAATTGCATTGTTTAATGTATTTCTTTCCTATGTCTTGCAATTGGTAACGTTTTATTTGATTTCATTATATCAAATTTTAAAGGGACAGTAACACGTTATAGAGGGCATATAGTATACCTAATGCTCATCTAATGAAATATGTCGTTCAAGGAAAAAAAGAATTGGTATATTGCGAATAAAAAGAAAGATTTTCTGCATGACATTTCGTGAAAACATTGACATTTTGGAGTATCTCTTGTTCCTTTCTTTTGCAATTGGTAACCTATTATTTTGATTTCAGTAGATCAACTTTTAAAGGGACAGTAACACGTCTTATGGGGCATAAAAGGTGAAATCAGGAAAATTAATAAGTATACCTAATGCTCATCTAATGAAATATGTCATTCAATAGTATATGGCGAAAAAAGAATTATTTCCTGATAACGTTTTGTGAAAATATTGACATTTTGGAGTATCTGCTTACTTCTTTATAAGTAAACATAAGCTCCAAAACTTCGTAATCTTGAACAAGATTGTATTGAGATTATTTTGTTACATCCATTACACTTTTACTTGCTAATGATAATTTGTTTAATCAGCTCATATATACAATACAGGTTTCATTCTTTTTTAAACTTCAAAGGTATATTGAACACCCATTCGTTTTTCAGTATATTCTATATAGTGTAGTTTTTTTTCAGGGAATCCTTGTGACTTTGGAATGAAACTTGGCTATTCCATAACTTCAGCATGGCTTTTTAAAGATGAGTTGTGTACGAAGGTACCAGTTTGAATTTTCGAATTCTTTAAATTTCAAACCGATCACAAACATTCTTTTTAACACATTTCTGTTTTCAGGCAGCTTATAACCATTTGTGAATGATAATGTATAAAACTCTCTTTGGCTCATTAAATACCAAAACAATTACTCATTTCCAAGACAGTTTATAAAACAAGGCATCGTTTAGTAATTTATGTTTCCAGTTAGTGGAGGTAAGTATCAGGCGTGAATGGTTTGGTAATCAATTTGCTTCAGCTCGGTGTAAACCCCAAAAAAGAGTCGTTTTATAGAAATATCAATAAACAGAACCATGTTAAGTATTCTCTGTTATATTATGATGAAATATATATATATTTGTAATATAGTTCTTTTCAGTAAAAAACAGGAACCGAAATACCAAAGGCTTATTGGAGAACTCACTTGCTTTATATCACATCAAAACTAATAAATAATTCCCTTTCATGTGATTGATTTCAAAATATATGTTTATCCCCCAATGGTAAAGGATTTATTTTCTTTGGGAAATATGCTAGTTGGATAGTACTGCAAGGCGATGAAATGAACATATAATTTGTGAAACACAGACATAGTGTCAATCAATCCCAGTAACTGATGAGATTTTGTTGCAATGAATTGTTTGGTATATTTTTACCTTTACTTGAGGACTTGTGAATGAATAGGTTTATATTATAACTCTATGTTTAGATGTTTGCCACTCTTTGTTTTTAATTTTGGTGATATGTCAGATAGCATGAACTTTGTATTTGCGGTAATCGTCATACAATATTTGTTTGAATATTTATATGAAAAAGAAAGAAATACACAAATATCAGGTTGGGTACACCCACTGATCGGGATATTATATCCCGATCGAACCGGTATATTTTATTATATCCCAATCGGGATGTATTTGTACACTTCAAAAATTATTTTAAAAACCAATGAATTTCCGCAAAAAAGTGTTTGATATAAACTTGAAGAGGGAGATTCAGCTGTTCAGATGTTCAGCTCTACAAAATGAACTTTTATAGCAAAATGGAAAATTATAATATATCAAAGATTTCATACCATGAAATAAATTTGACTATTTTTAAAAAAATGGATTTTAATCAATTGAAACTAATGCTAAAATAGTGCATTTTCAATAAGGATTAGTAAACTTAATGTACACTTTTACTTTATTTGCATTTTGCAACTAACATTTTTTTCATTACATTAAAAATTAAAAAGCATCATTATAAATATTTGTTCAATGTGAACATTCTGTCAACACCTTTATGTCGAAGTAATTCAATATAAGTTAATTACGATATGCAGCGTTAATTATATTCAACCCAAGCAGTTGTATCATTGGTTGGTCAAGAAAACCACATGAATATTGATAATCAATAATCTTAATATCGAGCTAAGTGGTCAGTTTCTTCAATTCTGTCTCGTCTCTTCAAACCGACGGTGCGGGATCTGAAATTGACAACTGCACGTGCAAACATGCTCCACTCGTCCCGTTGCCATAGCAACGTTCACTACATACCGTCTTAGCATGGAAGTGAAGGTTCTTATCAAACCAAATTTAGCTGATTGAAACAGGCCGAAATTATTTTAAAAAAAAATAGTTTGTAGACAAAACACATAAAAATGACAATGTATACTAGGAATATATTGTATGGATATATGTTCCTTTTAACATTAGCAGTGTTTTAAAAAAAATATTTGATAGTAATACTTATAGCTGAATACTAGCCAGCACACAACCATGGTTAAAGTGCACGAATTTATTTGAATATTTTATCCATTCAGGCATATGTTCGGGCTGCAACCAACGTTTTCGTTTTATTAAAGTAAATTATTCTATTTTTTTTAAATCTTCTAAATCTTAAATCTTCTAAATGTTAGCTATATTTATGTTCTTTATTGGACTAAAAGTTATCGGGACATTTTCAGAAAGCATAGTTTTATAAATGACAATGTTTCAAGCAATAATCACTGGCGGCCATTATTGTGTGAACACCTTTAACACATTTGACAAAAGGAAATAGACTTGCATAGTTAAGCCTTAGTAATATTATTTTAGCTTAATGTGTATTCCTTAGAGAGAGAGAGAGAGATTCTTTATTTCCTCCAGTTTTTAACCGAAGATCAAAAACATACATTTATATTTGATACAAATACATGAATCAAGACACAATGATAAATATATATACATGTATATACATTGAGTTTATATTATATCTGGAAATAATGGACAATGTTGAAGTAATATTTGCTTTGCACGCATAAAATTCATTATTCATTGTGATATTGTAGTAGGTGGCGTTTCAAACTTGATACATATAATGAAAATTGTAAAATAATGGTTTCCCATGTGGTATGATCAATATATTTATTGAAATCAGTTTCACCTCCGAACAGGAAGGCTAGCATGTCAAGCTCATCCAGCATTTCGAAAGCAACATAAACATCTACTTCGAGAAGATCAATCATAAATACAAAAAATGCATTTCTGTCAGGATTTAGGTGCTCACAATGTAGCATTATATGAAAATCATAGTCGTAAGTGTGTTTATTACATAAGCTGCATTCCTTAGATATTTTTTCACGTGAGGAGATTTTAATGCATAGTTGTAGGGCAGTTTTGTAGTTGGGATATAAGTACGCTAACTGCCAAAGAATATGGCGAGTTAACTTATTGTGAACACGTCCATAAAGCTTCATATTTGCATTAAAAGATGTTTGCATTTGCCATGAGTGTTCTTCATAGTTATGTACAGATGTATTTACAATTTTGCGCCATTCTTGTTTCGAAGGGAACACACCTTCTTTAACATATTTGTTTATATATATACATAAGTCATATTTTGAGAGTATTGATAGGAGATCATCACAGATTGAGGGCGATTTTGAAGATGCTGTTATTGCTGCACAGAATATGTATACCTATGTTGTATGTTGTTCTTATGTTTGGTGATCAGCAGTAAGGTTTAAATCAGACTCTCTGATTGCTGCAGAGGACTTTGAAGTTCCTGGTCGTTTAATATAAACTTGTTTAAGAGACATTTCATTACAAAGGAAAGATGTGAGGTTTTCTCCATATAAGGGTATACAATGACGTCATGATTCGGGAACATGTAGTCAACTACAACGTTATATCATTATATACATGTTATATACATGCGCAAAAATAATTTGTTTTAACACTTTTTGATATTAAAATGCTGAGTTTTTTAAAATATATATGTACAAAATGTCACAATGCTTTATAATTCTTTTATCTCTAATTTGTAATGTTAAATCTAAAGAATTCTATTGAGACCCAAAATTGATGAATGATTATTTATTTAATCCTTATGGACATTTTATATTGCTATACCAGTTAATATGTTTCTTTTTTAAAAACACAAAGTTTTGTAACATCCATTTTGTTTGATATTGACGATGTTAATCTCGAACTATTTCTTTCCACCGGAAATGGACACAGCGACCATGTTTGTTAATTGAATGTATGTTCAAAGACACAATTTCCAGTGCTAACCCTCGTTACAGTTGACTGGATCTTCAGCCACAAACAATTCTGGACATCGCCTTTCTTGCTATATCAGCATTCTGGGTCTTTTATCAAATATTAAATGTGTACTTTTGTATACTGTTGCACCGCAATAATATTTAATTTCAGTTCAAATACTTCTTATATTTCTCAAGATTGTTCATTACGTTGTAATGTTTATATGTCATAAGGCACGAATCGTCAAAACTTTTTTTAAAGAATATATTGTGCACTTTTTAGGATATCTAAATATGTTTAATACTACGTTAATCCCTTTGGAACAAAAGTAGATTATGTGAGATAACTGTTTTTGCTATTGGGACACACATATGTAATAGTAATGGTATCATTCCTTATAATATATTTTATCTTTCTACATATCTTCCTGTATTCCAATGACTTTAATAGATTCAGCAGTCAATAATTCTCGATAAGATAACACTGTTGGTAAACTTTGGCAAATATGAACAAGAAACTAACGCAGTGACTCTTTAACATAGATTTCATTAAGTAATGTATTTGATCTTTTACTGATCCAATATTTTTGTTTGTATGATACAAAATAACTGATTTATTTTGATACATAGTAGTGACAGAAAGTCAAGGTGATCTAATTCATGTGAGCAATGGTGTTTGCATAAATGTATGTTTATGGACACAGTGTGTCGAAAACATGTGATAACAGAACCAGGTTGACAAGGATAAAGACAGAAATTATTATTACAAACCGCTACACATTGAAGTATATCATATTATGGGGGATTGAGGGTCTATTTACATGAGTATCTGTTGTCAAAGTTGTTGATACAATGTATATCTACACACAAAGTTGACATCAAGCTGTTAAATATAGTTTTGATTTCCATCTTTCATTAGCTGAAACATGTTTCTTCATTATATGTAGAATACACTACTATCTATCTGTTCAAGTCTTAGAGGTTTAAGGTTAGAGTTATGATCAAAGGAAATGTCAAGGTCAAAGAGGAGATTTGAAAATTTGAGTATTGACAATCGTGGTAGTTGTTGTTTCATTCGTTTTCAACAGTAAGTAGTCATACCTGGGCTTTGATACAAACTCAACCGAAGGTGAACATCCAGAATTGCAATAGACTACGGAGCTTATGGTAGTTGTAAAGGGAGATAACTCTGTCGGCAAATCCTGCTCAGAGAGGCATGCTCAGATGTACTGTTCATATGAATTTCCAGATATCATTACTGCAGGGAAAGCCTCTTGTCCAGCATTTAAACGCATTAATGTTTTAACGTGTATCGTCAAACCTGTGTTGATTGAATGGAAGCTGCTTTCTGAAGTAAAGGGATATCAATAGAGACATTACTGAATACTATTATTATCTTTACTGATTCAATATTTTTGTTAGGATAATATAAAATAACTAACTAGTGATACATATTTATGGAAAGAAAGTGTATGAAAGTGAGTGTATGAATGTATGTCGACAGAGTTACTATGTAGATAACATGTGATAACAGTAGCAAGATGACCTAGATAAAGACAAATTGTGATAACTACTGGTACGATCACGTGACAATCAACATCACGAGAGAGATATTTTGGGGCGGATACCAGTTCAACTTTGAAAGGTAAACAGTACATAATCTTGAAAATCTAAAGAAAGAAATTGGAAAGATGGATGTGAAGATTCAACATACTAACAGAATAGACTTGACTGCTACACCTGTACTGGATGAAGTTATTAAAGCAACAGAAAATGTGGGAGACAGTTGCAGACTATCAGACAGTTTTGTTCTGATCACTGATGATACTAAGGTCACCCTTTTTGCTGATTATAATACATGTCTTTTGAAATCATGTTACACTAAAGCAGGACAGCAATGTTCAAGTGTACTCAAGGTGTCTGGTAGGCCATGGTGTATGACAGTTATCAGTGAAGGTAAGGTAGCTGTGTCTCTCGACAACTCACCGTGTATCATCAGAGTTGCTGTGACTCCTGACCTGACACTTCTGGCTACAATACGGACAAGTAAGAAGTACACGGGTCTGTCTATTCTGAATCAATCAACACTGGTGGCTGGTTCAGAGTCTCCACCTTCTGTGGATCTGATTGATATGCAGGGAACCATCTTGAAGACCTTCACTACACTTCCTGGAATAGGAAAGAGCTTCAAAGATCCTCACTACATACATGTGACCAGACAAGGAACTATCTTGGTGTCAGATTATGGCCTGAAGTCTGTCATCTGTCTGACACAGTCTGGAGACATTGTATTCACATACACATACATGAGTTACCCATGGGGAATCACAACCACCAGTACAGGAGACATTCTAGTAGCTGACTGTGACACACATAGAGTGATACATCTCAGTGACTCGGGGAAGTTTGTTAGAGACATTCTTACAGAAGAGAATGGTGTACAGTGTCCAAGTGGTCTGTGTGTTGATGGAGACAAACTGTGTGTTACAATGTGGTTCAAGGGATTACACAAATACAGATTTTGATAGGTCTGCAGGTAGCTAGATTGTGATTTGATAATGCTAAGCGAGAGCGATCAATTTCACAAAATGAATTTTACACATTTGAAAACATTTGCAGAGACAAGGATTGATTTTGTTTGTTAAACATGCCAATCAGATCGCACGTGCAAAACGAGGAAATGGACAGGTTACCAGTGAAACTCAGTGTCAATCATTCTCAGTAACGTATAAGAATTTGTTGGCAATGCAATGTCTGGTACAATTGTACCTTTACTTGAACACTTGCGAGTGAATAAGTTTGTATTATAACTATATGGTTAAATGTTTGCCACCCTTTGCTGTTAATTTTGGTGATATGTCAGAAGACATGAACTTTGTATTTGCGGTAATCATCATTAAGAATTGTTTATATGAAAAAGAAATGAAAAACACAAGTATTTGGTTATGTTCAGTCAAAAAGAGCAAATAACATCGCAATCTCATAAAAACATTATCATTTGTATACATGTATGTTGAAGTAAGTCAATATAAGTTAATTACGATATGCAGCTTAAGTCATAACAAACCAGAGCATTTGTATCATTGGTCGGTCAAGAAAACCTCATGGATTTGGATTATTGTTATGTACAACTTCACCAGCTATTTACCAGTTACTGAATATTTTGTTTCAACATGGCAGAGCGCCACGGGCTAGAACGCAAAAAGCCTGCAGCACGTGCAAATCTTGCATGGAGATAGCGGCCGGGCTGGTGAATCGGTGCGATCGTGTCGATTCTTCTGCCTGTTACTCAATAACCTTATTTGAATAAGAAAAAAAAATCATAATATGTCTGTCCATATTGGTATATCCTCTTTGAAACTCATAATATATACTTTAGCATAACTGGCTTCGCAAACTCGCCAGTTACACAACTTTATCATGTTTATATTTAACCATGTGGACAACAATATTAATAAACTCATTTCCTAATGAACCACAGTTTCAAGGCACCCCATTCAATGCACATCAAAGAGTGTTGTGGAGCGCTCTCTGCATTCATCGACAGTTTCGAGATCCCCTGATAAATAATAATAATGACAAGTTTTAAGTCTAATATCAAGTGCAAGCACTGCTCACTGGCTGTACATTATTACCCTGAAGGAATTGTACTTTCTAATCTGCTATGAAGCGCTCTGCGCGACCACACAGGTCCGTACTTCCCGTATTCAGGTACCCAATTCTACAGCGGGGGGACTGAGTGCAATGTGGATAAAGTGCCTTGCCCAAGGTCAAAACACAGTGTAAAGCCCAGTTAACAAATTGTTGGTGTCTCCACCTAGATTCGAACACGGGTCTTTGGAGTCGCAGGCCAGCACGCCAGCCACTATACCACTGCGCTCCACAGAGTGTTTGAAAACATGAACCCGTCATTGTCAGTAACAATGTTTAACATCGGCGTATCTGCAGGTGGCATCATGTCACAAGGGACATTTGATAACTGTATCTTTACATTCAATATACACAATGTCAAACCAACACCCTAAACACGTCGAGCTATAGATAACAGCTGATAGCCTACACTCGATACTGGACAGTAATAATACCTGAATGCAAATTTGTTATCTTTGAAATATTTACATGAAACCTTACATTCCTTCACCTTTTAATAAAATATTGTTAGTTCCACCTAAAACAGTTTTTCTAGAGAAACAGTTTCTTTTTCCCTTTTGGTTTGGAACTATTTTTGTATGCAATAGACTCAATATATAGTTTTCAGTTGCAGTTAAAATATACATGTCAAGGCTGATTTGACTAATGAATAAATCATTGAGAGTTCTTGAAGTAGTATACCTGTGAAGGAAGTTGTCTACTCTGTTGTCAATAGCATTTTTAATTTTTTCACCGATGATATGGTAGCAACATTATCATGCAAAATATGATACCGTTGCATTTTATAAAAAAAAGATTAAGTAGGAATTAGTTTGACCATAGAACACGTGACCAAATATCAATTGTGCTTGATTAATTATTGTAGAACTAAAATGTATGTTGCAATTGTAACGGAAACAGACAGTGTATATTAAATGATTATTTCAATAACATGTTTTTTTGTGCGTTTTTCAAATTTGTACTTTATTTGCTTATCGTTGTCATTGTGTGAGTAATATTTTTGTTCTCAAATACAAATTAGCAGGAAATCATTCTATTGATCACTGCATTTGGATTTTAATGATTTATAATAATATAAAGATAACGGTTTTCCAATAAAATGTTGAAATCAAAATGTTACATGTATTATGGAGAACTCACTAAGTTTAAATCCATTTCAAAATATTTATTTCCTTCACTGATTTTAAAGCACAGATGTGTATCTCCCAAATATCGAGGAATGATTACAAACATGCCAGTCGGATCGCACATGCAAAACGAGGAAATGGACATCTGTAAAACACAAGCACAGTGTCAATCATTCCCAGTAACTGATACGAATTTGTCTGGCGCGGTATGTCTGATGTATTTCTGCCTTTACATGAACACTTATGCGTGAAAAAGTTTATGATAAAACTATATTTTTAGATGAGCAAGTTTGCCACCCTTTGCTTACAATTTTACTGATATGTCAGCTGACATGGACTTTGTATTTGCAGTAATCAACATTAAAGAATTTGTTTCATTGTTTATATGAAATTTAAGAAAAATATTATGTTGTAATGTCGTTAACAAGAGCAAATGACATGGATTCTCAACGTACAATAGCATTTTGAAACATCTCTATATCATTAAAGGGTTAATGGATTTCATCATTGAAAATATTGAAATAAATTATTTTATTAGATTAGGATATGTTGCATTTGTGTAATAACCCCGGCCTAACAGTAATTTTATTTGTTGGTCAAGAAAACACGGTATATTCGAATGGTGGCATAGTGACAGAAGCAGAGCGCTACGAAGTAGAACGCAAAAAGCGTGCAGCACGTGCAAAGTCATGCACTAACATAGCAGCCGCGCCGTTTCAGTGCAACCCTATCGATTCTCCTGCCTAACTTTTACACAAAGACTTTGAATAAGGAAGAATGTCAATTTCTGTTTCAGTTGATATGTGTTAATATTACTTCTTTGATTGGCATTCATATAATATTGTAATTTAAATATTGCATCAACATTGTTATGTTTCCGTTTGAATTATGTTATTTGAACATGGAGCTACATCTTAGTCTTTTGACATCGCTGACCATGACCGAGTTAGAGATACGATTTGATTTCACAAGGCAGTGATATATTCTCTCCCAGCAGACGTAGCTCAGTCATTTAACTCTAGCTTCTGTTCCAATTAGCTAAATACATAGGAAAGAAAGATAGAAACCTGATTGTATGCAATCAAAGGTAGTTGTGCAATCAGTGACTCATTTCAAAAGTATTTTTCGCAAAGGCAGGGTAGTTTCTGTATGCTCGGCAAACTACATCAATGAAATAACGTCCAGGGTAGATATCTATTTACAAACATATCGATTTTTACATTCTAATAAGTTTTGTAGGTTTATTAGTAAAATACAATTTATCAAAAAAACAAATAATGATTTACACAGTAATAAAACAGTTACTTTATCTTTATAACGAAATACATATTTAAGGTTTATAATATTTCCCCTCACACTGTTAATAAAAAATAATCATAAAGTCATGATATTGTCCATGTCACTAAGCGACCGTGAAGGATACTTGAAAGATATCCAGGATTGTAATCGCTGGCTGCAAATAAGGGAGATATAGTTGGTATTGCAACTTTTTGCCGCTAGGGCAATTTTCCGATACCTTGCATTATGAACGGAGGCTAGATCGGAGTAATACAACTGAGCTGCCTCTTTGGGTAAGGAATGCAGGTGATGTTGAATTTATTATTCTCATCATCCAAATACTGACGGTCTGATTCTATGGATGATATAAGAATTAACACACGAGCGAGATATCATAAATCTGGAAAATATCATTCAACACTCACTTGTGCCGTAAAATCAATGAGAAATCTCTGCTACGGGTGTGTGGTCATCTTCCCCGCAAGGCCAAGCTAGCGCACGTTAGAGACGAGCTCAGATAGGCTCGTTATAACTTAACGTTGGCTATCTGGGCCTTGCGGGGAAGATGGTGTGTGGTCAGACCCAGTGAAGAGGATTTCATATCCCCGTAGACTTAAAATTGTATTACTC
Source organism: Steromphala cineraria (assembly GCA_916613615.1). Lineage (NCBI taxonomy): Eukaryota > Metazoa > Mollusca > Gastropoda > Trochida > Trochidae > Steromphala > Steromphala cineraria. The sequence continues at coordinate 45,464,590 of OU744723.1, forward strand.
AGAACTAAGCCGATTTTTAATATACTGATTACTCTCTATATATGCAACATTCTAGCAACACAATATGCAACAAAAACACTACAAATCTACGATGAGAATTTTTGAAATAACAAATATGTAAAATTGTCACATCAATCTTTTTATCTATTTGAATTTATGAGTACAGAATATTCAACGATGAAAATGAAAAACGATTAAATGAATGAAAGAACAGTGTTTATTATATAATTAGCAATGAAATATATGGTTATAGAGTGAAATTATAATCAATATTTTAGGAAAAGCAGTCGAAAGTCATATTTTCACTGCAGTGAAAATATAATCCATATTTTCAGTGCGGTGAGAAAAGAAGGACAGAACCTATTACCTCCCCTTGAAACACGATTATCTCGAACGCACGCGTCACGGCCTTGTTCAGGATTGCAGAAAAATGAATCTTTATGATGTTTCGGTATGTTATTGATAACATTTTGCAGTGACAATGTATCCTTCGATATCGAAAAACAACCCGAAGTTCATATCTTGTTGTTGTAGTTAATAATTGTTCATTTGATCGCAAAATAAATTTACTAAGCGAGATATCTTTCACACCGACATAGCGCTTCCCTCACTGTATACATTCGCGTCAAAACTGACTTTCCAAAATAGATAAGGAGCCTTTGTTTCACCTAATTATAACCAAAAACATATTGTGGATCTGATATCATTTAACATTCCCACATTATATATATTTTTCGAAAAACTATTTTCTGTTAAATATCGCATTATTTCTATCGAACTTCTTTTTACCGAGAAATGATAAATGGAGTAGCTAGACTCTCATTCAACACAACAGGAAAACTTTGCCTTCCGATGTCCGACAACTCTGTTTCATGATCTTACAATTATATAATAAATAGACTAATTCAGTGCTTTTGCCGAATATCATTTCTATCTCATCTCGTAATTTTAAGATCATAAAACAGGGTTCTGATGAACTACAATTGGTTCACGCCAATACGGTACAATCTTAAACTTGTAAGAAAGGTTGGATTGATGATGTCAAGGCTACTGCAAGCTTTTATAGAGGCGTGGAGGACCTCCACTACATAAGTGGCAATATCATGAGTACGAGTGAGGGATACCATTCCTACGTTCAAGCCCGGTTCCATGTTTGGTAATTGGAACGTGAACCTCCAGTTTTTCAAGGTTAGATGCTCGTCAAGCTGGCCTGCTAGTTAGCTCTGGAATGAGGCTAGCCAGGCCGACTGTTAGATTTGTTTCAAGATGGTGGACTTAAACGAAAATGACCGCTTTCTATTTCAAATTTAATCATATAATAACTAAATAATTTGCAACTACAACTAGGGAAAAATATAGCACGATAATACTCTGTTTAAATAAAATTACACGATAAAGCAGAAAGCATGCGATTGTTTCTTTGTTCATGTACTTTGTTAACCTCTGGTTAAAAAATCTCTTTCAGTGAAATAAGTGGTAAAATCTAATTATGTTGGAAATAGGCTTATATGATTGACTGAATAACTGTATGATAATCAATATTTGTATTTGATATGGTGACAAACATTATCATAACAGCTAGTGTTTAAGTTTTAAAGCTAGATTGAGGAAAGGATCGTGATCTCGGCTTTACGAAGTTCGGAGGCATTTATGTGCGCTTGAGACTTTTACCTGAGTCGGCACAAAAATACACATCCCCGGCACTGCTTACTAAGAGTAGAACCTTGGAAAAAATTATCATTCAAAACTTATCGTTTTTCTACAATAATTTCAAACTTTTTAATCATGACATACCGACATAAGATTATGTATCTTTATGTCAACATGTAATGATTAATTCAGAAGTTGTGAACTGGAGGAACTTGTAAAAGTTTTCTAACAGGGTCTTCATTTTCCCCCAAAATGTCAAAATTGTACAAAGGCAAATAAAAAGGTTACACATTATTTATCCACTCAAAACCAGTCATCATAATATGAAGCGAAGTGATCTGTTCTTCAAGTCTGTCTCGTCTCTCCAAGTGTGACAGTGCGGGATCTGAAATAGACAACTGCACGTGCAAATCATGCTTCACTCGTTGCGTTGCTAGGGCAACGTCTTAAACTTGAAGTCTTTGCTCGGAATAGGCGGTTCTTATCAAACCAAATTTAGGTGATTGATACAGGCCTGTTTAAGTAATAAAAAACTTGTTTTTAGACAAAACACAAATAATTCAATGTATACTAGGAATATATATGCTCCTTTTTACATTAGTAGTGTTTTAAAAAAAATATTTGATAGTAATACTTATATTGAATACTAAAGCCTGCACACAACTATGGTTAAAGTTCATGAATTAATTTGAACCGTTTATCCATTCAGACATACGTACGGGCTGCAACCAACGTTTTCTTTTTATTAAATTAAATTATTCTAAGATGAAAAATATCTTCCAAATCTTCTCCATTGGTGTTATGTATTTTCATTGCACTAAAAGTCAGTAGGCCACGTTTTTAGCATGCATTGCTATATAAATGATAACATCTATGAAGCAATAATCACTGGTCATATGTATTTACATATTAATGATCTTATTATAAACAACTTGGATACAGCTGTGGAAGCGACCTGTGACTTATACCCTAGAGCAGCAGCTTGAACGTGACCTATCTACACTCAGGGGTGAGTACACTCAGGATGTTGATTGTTTGCATAACAAAGTGAAACGTCTTGAAGACTCTAACAACAGTCTTACATCAGAGCTTGTGTCAGCACGTGATGAGTCTGCAAAACTGAAAGATGTGATTGACAAATTACGGGACAGGGTACAGAAAGCTATAAAACAGTTACGTAGTGACAACTCAAGTGCATTGCTTGAAATGACTCACTGTAAAGAATCAATTGAGAATCTCAAATCTAAGATGACAAAATGCAGTCAGGAGATAAAGCAAATCTCTGAAGTTGAATTGCCAAAACGGGATGCGGCAAATATGGAAGCAATAAAGATAAGCAATAAGCATGAATCTCGTCACTCAGATCTGAGAAAGGTCGTCAACGACTTGAAATCTAAATATGATGATGGGTGCCTAAATATCTCTCGCATTTCTGATGAACGCCATTTAGGAATTGGATCTATCAAATCCAAAGTTACACTGTTAAATCAGAGACTTACTTCCATCGAAGATGACATCAGATCTGTGGATGATCAGTGCAAGTCATGTTGTTCATCTCTTGGAGACCTCAAGAAGAAAGTAGTCATGATTGAAAAAAAAGAGTCAAAGAAAACTAAACAAATCTCATACGCCGAGGCAGCAAAACAGAATAAGCCTGACAACACTTCAAATATCAGTGACCAACAGATTAAAGGTCCTGCTGTCATTCAACACCCAACGGATCATGCCAGCATCACAGGACAGGAATTATGTGCACCATATGGACAATTCCACGATGAAGCTTCTTCGAGTCCACAAAACATTACAAACGCTCAGGAGGAAACGCCTAATGAAACAAGGACAACATCGACTGTCAACAATAACCAAATTGAGTCAGGCACAGATACTGCTGACCTGAATAACAAGATCGAAGCGCATATCAGCAACAGCCAAAGAACATCCCCCAGTCGTGAAGAGGACATATTCTGTGCAGGCCCTGCACGTCAACGTACCAGTCGATACTATATTGGTAGGATCAGTAAATCCTGTTCTGAACATTCAATCAGAAAATACATGGTTGAAAGAGGTGTCACTGTCACTCATCAGAAGATCTTCATTAAACCTGAGAGAAGGTATGCAGCTGCTCAGATAAACATACTTGCCAAAGACAAAATTCATTTGGAAAACGTCGACTTCTGGCCGAAAGACATAATTGTGAAGCCATGGGTTAGTAGGAGAAAATTCTGGCAACAAATAGAGGATAGACAAAGAAAGGACGATGGACCTGAAGAATACCCCCCCTACCAGTAATGTTGACAACTAACCTCCAACTTATGTCCTGGAACTGTCGTGGTGTAATGTCAAGTGCCTGTTACCTAAATGATGTCCTTTCCAGAAACATGATTGAAATATGTGCCTTATCAGATCACCAGCTCGGCATGCATAATCTGTCCTTCCTGGACTCTTTAAGTGAAAACTACTTCTCAGTCGCTAATCCAGCACAAGATCCCCGGAACCAGAGGTCACAGAGGAGTGGAGGGACCGCCTTTCTGTGCCACAGACGTCTCAAGTCATATGCTCAAGGGTTAGACATTGGAAACGACAGAATCACGGCTCTTCAACTCCTAGTTCCTAATCGAATTCCATTGTATATGCTCTCAATCTACTTGCCCCCTTCAAATCGATCTGTGGATCTCTTTAAAATGTGCCTTGACGAACTGCAGGAATCATATTTAGCCCTGGCAGAAAAGGGACCAGTGTTAATCCTAGGTGACTTCAACGCCAAAATTCCAGGTCCACGGAAACATGTTGCCTTGGATCAAAGATCAAAACTGTTAAATGACTTTCTGTGTGCTAATTCCCTGATCTCTGTTAATATGCAGTTATTCTGCACAGGACCAGTTGATACCTTCTACGCATATACAGGAGGTCCCCAGACACCAATTGACCACATTGTTGTACCAAATGAAATAATATATGACATCAGTTTTGCAACTGTTAAAGATGACAACCCCTTGAATGTCTCCGACCATCATCCAATTATCTGTACTCTAAAGTTTGACCTACCAGATGAACGGCCAACAAACCTTACGATGGTAAGACCGGCGTGGGACAGAGCACTTGCAAATGGCTCAATAACTGATTATACATATACTGTCTCCAACTCCCTCTGGGGAAAGCAACTCCCATCACTAGATTGTTCAAGTAGTGACATTGAACATCTTTACTGTGCAATTGTAACAGCCATCACTAATTCGGCATCAGATTGTCTTCCAAAGAAACACTTCAGGCGATATCTTAAACCATACTGGAATGAACAAGTAAAAACATACCACAACGAAATGATGACAACACGACAGAGATGGATTATGGCTGGAAGACCAAGAGGAATGCTCCATACAAGTTTTCTTAACTACAAGAAGTCTAAAGATAAATTCCGAGCTGCAATGAAAGAAGCCGCATCAAATTATGAGAATGATCATTTTAGCAACCTGGACAAACTGTATGATATCGACCAGAAAACATTCTGGGCCATCCTCAACAACAGGAATAAGAAATCACAGATTGCTTCAATAGCTGTATCAGACAGACACACCTCAGACTCTCTGGAGATCTGCACAGCACTAGCAGACCACATGAAGTCTATATTCAGTAAAGGAGTTGCTGAGCATTTTGATCAAAACTTCAAAAGTTGTCTTGAAGAAAGAGTTGCAAATCTGAAGCATGGCATCCTTCACAGTTCAATCAAGGTTGACGACCTTCTAACAACAGAGAAGGAAGTCCATAAGTTGTGCAAATCATTGTAAAATAACAAGGCCAGCGGCTTTGATGGAATTGCTTATGAACACTTGAAACATGGTGGAACCACTCTACATTTTTACCTCTCAGAGTTGTTCAACAGAATACTGACAACAGGACATATTCCATCCCAATGGAAGAAAGGTATCATTATCCCGATCTTCAAAGCTGGAGGTAAATCGAGGACGTCGCCAGATTCCTACAGGGGAGTGACTCTCCTACCTGTCATTTCTAAGCTTTTCGAGCTTGTCATAGCCAACCGGATTCCACAATTCAAATACTCTACTGACTTCCCTGATACCCAGCAATGTGGCTTCCAGAAAGGTCTTTCATCCCTCCACGCCTCATTCCTTCTTCAAGAAACAATCTACCACTACAAAGAGCGACACGATTCAGCAAAGGTTGTGTTCCTAGATAGCAGCAAAGCCTTCGACACTGTGTGGCACGATGGGTTACTGTTGAAACTACACGAGTTGAACATTCACCCAAGTTTGTGGCGCATTTTCTGCAACACATACACTGGAATGGAGAGCTGTGTCCTCGCCAATAACACTTACTCATCGTGGTTTGGTCTCGAGCGAGGAGTCAGACAAGGCTGCGTCCTGTCTGCTAAGCTCTACCTAGTCTACATCAACGAACTTCTGATGAACCTATCTCAATTGAAGAAGGGAGCCTTCGTGCTGGACCTCCACATCGCCGCCCCAACGCAAGCAGATGACATCTCACTGATAAGCTCAATAACATCCCACCTCCAGGCCATGGTATCAGAGTGTGAAACATACAGTTCCAAGTGGCAATTTACCTTCTCCCCATCAAAAAGCAATGTTATGGTATTCAACTCAAGAAAAAAGAAAAATTGCATTGTCAAACTATATGGAAAGGAGTTACCTGAAGTCAACAGCACAAGACATGTTGGAATCATCTTGGATGCAAATTTCAACAGCTACAGTCGAGCATCAGACACAAGATCGAAGATGAAGGCATCTGCAATGATGCTCACGAACGTGGGCCTACATAAAAGTGGTTTGAATCCTATCACAAGCTCCAATCTTGTTAAGTCTGTTTGTCTACCAAAGGCCCTGTTCGGATGCGAGCTGTGGTCAACCATGACAAAGAATGACATAGTATTAATGGAAAGGGCACAGCGCTTTTGTTTGAAGATGTGTCAAGGACTCCCAAGGACAACAAGATCTGATATTTGTAACTCATTGATAGGTTGGCTTTCAGCAGAATCCTACATAGACACTAGAAAGTTGTTCTTCCTTGGCTCACTATGTAACAACCAAAAACATCATCTTGCATACAAACTGTTCATCACTCGACTGTTTGTCTTCAGAAACTGTGTACAGGAAACTAAAATGGGATTTATCCCCGATGTGGTTAGGATCCTTAAGAAATACAAACTGCTGCAGTTCCTAGATAACTTCATCTCTTCAGGAGGTTTCATGAGCCAGTCCACTTGGAAGAAGACTGTTAAAGACACTATCATCAAACATGAAAAGTCATCTTGGCATGATCGGCTATCCTCAGATCCTGACCTCAGACACTTCCGGTCAATACACCCTTCCATAGAACCACACCCAGCGTGGATCATCGCTAAAAGGTACCCTTCTCTTAAAAATGACTGTCTATTTATTGTACAAATATGTGCTTTATGGCGTCCCTATCGTGTGTATGGTCTGTGCGGTAAATGTGGCCTTAACTGTCATGACACTCTTATTCATGTCCTGACGTCATGTGCATCTTGTAGTGAACTCAGAGATGAACTCTGGTGTGACATTGCTAACGTTGGTCCAGTAGAACTGAGTGTTGAGCTCCACAACAAAGCTGATCTGGACCTGGTATGTAGCCTACTGTCCTGTCGTCCCCCAGTATCAATCCTTGATGAGGAGGCTGAGCTGTATGCAAAGACTCTTGTTAAAGGAATCTACGAGGTCTGTAATGCATGAACTTCAAACGCGTCTCATATATTATCCTAATGTAATTATCTCATAAACCTGTCGCATTCTTCTGTACTCTCCTCTGGAGGAATAAAAGCTTATATATGGGCAGATTACACGGGTCACGTGATCATAAGCGCGGGACACAGCCCGCCTGGTGGGACAGTGCGTGTGACAGACAATCAGACACCGCAGACAGTTTAACAACGTACAAACGTTGCAAGGGCAGAATTCAAGAAATTATGCATAGAAAAGAAAATACATTTCCAGAACAAAATAAAGACTAAATTTGAAACTTTGAAGAATAATATTGATGGGCTTTGGAGTGAAATAAAGAAATATAAACAGGTTAAAGTTAGAAACAGCACTAAAACAAATGAATGGTTCAACTATTTCAAAAATCTTTTAACTGAATCTCAATGTACATCTACATTAACAGATGAAATTAATGATTTCCTCACAAGACACGACACAGAGTTATGTGAAGATTGTGAATTTGGTAGACCTGATCAACTCAACGATTCCATATCACATGACGAGATACAAAAGGCAATACTTAATCTTAAGTACGGAAAAGCACCAGGGTGCGACGGAATACCAGCAGAATTTTTTCAACACTCAATGGATATCATACTTCCTATTTGTGTCAAACTGTTCAATCAAATCATGACGTCACGATTTTACCCTGAGTCTTGGTGCCGAGCAATTATATGCCCGCTTCACAAGAAAGGTTCAAAAGATGTTATCAACAATTACAGAGGTATATCTTTACTACCAGTGCTAGGTAAAATTCTGACAAAACTTCTCAATGAAAGACTCCAATCATGGGCTGATATGAATAACATAATTCATGAAAATCAGTTCGGATTTCGCAAATGTCGATCAACTGTAGACAGTTTGTTCACATTACAAGGAATGGTTAGTAAATATCTATCTAAAGCCACAGGAGGTAGAATGTACTGTTTCTTCATTGATTTTAACAAAGCCTTTGACTGTGTAGATCAGTTATTACTCTGGTACCGACTCATCGGCTATGGAATTCATGGGGATTTTCTTTTTGTTGTGAGGGACATGTACTCTAAACTAAAATCATGTGTGAGAACAGCGACTGGTATTACTGATTATTTCAACTATTGTGTTGGTACCCGCCAGGGTTGTATGATAAGTCCAACATTATTTTCACTATTTATAAATGAACTCGTGACGGAACTTAAACATGGAAACTGTCGAGGAATATTTGTGCTCCCTACTTTATGCTGATGAAGTGGCAAATGAAGCAGACAGTGCCGGTAAATTACAGCAGCAAATAAACTATATAAGTAACTTTTGTTCAAAATGGGGAATGATTCTTAACCTTTCAAAATCTAAAATTTTAGTTTTCAGGAACGGTGGAAGATTGAGAAATTACGAAAGGTGGTTCTACGAAGGAAAGGAAATCGAAACTGTCTCATATTACAAATATCTAGGAAATATTAAAACACCGATAAGCCCCGCCTCCTCAACTAACACATTAGGTTGTACGATACGAAAATCATTGATACTATCTAAGCATTCATAATTACATACACAGAAATCAACCACAGAATTACCTCTATTGGTTACATATGTAAAATCATTCGTTCCCTTTCGACCATTCACAATGCACATATTAGCATTACATAAAAAACTCACAAAACAAACGCCCATGGTTATTCAAAGTGTTATCAATGCAGATTCTGTCAGGCAGGAAATCAACACCTTCCACATAGTCACGTAGATTTGCACACCTGCTGTTGAAGTCCCCGCATATAAACCTGATGTTTTGTGTCTGATATAGGTATACCTGAGACAAAAGGGTATCTAAAAAGTCTGCCGCATCAATATGTCGAGTAGAGTTTTCCGGTGGTAGATAACACACCCATAAGGTAGATTGACAGTCAGTAATAATCTTATGGTTCAACTGCAACCATAATATACCTTCATGCATATTGTCTAAAATTTTCACATCATATACATCACATATCGACTTTTTGACTAAAAACCCAACGCCGCCAGAGCCACACTTGGCGTTTCTATACGTAACCTATTGTGTCCAAACCATGTGTAATTATCAATAAGTAGCACATCGTCTTTAATTAGATGTGATTCAGACACACCAAGAATGTCAACATTTAAAAAATTAATAAGAGATTCACGCACAATAAAATTGTCATTTATTATATCTGATGTCCAACCGGCCACATTCCAAAACCTGCATACTGCCTAATGATTATTGTTTGTAGTTGAGCTTCTGCGGGGCAAGAACTTCATGTAAGACGACACGAAATTTTCATGGATCGTTTACATATGTTTATAAAACAAAACCTACAACGGATATGTACCATGTATTCCCATAAAACAAAATGTAAACGTACGTTTTTCATATACGTAAAAAATGTTATATAGTCAATGTATTCATAACACTGTCCATGTATATGTATGTGTGATGTTTGTCCTTGAAAGTGACTGACAACAAACACATAAAGCTTTATGTACATGCAAATGTTGAGTGTGTAGTCAGAGAGAGTGACCGACAGCCGACAGCCGACAATTCATTTCCATGTATGATACAATATATTCTTGTATACTCAGTAGGAGTGGCCGACAGCCGACAGCCGACGATGCATATCTATTTATAGCAACTTACTGGTGTATAGTCAGGCTTACACTGAGGCCTGCATCATACAGCTGAATCATGGTGGCAGAGCTCCACCAAGGAAGAAAAAGTACCGTCAACTTGATGATGCTTTGGACACTTACAAAAGACGCTATGCAAGTGGACAAGTGTCATGCGAGGAGTACCTCGATCTGGTTGGCCATTTGACAGGCTACTGAGATGTTTATGATATGTAACCATTGTTGCTATTTCATGCCAATGTCCATTCAAAGTGCTACTTCAAATGTATAAAATAAAAATTTTTGTTATATTAATAGTGTTTGTCCCTTTTTTCATGGGTTAACCCTTTTTCATAGGTATCAAATTTGACCCAGCACCTGTTGTTTTAAGGGATTATACCGCTTGACTGGTTCAATTACCCTAGATAATAGGGCTGGGTGGATGGGAATATTGCGAGTGGCCGACAGCCGACAGCCGACGATGCATTTTGTACTTGTTAATCCCGTTATGCTTTACATGTATTTGTAAACTTTCGGTGTAATAAAGTTGATTGATTGATTGATTTGATTTTCAATCATTGTAATAACATTCTTGTACTTGAGTGAATAGTCAGTAAGAGTGATCGTAAACCAAAACAAGTTTTCGATTGAGCCACAAGAAATAGATGGCTTTTTAATTAACGATTTTTCTTTTTAATGGATGTTTGTTAATTCGATTTATTTTCCAGAAGACTGTTTTAGAACGTTTAAAGAGGTAATAAAAATATGCTTTTTATCACTGTCAAGGTTTATCAAATATGTCCGATCTATTTTGTAGAAATACTAGTCATTACTTATATATTTGCACACATGTCGGCATTTTTCACTTTATTATTTAGGTCATCCTTCTTGCGTGATTTTTTTTAACAACTGATCAGATGTCGACAACATTGTAATCTTTTCCCGAAAGTTACATTACTGTCCATATTATTATAATGGGGCTGCAACAATGTTGTACATACAGCAACATTTAGGTATGCTAGTGTTTTGCGCTGGAGTTAGGAGAGATGGAGATAGGACCCAGAAGTTACGTTAACGTTTTGCGACATTTTGATTTTGTAAAAAAAAAATGCGAAAGTATAGAATTTAAAATTACTTCGGGAAAGGCTTACATGCAAGCAAACCACCTCAACTTAGCGTTACACCTTATGATCATTTTACGACATGTCGTATTGCGACTCCGACACCTATATTCACGAGTGTATTGTTTGTTATTCAAACAACATAAAAACCTTACTTCTGTTGTAAATTGAAATTGCCTTGTATAATCAATCAACCGATAGTTTTATTTTCCATCTGCTGTCTTAGTTAATCAGTGTTATTGTTTATAATCATACGGTAGACCGTCAAAGATGTACTCGAAATGAAAACTGCCGCGACGGTATGTTTTTTTAATGACGCCATCAAACAACATTCGGTATCCCCCACATTTTATTCCTGAACCATATTTGTTATTCGTCTGAGCTCATCATAATTTATTTTAAGCAATATCTAAACTATATGTACCATTTAAAGATCATATTGAAAATACGAAGAAGGTGATTTAAGTGCTTTATTCCTTTTGGTTTCCGCTTTTGTCATTTGAAAGAAACGTTTTCACGGAAAGCGCGTTTTATAAAAGTACGCGTAAATGATAAGAAGTAGCGTAATTTGCCGATTTTTCGATGCAGTATTAAAACCAATAAATCTTACAATCGTCCGTTGACCCCAATACATTACAAATTTGAATATAAATATATGTAAAAGAATATAAACGAATTAACTAAAAGTATTTGGCCGTTTCATATCTCCTCAATAGTGTTTAAGAAAACATGTCAATTTAGATCAAAATATTGTTATAAAACATTAGCCTTTGTCATTGTTGCCGGGGTTTTCTGAAAGCAAACCTCTCGTTAAACAGTCCCTGGGCTACTATTTTAATCATTTTCTAATTACAAGCTCATGACTACTATTTACAGCTGCGTACCCTGAGTTCACTTGCTTTTGTATCTTCGTGCAATTATCATGAACTTTTACTTTTCTATCGACGCCAATAAAATAACCACAGGAGCACTAACAATGGATCATCAATTGTCCATGTGTACAATAGTCATTCCCAAAACACATTTAGGGATCACTGCTCTTGAATGTCTATATTTGGCACGATTGTATTAATACGACAGATGGGGGCTTATTTGTGAAATTCTTAAATAATTGTGATTTTCTTAAACTTCAATTAGAATATCCCATACAGACGTAAGATAAAAAAAGCAAAATTACATTGCCTTAATGCCAAGAAACAAGTATGACTTAGACCTGAATTTGTTGATCACTTATGAAGGATTTTGTAAAGCAAAGTAAAAAATAGTGTTTTCGAAATATTGACACCTTGTCAATTTATTGACCTGCCAAACTTGTTGTTGTTATCTGTTAGATATGAAATACGGGAACGTTAAAGCAAACTAAATCCTAATTTACGTTGTGAAATTTAAATATTATCCATTTCGTTATCACTATGATAGGATACCTCAAAGACTTTTAAAATTATATGATATTTGCACTAGAATACGTACGGGTAAGTGAATAAACTTACGGTACACAGCTGTAATTCCGAAATCCGCAACTCTACAATATCAGCTACATGTACATGTAAATGCAACCGCCGATATTTCATCCTTATCTTTATAACATTAACTGTTTGCGCTGTAGAGAGTGTTATTCACGGGGACTGGCATTTGGATCTCTTGGGTTTTGATAAACTTTTTATTGAGTTTAAGTTACGGCTTTGAAGAACTGTAACATATGATATTCCGGATGATTCTTTGACACAATAACCTGATTTCAAAGGATATTTATTGTCATCATGATAATATAGAAGAGTTACCGACTGAGACCGCAGTGTTCATCATTCACGTGTTCGAGGGTTCGTCTAATTTGAACCTGGGGTAGAGGTCGGGACTTACTTCAGACACTAGCTCAACACTATATACATCCAAATTCAAATCAACCATCAACATACGTATAATTTCTTTCTGTCTATACACATCAACACTTTCCTTAAATAAACTGAAGTACAAGAGAAGAACCCACCACAGCTTGATTAATTCAATATCTAAAATAAATGTCATGCATTTGGCTACCGTACAATTATCTGCAGAAGTTTCATAGAGAATATTTATGTTTAGTTATTTGTTTATCATAATATCTTTGTTCAATGGAGTCAGGGGTATGAAATGTAAATAACACTAACATGACAACCATCTTGTTGAAAACTTTGAAAACGTGTGAAGAATAGAGCTTATTTAATCATTTGAACACATAAATTTACGTTTATATCAGACAATCAAGTTTTTATCAGAATACATTTAAGAAATAGAAAAATTGAGTTTTCATATCTACAAAAAAAGGGCTCGAACTCATCTTCCTACGCAGAGCCTAAAAGGCCAGTTTTCAAACTGTCATGTTATGCCTTGCTGCATAGCCTTGAGCCTAGCAGCACAGAAAAGTAAAGTCTCCGCAGCAAGGCATAAAATGACAGTTTGGAAACTGGCCTTTGAGGCTCTGCGTAGGAAGATGGCTCGAACTGTGAACGGAATGGATTTTGTGACAACTGTTTGCGAACTTTATAGACGCAGTCGGACGTACTTAAAACGGAAGGGTGTTTAACGATGTTATCCTAAAATTTGACGTAGGGATTACCATACCTCGAATGGAATTGCCGCACTTAGACCCTTTCAAGATCGTACTAAGACGTCTTTCAGTCGGAAATCACTTTCATTGACGGTTGTGGATAGTTTTTACAACGTCCATGGCGTCAGAAAACAGATCAAACCCAACTATAGTATATCAATTGGCAGTTCATTTTGGTTTACAAGTTCATACGGGGGCGGGATAGCGCAGTGGTTAGCGCCTTCGGCTTCGGAACAAGAGGTCCGTGGTTCGAATCCCGCCAGGGGTCCGGCAACGTTGTCTGCAGTAAAGAACTGTTCTACACGCAGTCAGGTTTGGGTGCAATGCTCCACTGAATCCCAGTGCAGTACCACCAATGGTTGCTAGTTCCAGCCGATGCTCGCAGGTTTCACCGCAACGCATAGCCACAATAGTGTTGCGGGCTTTCTCCCTGCAATAATATTAGCAGCCGCGATATAAGTGAAATAATCTTGATAGCGGCGTTTAATCCCACATCACCTCACCTCACCTCACAAGTTCATACACAGGTCTAAAGCTTCACACATTGTTACAACATATCGTATCCGTTGTAAGTACGTTTGAGAAATTCTTATTTAATAGTTGTTACTACTTTAATTATGAAAACAAAATGTATATTTTGTAATTTTGATAAAACAAACTATTTTTCATGACTCTTTTATGTTGTCAATTAATAATCAAGAACAAAACGTTTTGGACAAGGAATTGACCTACATGTAACTGATTATTATGCATTGTTTTACTTTGACAGTGAGAACAGGATTGAAAACGATAGAGAATGTGCTTGTTTTTTATTGAAAACGGACCATGACGTGATAATTGTACAAATATCACGCACTACGCACCGAATGGGAATGTAGTCAAAAACCTGAATAACTCCTTTAAAACGAGTTTGTCGAGTTCAAAACGATAAAGAACGGGATTGTGCGCATTTCTAAACTAAACTTAAAACTAGATGTGAACTGTCTAAGTGCTGGATTAAACTGACTGAAAACGAAGTAAACAGGTAATCTTACCTACGAAAGACCATTGGTACCAATGGTCTTTCGTACTTACCCGATCGTAATGGACTGATTATTTTAAGACCGGGTAGAACGTAGTATTAGCTACCATGGTGTGTCTCAGGCATTAGATGTTATGTTTTAAAGTACGATATCAAGAAATGAAATATTTAAAATTGAAAAATACCAACGTAGGTGTGTAGTTTTTTTCTGGTGCCCAAGTTGAAAATGTTAAGCGTTGACTCAATTTTGAGAAACAAGGAGTATTTCGGGTACCCGACAATGGCCTTAGTCGCTCGTGCTGCACGTGTATCCCGCTGAAATTTGCATGACTATTGTTTATGTGGCCACAGTTTACAGAAAACACCAATTTAATAACACAATAAACGTACTAATGATTATTTAGATAATATGTCAATATGATAAGTATAATTAAATTATAAGAGTAATGTTTCTTTAATCATTAGGTCATGAATAACATCATCGTTGCAACTCGCCTACGTGGTCTACTGGTTAGCTTACTTGTCGTTATTCTCTCCCCACAGAGGCAGATCAAGTCATGTTGATTTAGAGAAAATATGTATAAGAGACAGATTTGCACTTTATACAAGGAGAATGTAAAACTCTTAGAGAACTTTTGCGTAAGGCGCACTAATTTGCATAATGTTTTTACAATATCAAAATAATATGGGATTATATTATAATTCTTTAGTATTCGATGGTTACATGGGTCCGTCTAATTTGCACATGTAACTTGGGAAAGTTCGATTAAAGTAAATAAATAACATTTTTTTTCATGTTTTCCGTCCATAGTGGTTCTCCTGTTGTGTCGACATGGTAATGATTACAACTTTTCATATTTCGTAAATTAGAGTTAAAACTTCAAGTAGTGTAAATGATGTGGAATACGATACCAAGATAAGATAACTTTATACCAGTTTGAACTTTCCGCACGGCAATCCTCGTACAAAATTCAGAATCAACGTTAACCTGAAATCATTAAACCACAACAATGAAGTAATCACATCGCGCCAGATTAGTAGTAAGATTATTAAGATATTCATAACAGTAGTATCATTTTGAATAGTGTATATCTTACATAATTTGTCTACTGATAGTCTGGCATAGCTTCAGTATTTGTTAAAATTTGCTGAATTCTCAAGCAATTGATCCTCGTTTTTCAATTAACTTCATGTTAAGACGCAAAATATTTTAGGTAATGTGACAAACATTTGAGTAAGTAGAAGCACAAAAATTGTTCCAAATCATAGTGAAGTTGTTTGAAGGTCAATCGTATTAAAATATGCTACGCATGTAGCACATAGTGAAGAAATTATGATATCATTCTAGTGGGAATTTGCAAGTGGTGATAACATGACACACTATGTTTTTTGGGAAATTGGGCAATATATTTTACGCTGAGCACAAGTGTAGGCTCTGAACGAGCATGTTTCACGTTATAACGTGAGTGTTGACTGCACAATTTCTACTCTCGCGCGGTTCCTGTATGAATTATAGTATGTATCCATATTCAGCAAAAGTAAACCTAGCCTCAATAAAACTTGTTTCACTCCGATATTGAGTCTAGCGAGAGGTAGTAGCGGGTCGCGTCAGCTGACCTTTCGCCGGCCTATGATCTCCTAACGCTATCTTTGCAAAGGCAGACTTTTAGCGGCTTAGTAAGATGATCCCTGATTGGTCAAATCCAAAGATCGCCTGACGCGACTCGCTACTACGTCTCGCTGGACTCAATATCGATATCAATATCGAAGTATTGCAAGTTAACTTATTAACTTATCAAAACTTTCACATTTTCAAAAACCTATTTTGACAATTTGGACAAGGTTTGCAAAATCAGTCCCATTTCAATTATTCTAAATGTCACAGCTGGATTGTTTCCTGATAAAAGCTGAGAAATAGTTTTATGTTTTTAACACTTCGTAGATGGATAAAACAGAATATATCTATATATCAAGGTAGACCGGAGAAATTGGAAAGTTACGATTTCATTAATGATGCACTTTTCTGAACTGTTGGCTCAGGCTACACAAAATGAATGACGAAAACATGTTATGTTAGATTAAATCATTTGAAGATATTTATGTTTTAACTAGATTAGCGTTTGCGAGACACCGCAAAAGCAGAGCAGTCCCGAAACCGAATTCTTAGAGTGATAACATAGCTCGTGACCTTGACCTTTGACCTTGAAAGTGAACGTGTCAAAATCGTTCCCCGAGGTATGAGTAGTAAGTTATGAATAAGAGTTCTGGAAAAAAGTTATAGCTTATAATACGAGTGCGGCGGCGGCGTTGGAAACTTCACAAAAACTGATAGCAGCCCCGTCCTAATTAAGAATTGATTAGGAATACACTTGAAATAATCGGAACGTTTCATAAAACCAACTCCTCTCATAACCCTGACAGTTCAATAACAGTGTAATGTTGGTCTCAACTGCTTCGCTTCTCCCAGTTTTACCTATAGTTTGAATATAGAATAATTAGCAAATGCCAATCAATCTAAAAAAGCTAGAAACAAGAGTAAAACTTCAAACTAAGTTAAGTAAAGCTTCTGATATAAAAGAAATTATTTAACCTGAGAGCGACATTACATCAGAGATGCAAAGCAGTTTCCATTGAGTAATTCTATTCGATTTCTTCCTATACATGTTATCACGTCCGAAAACTTCAGTTAGTATAACGAAAATTATACGTTTGCTTCGAAAGTTATTCAACATCGACAATAATAAATTGAAGATGTGTCGAAAGCGTGTCAAAGCTTACTCTCTAGTAATACATATCTTTGAAAAAAATGACGCATAGACAATTAACTCTCATGATGTTCAATAAATTAAATAATCCGTCATTCTGTATACTGATTACAAATAACTAACAAACGTACATTTAGAGTTTAAGAATCGAGGTTTATAAAAAATACAATGGTTCTGCGATCACCTGAGAATCTTACTCTGCTAACATATCATTAATACAATATACTCCGATGGTACGCCTTAAATCTTAAAATATACATTTATACATTCACGTGTTTGATAACTGAAAGATTGTTAACAACACATTAAGCACAAACTCACTCACTCTCTCAAACATACTCTGCCTAAATATACCTCTGGACAGCCGTACGCTGGCTTATCGATGCGGTAAGCTGCTATCAACATGACCTATTTTCTTCATTGCATGAAGACACATTTAATTCATATTCATTTATTAATTTTTTTGTATCGTACTCTCTATTTTCTTACAAATAAAAAGTGTTCTCCCACTCATCTACAATACGAAGGCAAGTTACTGTACTAATAGCCCATTGACGCCAAGCGTGACGTTGCCCGCGGTCAAGGGCGGATAACTCCAAGCGTCAAAACTGGAAAATTGTCAATTAAAAAAGACAGTTATTTAAATAAATTAATATCTAAAATTTCACAAACTATATGAAATAAATGTTTGGATACACATTGTATTTGGAACTGTATGGTCGGCTGTCGACTAAACGTCTAGACTATACACGACAAATATATTGCTATATATAGAAATGTATCGTCGGCTGTCGGCTGTCGGCCACTTACCCAGACTACACACACATACACAAAACTTCATAAAGAGAATACCATGAACATATTAGAACTAATCAATTAATCAATTAATCAATTAATCAATTAATCAATTAATCAATTAACATGTTGAAGAAGATGTGTGTGAATGTAATGAACTTAAACTGTATATGGTATTTACTTTAATTAAAAGACTACTATTATCATGCATATACGGTGCAAGTTTACACAATATACACAGTACATACATATTTATTTGTAGGTTTTATTCTAATAACATATGTACACGAACCTTGCAAATTTCGTGTCGTCTTACATGAAGTTCTTGCCAAAATAGCAGTTTCAGCCACTGGTTCCAATTCCAAAGATGTCACACAGCTTGTCTGGACTGAAATTATAACATCATATACATTAATTCATACTTAAATAAATGTTTTATCAATTTAAGATTCTAGTGCAAAAACATCAATTTAATGTTAAATCATTTAAATAAGATATGTTTAAACTCTGAATATAGTATGTAATTATTTATCATTTATTTCAGTCCACAACATGGTTCAAGTGATTTAGATAAATAATGTTGTTTATATATATATACGTGGATCTTAATTTATAATTTGGAATTAGGTATTGGAAATTTCAGCAAGTATTATAATTGCTTGTTCAACAGTCTTAAAAGTTTTATGTTTACTTGTATTAACTTGATAACTAAAATATAAATTACTTTCGTCATCAGGAACTTGCTCTGTGTCCACTCCCCCTGCTATTCCTTCTATTTGGCATGAAGGTATCATAGCCACTACCTGCAATGCAATATACTCTCTTCATTATGTTGGTAACAGTTACAGGAAATCCATTCAAAAAATTATTTTTTCCGTTTGTTGTGAAGGCCTTGAATAATCATTATAGGAGATAATTATCGTGATGAATTTTAAACTCTTATATATCATTAATGCCTGAAAGGTGCTAGATTGAAAGATCTAGGCTAATAAAAATACCTTATGTTCCACATCACTTAGGGATCTAGGTGGGCAGCCTCCCCCTGTCTTTCGTGTTTCCTTCCTGAAGTCAATTGCTTTCTTCTTCACTTGTGACCTTTAAATAATGAAACAATTAAGAATTTAACTGGGGTTTCCATAATATACATAGAAAACAGGCTCTAGCCATTTTGTTAAGAGATGCTCTTAATGGACAAAGGAAATAAAAAAATTGTTTACTTCTCGTGAAATATGTAACAATATCTTTCATAAAGAAAAAAATTATTTATATTAATAAATCAAATCAAGCTAAACTTCTAATGATGTTCTTAATAACGAAACGGTCATAACATAATTAAACTAATATCTTACCCGTAATCATTCCACTTTTTTCGAATCGGCTGACTATTCCTCAAGACATTTGAATTTGCATTCAATCTGAAATCAATTAAATACTGTGGTACCTTATCAAGAATTATATACACATTAGTAGAATATAATTTAGTCAATAATTTATAGTTATTACTGTTACTGTTACTTCAACTATATTCGGCCTATTTCATTAAGTTTTATAGTTTTAAGACAATCTATAGACTTAGGCCTGGCAGAATTAAGACCTAGACTGTGATAAAGCCTGTGTTAAGTTTAGTACACAGTCATGACATAATACATTAGTTGACAACTTGAAATGCATGAAACATGAAATGACAAATCATCGTGTTCAGATAGGATTTACTAGACAACAATTAAATGGCATTTT
Source organism: Steromphala cineraria (assembly GCA_916613615.1). Classification (NCBI taxonomy): domain Eukaryota; kingdom Metazoa; phylum Mollusca; class Gastropoda; order Trochida; family Trochidae; genus Steromphala; species Steromphala cineraria. Next base: position 45,484,617 of record OU744723.1, read on the forward strand.
AGTTTTAACAACATGTCATATTTGTGCTGTTGTTACTGATATTGTTATCGGAATGTACAGGTGAAAAGTTATGAAATTAGAGATTGAAGTTGCAAATAATGTCAAAGTTATCTTAGTAGGCAGGATGTTTTTTTAATAGAATGATCACTTTGAATTATAATTCATTTGCAAAACATATTAACCTCTCGCTGGCTTCATCAACTTACTTCGATGCGATGGCATCCCACTCCTTCATCTTCGACTGATTGGTAATCGTTGACGAGAAAGCTCCAAAAAGCACATGACTTCTTAATTTCACATCGTCGGCGATTACTGACAACTCAGCAGGAGAGAAGTTGACCTGTCTAGCCCTTTTCTCGCTTGATTCGACGGACTGCTGTGACATAATTAGCGTTTGGACTGCAATAAGTCGTCTGCAGTTGCGAGCAAGGGAGGTCACTCTGCGTCGTAACTAAGGAATATCTTTCTCTTCGCCACAGAAGAGTTCTAACCTTAGCTAAGGTTGCGGCGTAAAATCATTCAGAGATAAGGTTACCGTAAGGTTGTTTCGTGAAAGGGGCGTACCTTTTTGGATTGGAACTCTTCATGTAGTTTGCAGTTTGACAGATGGCCATTGTGATGCTTCAGTTGAACCTTCTCCAAGATCTTCGATAGGAAGTGAAGATTCAAAAACAGGTCGAACGTTCTTCAATACTGATGGATCCAAATTTGATTTTTAGCTCATCAGGTCTGAAAGAGCCGATGGGCTTTTGGCATGGCATGGCGTCCAGCGTCCGTCCATCCGTAAACTTTTCACATTTTCGACTTCTTCTCCAGAACCAATGTCTCTAGAGAGCTGAAATTTGATGTGCAGACACCTTGGCCAGTGGGGATTCTAAATTGTAGATTTCGTGACCCCATGACCCCCGAATTGGGTCACAGGGGTCAAAACTTTAAAAACCTATGTTCATCTTCTTCTCCACTTACAAATGTCTAGAGAGCTGAAAAGTTGTGAGTAGACTACTGGCCAATGGGGATTCTAAATTGTAGATTTCGTGACCCCATTACCTCAAATGGGGTCACAGGGGTCAAAACCTTAAAAACCTATTTTCACCTTCTTCTTCTCCAGGTCTAGGGAGCTGAAAAGTTGTGTGTAGATTCCTTGGCCAATGAGGATTCTAAATTTTAGGTTTGGTGACCAGTTGACCACAAATGGGGTCAAAGGGGTCAAAACCTTAAAAACCTATTTTCAGCAAAAGTCTGATGAGCTACAGAGCCCATGGCTCTATTTTTTCAAGATTGGAGTGATGACAGCTTTCTTGAAACATGTCGGGACCTCTCCAGTATTGAGTGATGTTTGAATCAGCATGGTCATAACAGCAGACAAATGTTCAAGGCATCCCCAAGCAAGCCATGTTTGTAAAGGATCCACGATACAACTCTCAGCGAGGGCTTTCGTGACAGTCTAGTTACCTCTGCAACTTCAACTCGAGTAAACTCTACAAGTCTCGCCCCTGTGAATGGTTTATCATATTGAAGAGCAGAGGATGACAGGGACGCAAGTCGAAGTTTTGTAACATTAGCTGTGAAAAACTCTGCTAAGAAAATGGCCTGTTCATCTGACAGCTTTGTGGATTGATCCTCGATAACAGGCCTTGTTTTTGTAAGTCTGTTTGTAATTGCAATAAGTTGTCCTGGATTATTTCTGCTGTCAGAGATTGATTGCTTGACGTTATCAATGTTCGCCCGTTGGGTGAGGATGTTGACTTTATTCCTTGAGGTTTGAAAGAGTTGACGATGGATCTGAAGTCTTGTGTGTCGCCATGTTTTCTCAGCCCGTCGACGTTCATGTTTTACCAACCTCACTTCGTCAGCCATCCAGCTAGTGTCTGGTCGCAACACAACACTGCGAGTTTTGAGTGGGGCGTGCTTGTCTATTAACTCCTGTAGAGTCTGGTTGTAAGTATCAGCTAGGCAATTCACGTTGGTCGACATAGTTGAACTCAGGAATGGAAGTTCACTGGCATCAATGTCATTTTGAACTTGTTGACATCAATGTTTCTTGATGTTCTGTATGTGATGATTTTCCTTGTTAACTCCGCTTGGGCAATTCCTAAACCACCAGCGGCGGAATAGATATCAGAAGGTGCAAGGACAGTCGATGCCTATATTTACACCTATGTAAATCATACATTCATTCAAAAATGTTCCAATTAACATTAATACAGCTCCGATATCCAGCTACAATGCTCCAATGAGTTCTGTCCTTCTTACAAGGAAGCAAATGAATGTGTATATTTGTGAATCGCTGATTGGCTGGATTTCAATGACGTCACCGGTCTAACTGATGTAATAAAAATCTTAATTTATTGACATAAGATATTTTAGGAACGCTTGAACTTGATGTTTACAAATATTAACATATAATATATATATACATTATTATAAACACCATATATTGATGCCTATATATGGTGTTGTACAACATTAGCACACCTTGCACACCTAAATGTCATACTTTTGTCTTCAACTTATAAGCAAGTTTAGAAACAGCCTAAGGTGTCCAAAGAATTATGGTCCATATTGTAGAACATAAGATGCACACGTTCGAGAAGACACAATGTCCCAATGTCTCTTCAATAGCTAGATTGTATTTATCTTTACAGTTCCTTCTAGGTAATATTACAACGTTAAATAACATAACTGTTATGCGGATCTATGACAAATGAGCGCAGTCTACCCTTGGTTGGTACCAGATGTAGTTTCGAGTCCTCAACTACACCAAGTTTGTAAAGAGCCCCGGTAAACTTGAACAGGATTAGTTGGTCCAGACCAGCATCAAGATCCAAACCAACGATAGCACCTGAACATTCATATTGATGGACAGAAAGGTTGATGTATTCTCAAAGGCTAAATTATTACCATTCTATACTTGTCACACAAAGATTCGTCTTTCTGTACATTCGTATTGATTCTTTAGGTTGATATTTAAGGAAATAATTGGACATAACATTTTTTTTTACTTTTTGGCCGAATTTTTCACTTTTTCGAGTGTTATTTTACATCGAATTTTCGTTCAAAAACGTATTCAGATAAAATGATGTCATCATGTTTTGTAAACCAGATGTAATCAGTTAACAAATCAAAATATCAATTAGTCCCGAGAATATTGTTAGGCCCATGACAGGTCCTTGAATATTGCAATATTTGGAAAATCCTCATTTTTGGCACATTTCAAAGATTCACAATTCCTTTATTATTGAAGATAACTTAAAATTGATTTACCCTACACACGTGTTATTCCAAGCACAACTTTGCCCTGTAAAAATGTATAAAAACAAAGTAGTTAAGCAGCTAGAAAGACAAACATCGCGTAAGGGTCGAAAAATCATATTTTTTTCAGTGTTTCTATTAAAGAAATCATTGCTTCTTTTAATATTGAAGTTATCTAAACAAATAATATATCAATGTATGCCTATTTTCAAGATAAAATGTTTCCCACGGGTATTATTGAAACATCCATATTTACAGTGTCAATTTTAATTAAATCAGATAGGGGGCTAAAACAGCCTGTTTTACTTGACGGACTTCAAACCTCTGAATGTCGTTTGGAGTGATGACAGCTTTCTTGAAACATGTCGGGACCTCTCCAGTATCGAGTGATGTTTGAATCAGCATGGTCATAACAGCAGACAAATGTTCAAGGCATCCCCAAGCAAGCCATGTTTGTAAAGGATCCACGATACAACTCTCAGCGAGGGCTTTCGTGACAGTCTCAGTTACCTCTGCAACTTCAACTCGAGTAAACTCTACAAGTCTCGCCCCTGTGAATGGTTTATCATATTGAAGAGCAGAGGATGACAGGGACGCAAGTCGAAGTTTTGTAACGTTAGCTGTGAAAAACTCTGCTAAGAAAATGGCCTGTTCATCTGACAGCTTTGTGAATTGATCCTCGATAACAGGCCTTGTTTTTGTAAGTCTGTTTGTAATTGCAATAAGTTGTCCTGGATTATTTCTGCTGTCAGAGATTGATTGCTTGACGTTATCAATGTTCGCCCGTTGGGTGAGGATGTTGACTTTATTCCTTGAGGTTTGAAAGAGTTGACGATGGATCTGAAGTCTTGTGTGTCGCCATGTTTTCTCAGCCCGTCGACGTTCATGTTTTACCAACCTCACTTCGTCAGCCATCCAGCTAGTGTCTGGTCGCAACACAACACTGCGAGTTTTGAGTGGGGCGTGCTTGTCTATTAACTCCTGTAGAGTCTGGTTGTAAGTATCAGCTAGGCAATTCACGTTGGTCGACATAGTTGAACCCAGGAATGGAAGTTCACTGGCATCAATGTCATTTTGAACTTGTTGACATCAATGTTTCTTGATGTTCTGTATGTGATGATTTTCCTTGTTAACTCCGCTTGGGCAATTCCTAAACCACCAGCGGCGGAATAGATATCAGAAGGTGCAAGGACAGTCGATGCCTATATTTACACCTATGTAAATCATACATTCATTCAAAAATGTTCCAATTAACATTAATACAGCTCCGATATCCAGCTACAATGCTCCAATGTGTTCTGTCTTTCTTACAAGGAAGCAAATGAATGTGTATATTTGTGAATCGCTGATTGGCTGGATTTCAATGACGTCACCGGTCTAACTGATGTAATAAAAATCTTAATTTATTGACATAAGATATTTTAGGAACGCTTGAACTTGATGTTTACAAATATTAACATATAATATATATATACATTATTATAAACACCATATATTGATGCCTATATATGGTGTTGTACAACATTAGCACACCTTGCACACCTAAATGTCATACTTTTGTCTTCAACTTATAAGCAAGTTTAGAAACAGCCTAAGGTGTCCAAAGAATTATGGTCCATATTGTAGAACATAAGATGCACACGTTCGAGAAGACACAATGTCCCAATGTCTCTTCAATAGCTAGATTGTATTTATCTTTACAGTTCCTTCTAGGTAATATTACAACGTTAAATAACATACCTGTTATGCGGATCTATGACAAATGAGCGCAGTCTACCCTTGGTTGGTACCAGATGTAGTTTCGAGTCCTCAACTACACCAAGTTTGTAAAGAGCCCCGGTAAACTTGAACAGGAATAGTTGGTCCAGACCAGCATCAAGATCCAAACCAACGATAGCACCTGAACATTCATATTGATGGACAGAAAGGTTGATGTATTCTCAAAGGCTAAATTATTACCATTCTATACTTGTCACACAAAGATTCGTCTTTATGTACATTCGTATTGATCCTTTAGGTTGATATTTAAGGAAATAATTGGACATAACATTTTTTTTTACTTTTTGGTCGAATTTTTCACTTTTTCGAGGGTTATTTTACATCGAATTTTCGTTCAAAAACGTATTCAGATAAAATGATGTCATCATGTTTTGTAAACCAGATGTAATCAGTTAACAAATCAAAATATCAATTAGTCCCGAGAATATTGTTAGGCCCATGACAGGTCCTTGAATATTGCAATATTTGGAAAATCCTCATTTTTGGCACATTTCAAAGATTCACAATTCCTTTATTATTGAAGATAACTTAAAATTGATTTACCCTACACACGTGTTATTCCAAGCACAACTTTGCCCTGTAAAAATGTATAAAAACAAAGTAGTTAAGCAGCTAGAAAGACAAACATCGCGTAAGGGTCGAAAAATCATATTTTTTTCAGTGTTTCTATTAAAGAAATCATTGCTTCTTTTAATATTGAAGTTATCTAAACAAATAATATATCAATGTATGCCTATTTTCAAGATAAAATGTTTCCCACGGGTATTATTGAAACATCCATATTTACAGTGTCAATTTTAATTAAATCAGATAGGGGGCTAAAACAGCCTGTTTTACTTGACGGACTTCAAACCTCTGAATGTCGTTTGGAGTGATGACAGCTTTCTTGAAACATGTCGGGACCTCTCCAGTATCGAGTGATGTTTGAATCAGCATGGTCATAACAGCAGACAAATGTTCAAGGCATCCCCAAGCAAGCCATGTTTGTAAAGGATCCACGATACAACTCTCAGCGAGGGCTTTCGTGACAGTCTCAGTTACCTCTGCAACTTCAACTCGAGTAAACTCTACAAGTCTCGCCCCTGTGAATGGTTTATCATATTGAAGAGCAGAGGATGACAGGGACGCAAGTCGAAGTTTTGTAACGTTAGCTGTGAAAAACTCTGCTAAGAAAATGGCCTGTTCATCTGACAGCTTTGTGAATTGATCCTCGATAACAGGCCTTGTTTTTGTAAGTCTGTTTGTAATTGCAATAAGTTGTCCTGGATTATTTCTGCTGTCAGAGATTGATTGCTTGACGTTATCAATGTTCGCCCGTTGGGTGAGGATGTTGACTTTATTCCTTGAGGTTTGAAAGAGTTGACGATGGATCTGAAGTCTTGTGTGTCGCCATGTTTTCTCAGCCCGTCGACGTTCATGTTTTACCAACCTCACTTCGTCAGCCATCCAGCTAGTGTCTGGTCGCAACACAACACTGCGAGTTTTGAGTGGGGCGTGCTTGTCTATTAACTCCTGTAGAGTCTGGTTGTAAGTATCAGCTAGGCAATTCACGTTGGTCGACATAGTTGAACCCAGGAATGGAAGTTCACTGGCATCAATGTCATTTTGAACTTGTTGACATCAATGTTTCTTGATGTTCTGTATGTGATGATTTTCCTTGTTAACTCCGCTTGGGCAATTCCTAAACCACCAGCGGCGGAATAGATATCAGAAGGTGCAAGGACAGTCGATGCCTATATTTACACCTATGTAAATCATACATTCATTCAAAAATGTTCCAATTAACATTAATACAGCTCCGATATCCAGCTACAATGCTCCAATGTGTTCTGTCTTTCTTACAAGGAAGCAAATGAATGTGTATATTTGTGAATCGCTGATTGGCTGGATTTCAATGACGTCACCGGTCTAACTGATGTAATAAAAATCTTAATTTATTGACATAAGATATTTTAGGAACGCTTGAACTTGATGTTTACAAATATTAACATATAATATATATATACATTATTATAAACACCATATATTGATGCCTATATATGGTGTTGTACAACATTAGCACACCTTGCACACCTAAATGTCATACTTTTGTCTTCAACTTATAAGCAAGTTTAGAAACAGCCTAAGGTGTCCAAAGAATTATGGTCCATATTGTAGAACATAAGATGCACACGTTCGAGAAGACACAATGTCCCAATGTCTCTTCAATAGCTAGATTGTATTTATCTTTACAGTTCCTTCTAGGTAATATTACAACGTTAAATAACATACCTGTTATGCGGATCTATGACAAATGAGCGCAGTCTACCCTTGGTTGGTACCAGATGTAGTTTCGAGTCCTCAACTACACCAAGTTTGTAAAGAGCCCCGGTAAACTTGAACAGGAATAGTTGGTCCAGACCAGCATCAAGATCCAAACCAACGATAGCACCTGAACATTCATATTGATGGACAGAAAGGTTGATGTATTCTCAAAGGCTAAATTATTACCATTCTATACTTGTCACACAAAGATTCGTCTTTATGTACATTCGTATTGATCCTTTAGGTTGATATTTAAGGAAATAATTGGACATAACATTTTTTTTTACTTTTTGGTCGAATTTTTCACTTTTTCGAGGGTTATTTTACATCGAATTTTCGTTCAAAAACGTATTCAGATAAAATGATGTCATCATGTTTTGTAAATCAGATGTAATCAGTTAACAAATCAAAATATCAATTAGTCCCGAGAATATTGTTAGGCCCATGACAGGTCCTTGAATATTGCAATATTTGGAAAATCCTCATTTTTGGCACATTTCAAAGATTCACAATTCCTTTATTATTGAAGATAACTTAAAATTTATTTAACCTACACACTTGTTATTCCAAGCACAATTTTGCCCTGTAAAAATGTATAAAAACAAAGTAGTTAAGCAGCTAGAAAGACAAACATCGCGTAAGGGTCGAAAAATCATATTTTATCAGTGTTTCTATTAAAGAAATCATTGCTTCTTTTGATATTGAAGTTATCTAAACAAATAATATATCAATGTATGCCTATTTTCAAGATAAAATGTTTCCCACGGGTATTATTGAAACATCCATATTTACAGTGTCAATTTTAATTAAATCAGATAGGGGGCTAAAACAGCCTGTTTTACTTGACGGACTTCAAACGTCTGAATTTCGTTTGAACTTTAGTCATTTTGATGAACATTTTTGTTTACCTCTTGCAGTCCTAGTCCACATGTTTATTATTGTCTTGGTAAAATCAAAATTATAATACATTGCCCGTAGCATTAAAATTGTCATTACTCATAATGTAAAAAAGCCTCCGGAAGCTGCACATGGCAGTTGCATTTGCAAAAAATAAATGACGACATTGAAATAGGTACATGTAGTTTTAAAAAAATTGTTGAATTCCTTCTGTAAAGTACCTTTGGTCCAACTACAGACTTTCCCACAGTGGAAGGTTTTCGCATTAATGGACCACACATTGTTGAGATCTGCACAGAAGATTCGGTGATGTGAGGGGTCGGGTACCATGGTAACCATGGAGTGGATGATCCGAACCCAGTTCTTCTCCTCCAGAGACAACATTCATGAGATATCGGAGATGACATGTAAGCTAACTCTTTCATCATCAAGTCGATCAGGGTAAGGGAGCGAGACACGCAGAGCGAGAGAGAGAGAGGGGGGGGGGGGGGGGGGGGGGGGGGGAGAGTGAAAAAAAAAGAGGGGATGAGAGAGAGAGTTCTTCTCCTCCAGAGACCAGATATACGTGGCTGTAATTGCTCCAATGAACACGTTCACTTTGAGATCCTCAATGGACACCGCTGCAAACAGTTTGTCAAATGAACAAAGAAACTAAGAATATGAACTTCTGTTAGGAACATTGGGGTTTACATGTGTACTTACACTTATCAGGTCGATCAGAGGAAGAGAGAGAGAAGAAAGCGGGAGAGAGGGAGAAGATAGAGAGGAGTACGAGAGAAAGGGTGGGCAGCGACAGAGAGATATAGAGAGAGTGTTGGGAGAGGGAGGGAGAGAAAGAGAAGGAGACGGAGAGATAGGGAGAGAGATGGGGAAGCGACAGAGAAGAGAGATGGTGGTAAGAGAGAAAAGAAGGCGGGAGAGAGAGGGGATAGGTAAAAGGATAGAGAGGAGTACGAGAGAAAGGGTGGGAAGCGACAGAGAGATATAGAGAGAGGGTGGGAATGAGAGTAGGGAGCTAGAGAGAGGAATAGGAGGAGAGAGAGAAGGAGAAAAATACAGAACGAGAGAGGCCGGGGAGAGAGAGGTAGGGAGGTAGAGAGAAATAGGAGGAGAGAGAGAAGGAGACCAAGATGAGAGAGAGATGGTGGGGAGCGACAAAGAGAGATGAAGGGGATATAGGGAGAGACGGGAGGAGAGCGATAGAGATAAAGGGAGAGAGGAGGACAGAGATAGAAGTAGAGGGAGAAGGAGGAAAGAAAGAGAGAGAGGAGGAGACGGAGAGAGAGAGATAGTGGGGAGCCCCCTGTGGAGAAAGAGGCGGAGAGAGGGTTAGAGAGACAGAGAGAGAGAGAGGAGTTCAGGTAGGGACTGGAGAAGGGAAGACGGAGAGGCATCTCGGTGGAGAAAGAGTAACGAGTTGAAAGATGGAAGGAGGGTTGGTAGAAGTGAATGATGGATAGAAAGGTAAGAAGATACATTGGTGAGAGACAAAGACGGAATAGAGAGAATTTGTTGTATTTAGCTATTTATCTTTCAAACGTTAATACACTTTGCACCATGTATAAAAACATCCCTCAACCGAAAGCCACATTTCTGCATTCCCAACGAGGCAGATCTAGTCATGAAATGTTGATACGGTCTCTGTTCTAACTCGCCGAAATCCGTGGGTTTCGGAAGATTCTCCTGTCGGAAAAGAATGCACCACAATCCATTCGAATTTCTTTATCAAATGACAACGCTTTTCGCATGGAAAGGGTGGTTCATATCAAAATGTTATTGCCATAATTCAGTAGCCAAAATGATGATTTAAGAACAGCGTCGCTGATTGCACAACTAACTTTGATTGACTCCAATCAGGCGTTTCCCATTCTATCCCACAAACTCGGCATAATAGGGATATATTATGTGATGTATCACCTTGTTAGTCCGATTGTTTCAAAGTATTTGATCATCTTTGAACATTGAAACATGTGTTAACGACTTGCGATTTCATCATTTAAACCTATTCAGATATTGACCCTGAAACAGTCATTTCACTCATAAATGTAAACATTGGTTAATGAAATTCTTATCAGTTTCGCCGATTGTGTCTTGGAAAAAGATAAATTTGTTTGATAAGGGTGTAAATGTATACACCAAAACGTCTCACTCCTGCAATAAAGAAGTTGAAAATCCATATAACTAATTCCTAATTTATTCAAAAATTTAACAAACTTTTGAAAAAATGGAAATGATCCTGTAACTACGAAACAGGTTTATTTTCTAAATGTTTACTAATGATTCCTTTTATATCCTAGCCATGACCCCTAGCTGTTTAGAGTGTCAGTACAGAAACATTTACAAACATTAACAGACATTTACAAACATTAACAGACGAATAAACAGTACAAACTGTACAAACAGTACAAACATTAAGAGGATAATATAAAGTCGTTGTTACATATCTAACTATAAATCGCTACAAACGTAATTAACCATTGCTCTAATTTGAGACCATATGATGAATCTTCAGTGTCATTTACATTCCCACAAGCATATTGGGTGCTGTTGTTTTCACTTCAGGAGAAATAGTGTTAAAACAACATATCATATTTGTGTATATATATATTTTCATCATATTCATTATTTTGAATTTCTTAAGACTTGATGTGTTTAATTTTCTTTTTAAACCGTTTGATGCCATGAAGTAAGTGGTGCAGCTACATTGTCATTTCAGCGATTTTTAAGTATTTTTTATGAAATAATTTAGCGAGTTTATTTACTTGTTCAGATAGAAACTAATATATAACATTTTAATATATCTTAACGGAACACAGTCATACGTATTTGTTATAATTGCAAAGGAACAAGAATGGTTAGTGAAATCTCAAGTTGAATTCGTTTTTGTAGCTAAAATCGCATACACAATATTGTAAAGGATAACGTAAACCGTTTAATATTATCCGAGCGCATGATAACCAATAACTAGAGAACTACACACCAACAAATCTTATTTCTCACTTTATTCATTTTGAGTCAACTCTGATTCTATCAGTTGTGTTGATATAAATCAATGTGACCAAGCCTTTATCTATATAGATTAATTTTCTCTGTGAGAATGTAGCAAGCAATAGATAAGCTTTGCAGTTGTGAACATCATGCTTTATTAATGAGGAGCTTATCTATAATGAATAGAGATCAGACAACTCTTTATTGTAGAAATGATAACAACTTTTGAGAAATGAAATACGTACATTTGTACACAAAATGCTTTGAACCTTCACCAAACTATTGTGCCTCGTCACGCTTTCTACTGCTATATATTCTACATTACTTGGCCCTTCTTGTGTTAAAGGGGCAGTAGCACGTTTTTAGGGGGAATTTTAGGTGATGTTAGGAAAATGAAAATTAATGGTTCCAATTGAAAGATTATGCATTTGCAGTATTAATTGAAAAGTATATTGTAAAGTTTAGCCATGCGATTCCTTTTTCTTGCACAAAATGAATTAAAGGTAATCACACAAAAGGGCTGCCCATGGATTTTAAGTTAATCTCCATACTTTATCCTCTGACAATGGATATTTGGTTTGTGTTATGACATTTTTGACACTATCATGATAATACATTTAGGATTATCGTTCAATTATCAGTGAAAATTTCCCAATATAAAATTATAAAAAAAACGAGCTACTGCCCCTTTAAAAATATATCGTAGCTGTGGACGGGAACACTTCCGTAGGCAGTACAGCGCGTGGGTCATGAATTGCACGTGCATAGTCTGACGCAAATACTGTAGTTAATGATATTCTGTCCTCATCATAACCTCTCGAAGACCAAGTCTAGATCTGAAGTGAACTTTCGAAAAAAACATTTGTCTGATATTTTTTATTTTGCAAATAGAAATCGATTTATAGCTTTTTCACCAGAGACGAGTCTTAGTCTATGCACTGCATGAAATGATTCTTGGTTTTTGCGATTACTGTCCAAACAATGTATCTGTGTATATTTTGTATGTATATGTTCATTGGGCCTGTGGCCTACAAACTGCATATATATGATGAGCCAAACTACAGATGAATTTGAAATTGAAAGTACATGTATATAAGGATAGGAAATTCTTTGGCATTTTTTTATGAATATGCAAGATGTCTTTCGCATGTTTAATGAATATGCGATATGTTTTGAATAAAAACTAGGGGGACCAGGGCAAAGTGTGTCCTTAACATATGAATGTATATTGTTTTACCCTTCAGTAGTTGCATAAGGACACATTTTCGAAAATGTATTTCGGCAAAGGCGTACACTTTGTCCCGTAGGTTTTGTTGCGGGGGTATTGAAACGGGCACCGTCCGTCCGTTACACTTTGTGTCTGGCTCATAACTTTCTAACTATTCAACAATTTCAATTTAAATTCAAAGTGGAAACACAGAAACATGTAATATTGTGTCAAGAATAACAACTTTGATAATATCTACATAAGATATTGGGATGTTTGAGAAAAAGTTGTAAATTTGTAAGACAACTGTTACAAGTCCTGTCCGGTTTATAACTTCTTAACTAATCATCACATTTTCATCACATTTGACATTGAGATACATCATCATGTGAAGGTGTGTCATGATTCAAATTATTTCGTACAAAAAACTGTAAAAAGACCTGTCCTGCTCAAAACTTTCAAATATTGTGTCATAGGTTGTGTCATAGGTTGAGCAAGGTATTGAGATACATAGTGTCATGAAGGTGTGTCATAGTTAACCATTTTCATTTGGATACTTGTTTAACATTACCCGTTAACATGATCTTATTTTTTTCAATAAGTGTACCCTTTCCCTTCCGACTCTAGGTTATTTTGGAAGATTTTTAAAAAGTGTAATTCTTCTAATGGTATTTCACAGGCTATAACAAATTAGCAGTGGGTTTTATGTCACTTCTCGGTGCTGAACAAGATAGGTTTTTCTTTCTCAGATGAAGATATTGATGTGTATTTGTCATCTCAGGTGCCAGAAGGGCTATAGGGCTCCTATTTCCTAGCAGGAGGTGTTATGTCAGATACTTCATTTTGTTGATAATAGCTCTCCAGGGCCAGATGGTGTTGGTGCGGAATTCTTAAAGGCTTCAAGTCATCTCATTGAACCATATCTTACACAGCTTTTTAATCATATTCTTGAGAGTGGTGAGTTTCCAGCTTGTTGGGGAAAAGGTTTTATATGTCCTATTTATAAGTCTGGTTGCAGGGATGATATTAATAACTACATAGCGATTTCCCTTATTGATTCTACTTGCAAAGTGTTTATGTCAATCCTTAATTGTCGCCTGCAGAGATGGTGCGAAGTGCATGATAATACTAGTGAGTCTCAAGCAGGTTTCAGAGAGGATTATTCAACAGTTGATCTTTGCAATCCATAATTCAAAAATATATAAGGAAAACAAGGGGTTGATTCTATTGTGTTTTTGTTTACTTTGCAAAGGCTTTTGACACTTTAAGGCATGAAGTTCTTTTAAAATCACTTCATGAAGTTGGTTTCAAAGGTAAATATCTGATGTTGTTAACATCTATGTATAACTCTCTGTAAGCTACAGTCAGGACTTCGAATGGTGTTTCAAATAATTTGTTCATGTACAATAGGTACTCGGCAAGGTTGTGTTTTAAGTCCCAAGATATGTATTGTTTTTATTGATAAGTTATGTAGACTAATGGAGTTGGAAGGTGGGAAAGGTATTACAAATTCTTCATCTACAAACAATCTATGTTCTCTTATATTTGCTGATGATGTTTCAGCATTAGCAGACACCTGTGGACAGCTGCAAAATGAATATATACTCAGTAAATTCTGTGATCAAACTGGAATGAGGGTAAATTTAAAAAAGACCAAAGTTATGGTGTTTAGAAATATGAAAAGGGGTTTTGGTATTATTGTTATAGAGACTGTATCTGTTTATAAGTATTTTGGAATTATGTTTACTCCTAAATTAGCCTGGAGTAATAAGGCGATATTCTCTGTTAAAAATTTCCAAAGGAAACGTGGTAGCATTAATTGTATAGACTTTTAAAATATCTTTGATTGTATGATATCGCCCATCCTTTGTTATGGAGGTGAAATAAGGGGTACATCACACTGTAATACCATTGAAACTATTCATGTGAAATTTTTGTAAATATGTATTGAAGCTTGGGAAATCTACTTGTAACAATATGGCCTTGGGTGAATGTGGAAGGGTGCCTTTACAATTAACATATACAACAAAAGCTGTTAAATACTGGTGTAGACTTCTAACCATGCCTAACTATAGATCACCAAAACAATGTTACTTTGTATTTTTATCTCTAGACAATGTAGGTCGATATTCTTTGGCATCTTAGATTAAATACATTCTTTTCCAATTTGGTTTTGGATTTGCTTGGATAAGCCAGGAAATTGGTGACTGTAAAGTTTTTATTAGATTATTCAGGCAAAGATTACACGATAAATTATTCCAATCCATGCAATCATCTATGGATAGCAATAACAAATGTTTTACTATAACCAATTTAAATCTTTATTAAATATAGAGAGCTATCTAGTAAATAAAGATATAACTCAATCTTTAAATATAATATTTGCAAGATTTCGATGTTGTAGATTTAGACTTGCAGTAGAAACTGGTAGATACAATGATGTTCCTTATGATGAAAGACATTGTTTATTTTGTAAATCAAATGGTAGTTTAAGTTTAAGACGAATGGCATGTATTTTATGTATGTGATGCATACTAAGAAAAATAAAAAATAATTGTATAACAAAATATCTCAGCAATTGCCCAACTATTATTAACTTTGTCTCAATTTTACAGAGTATAAATGTAAATATCATGAAGGATGTGTGTCTTTTTTTTTATATTGTAGACAAGAAACAGAGATCTATATAAAAGTGTATTAAGATGCGCATATATATTATGCAAGTATTGATGTAAATGTATTTTGGGCCGAAAGCCAGTTACTGAATAACAAATGTCAGTCCTTTCCCTTCTAAGTCGATGATGAAAGTCAGCTGTGTCATCACGCCAATCAGCGACGCCACTTCAAATAACTGTGTACTTTCGAAAAAGCTTGAATGTTCTTGAAAGGACGTGGTTAGGTAACATGAGGTCTGAATCATGCCATTATACAATTATTGACTTCAGTTATCGGTGAATCCAATGGTTTATTGACCTCGTAACAGTTATGTTTTCGAGGTCAATGACCATTGGATTCACCGATAACTGAAGTCAGCAACTGTTTTATTATATGATATATGAAGGTTTCAATTATTTCAAAAGATTGTTGTTTCTTTTTTCAATTTTTATGTGTCAATAGTAAACCATAGATGAGTGACATTAATACTAAAAAAATATATTTGCTGATGATTATATTGCTCATCTAGTGTTCAGAGAATCTTTTTCCTTAAACTGAATTATCCTTTTAATTTCTTCAACGTACGTCGCCACCAGCCAAACGTTTAAAAAACGCTAAAAATGCAAAGGGAAGCAACTCTTAACATCCCTCCTACGTCCTTGCAACGGTGATATACTTTAGCGCTAGGGCATTGGATTGTTATGTTGACCTCGCGTGACGTTTCATGCGATCAACATAAGGTTTGATCATTGCCGATGACCATCTGCATTGGCCAATCAGAGAACAGAACACTGGTCCATCATATAATAATGGTGTATATCACCTTCCCCCTCAAGGCAAACCTCGCTTCAGACTTTATCACATTTCAAGCCTTGCAGCATTTTCCTTACGTTTTGTGTTGAATCTAAATCCAACTGCGTAAGAAGATATCCCTCTCGGCAGCGCTTATCATCAGTGGAGAAAAATCAGAACGTTGACTCTAGGTTGTCGAGGATGCTCTTGAAGGATAGTCCCGTAATGCTTAAGACAGCAATGCTCTCCAGTCACAACATTCTCTCCCCACAGAGACAGATCAAGTCATGGAATCCTGATGCAACCAGAAAACTTTTGCACAACATTCCAATTGAATTTATTTATCAAATGACAACGCCTCAAGGATGGTTAAAACACAATGCTTTTGCCATGATTCAGTAGTCAAAAGGATGATTTTACAACAGCGTCGCTGATTGCACAAGTAACTTTGATTGCCTCAGGTATCTCCAATTCTATCCCACAAAGTCGGCGTAATAGAACAGAGGATGTATCAACATGTCACGACTTGATCTGCCTCTGTGATGAGAGAATGCAGCAACAATACCTTGTTAATGGAAGATAAGAACGTACTGCAAGTGCTTTAAATAAGCTGTTGGCAGTTACAAGGAAAAGGTAATGTCTAGTAGAGTGAGTGGAATTTATACTTTCAAAATAAAAATCTTTTAAAGAGGCAGCAGAAGTTTATACTCTATTTTTTTATATTTCCAATTTTTCACTGATAATATTACGTTAATGCTAAAATCATCATTCCATAG
Source organism: Steromphala cineraria (assembly GCA_916613615.1). Taxonomy (NCBI): domain Eukaryota; kingdom Metazoa; phylum Mollusca; class Gastropoda; order Trochida; family Trochidae; genus Steromphala; species Steromphala cineraria. The sequence continues at coordinate 45,501,267 of OU744723.1, forward strand.
TGTCAAAAATCCCATAACGCGACATTCCTTGTCAGAGAACAACTTCTAAAAAATAACATAAGTCCATTGGTGCCCATTTTTGTGTGAACATCTTTTGTTCATTTTGTGTAAGAAAAAGGAAAAGTATGGCTGAACTTTACATTATATATTTGATTTTATTACTGCTTCATTTAGTTACGATACTTTGTATTTTAACTGGAAACATTCACAGGGCCGTTAACCCCTGAATCCGTTTACCGGATCCCCTGCCTTATTCTCCGGATTCATGCTAAAATGGTGTACTGGGATACGGTGCCGTATACCTCGCCGGATCCTAGATCCTGACGGACACCGCCAGATTCTCGTCCGGATCCTATGTAAATAAGAATACCAGGATCCGGCACCAGATCCCTCTCCGGATCCTAGATCCGGACGGACACCCCCGTATTCTCTTCCGGATCCTAAGGAGATTAGAATACTGGGATATGGTGCCGGATACCTCACCGGATCCTAACCTAGTGGTAGGAGTAGACAATTATGTAAGAATGAAAGGTTTATCATCAATTTGGTTCATTCTTTACCTGATCCAGACCTTCAGTTTAAAAACTCACCTTTCAAATAGTTAACATGAATTATCTGATGATTTTGAGAAATGGATTGAATCAATTAATTGATAACTCTATCTTTCTTAATCACAATATTGTACAAAATATTGTTTGAGATATTGTTTTAAATAATACATTGAAATCATAACAAATAGATTTTTAAGTTCCATGTGTCCATGTGTCATGCTTAGTGACAAAAAAAGTCATGACATAGAGCTACAGTTTTCAAACAGATATTTTGAACAAATAAGCATGATAAATGATCTCACTGACTTAGAATGTCAAGATTCAACCAGTTAAGCATACTGCCCAGCTCATTCAAGGATGAATGCAGACCACTTGACTGCCTCCTAGACACAATAAGTGTATTGTTCCACCTGATAGGTATTTGTGCAATAAAACTAATGAATGTGAGTTGAATATCTTGATCCATTAACAGCTCATTGTCTCAATTTTATGTCTCTCTATCACTATCAAGGAACAGAGATATATGTATGTGTGTGTGTTGGTGTTTGTAGTTTTGTATTAAGTATGTACTTCTCTAAGTATGTACTTTGTGAAGTAGTTATTTTTGTATGAATGTATTCAGAGACTGCAAATATTCTGCCTATCATGCTTGAATACACATTACACACCTGATGTGCCGATCTCATTAACAGGCCTCATTAACCATATCACTAATTGCAATTAGGCGACAAGTGTTTATTGCAGTAGCATAGGGGATGGGGTAAAGGGATGAGGGATAAGGTTAGTGTAAAGCAACACTTAAACTTAAACAGACATATATATATGCATGTGTGTGTGTTGGTGTGTGTAGTTTTGTACTAAGTATGTACTTCTCTAAGTATGTACTTTGCAAAGTATTTATTTTTGTATGAATGTATTCAGAGACCGCAAATATTCTGCCTATCATGCTTGAATACACATTACACACCTGATGTGTCGATCTCATTAACAGGCCTCATTAACCATATCACTAATTGCAATTAGGCGACAAGTGTTTATTGCAGTAGCATAGGGGATGGGGTAAAGGGATGAGGGATAAGGTTAGTGTAAAGCAACACTTAAACTTAAACAGACATATATATCTGTATGTGTGTGTGTTGGTGTGTGTAGTTTTGTACTAAGTATGTACTTCTCTAAGTATGTACTTTGCAAAGTATTTATTTTTGTATGAATGTATTCAGAGACCGCAAATATTCTGCCTATCATGCTTGAATACACATTACACACCTGATGTGTCCATCTCATTAACAGGCCTCATTAACCATATCACTAATTGCAATTAGGCGACAAGTGTTTATTGCAGTAGCATAGGGGATGGGGTAAAGGGATGGGGACGTACCTGGAAAGCAACATTTGTTATTACAGTAGAAACCCTTTGAAGTTTCACCGAAGGCAACATGTGTTGTTTTAACGCTGGGTTATACAGAAATGTGAACTGGCTGTGAAATCGGCTGATTTTAACTCAGCAATTATCGGCCGATTTTTGACGATTATTGATTGAACGTTCGCTCACCTATTGATAATTAACTGATTATAACATGATTTTAACTCACCAGTTATTAGTCGTTGCTAACTATCTAATTATTACATGATTTTAACTCACCAATTATTATAGGTATATAATGTACCTGGATGTCATGTAATATGGCAATATATTGCAACATGGCAAATCAACAGATAGGTCTCATGTTCATTCCAACTTCAAGAGGAGGAAGATATCTATGTCTTGGTGGTTACATGTTCAGACGACGCTCCAAACGTGATGCTGCATCATGGACGTCATGGAAGTGCATAGATAAGAATTGTACCTCAAGCGTTTCGACAGTTGATGACATCCTTACCAAACATCCTTCCCAGCACAACCACGCTCCAGTCCATGATGAAATAACGGTAAGTGAAACAGACATGTAATATAGTATAGTAATATTATATAGTAAGAATATATGAAGTCCAAGTATATGTTTTATTGGAAGGGACCCCAATCGAATGCTCTAATACACATACTATTATCATAATATAATACTATTGTGTCTATTACAGATTCGCAAAACATTGACGGGCCTGAAGACCAAAGCCAAGACGTGTTTGACGGCAATGCCAACGCTATACAATGAGGAAGTATCTTCATTGGTAGATGGTCCATGGACAGAAGAAAACCGATCACTTGTCGCCTCCATGCCTACGTACGACACTGTGAAAAACAGACTCTACAAGGCTCGTAGGTCGACGTTCCCCGCCATTCCTACAACTTGACGTGACATCCTCATCCCGGACGAGTACAAGACGACCGACGCCGGCGAACCTTTCGTCACCATCAACGACGGGGAAGACAACAAGATCCTGGGCATGACGACAACATCGAATCTGGAACATTTGTGTGCGGCTGATGTCATCTACGGCGATGGAACATTTTATGTTGCACCATCGCTTTTCCTCCAGCTGTACACTCTTCCACGCCATGGTTGGAGGTCAGATGTTTCCCCTCATCTTCTTCCTGCTACCCAACAAGACGAAGGAAACTTACAACCGAGCCTTTCGTCTTCTAATAATACTACTAATACGGTAATATATTAATGATAAATACTTTGTCAATGTCCAAAATTCTTCAATTTTCTAAACTATTTTGTTCTATAGGTTGAAGACGTTTGGCTCAACGCCCTGGCAGACATGCCCGACGACCCCCGGTGTCTGCAACTAGCAGATTACGTCACAACCAACTGGATAGAGGGAGACGTACCCCTAGCTACGTGGAACCACTTCCAGACCACCGGCCCCAGGACTAATAACCACCTTGAAGGCTGGCATGGCCGACTCAAGAAGATTGTGGCCAAAGCGCATCCAAATGTGTTTGAGATGCTTGCCTTTCTGCGGAATGAACAAAAACTGAACGAAATTAAACTTGTGCAGTATGGCGTTGGGAAGCGGCTACCTCCCAAAAGGAGGAAATACTGCAACATGAATTCCAGGATAGGCAAAGCCTGCAGAATGGCACCATGAGTGTATTTGTGTATGCGGACACAGTGTCCCACCTACTGAAGGTTAAATAAATGAAATCTGATGTACATGAGTGTAGTGCTTTATTGTGTATATATTTGTTATGTATAAAAACAAATGTATTTCTATGTATGTATTTCTATGTATGTATTATAGGCCATGAGGCCATGAACATTATGAATGAAAACGTCGCTGCTGCGAATAAATACATTACCTATATGAAAACGAACGTGTCATCATTCATTTTACTAACATTTGCGTTTTTCATTCAATTACCAGTCCACAATTTTGTTACACCCATATGGTTAACATCACACCGAACATCTATTGTTCGCAAGATGCAGTCAACCAATATAATCCCCTGGCATGTTGGTTTAGACATCACAAATGTTGCTTTCCAGGTACTAAACCAAAGGGACGAGGGATAAGGTTAGTGTAAAGAAACACTTAAACTTAAACAGATATAGGGAAATATGACTATATAAAAATAACAAAGTAAACACTTACTAAAGAACAAAAAATCTTAATAAAAGGAAATGGCATAACAAATGTTGTTAGCTCTCTTAATCCTTAATCGGAGCGTTTGATAGTTATGACCTATAGCAGAATGTTTACATTTTTTTGTGAAGCAAATGGTTTGACACTGATAAAATGCACATACTAGGTTGTTCTTTAATGTCACTCTTCTATCTTTCTAATATTATTTCTCTAATGTCTTAAGGTCACATATCTTTTTAGAACATTATTGGATTTTTTTAAATGTTGTACATCTGACCATTTTTCTAGTTAAGTAGTTATGAACCTTTGAACATTGAAAGGAACTTTCGTCAAAATTCAAAAGATTATCTTATTTATGTTCAAAGTCTTTGTTATTGACTTCATTGAGAACACTCAATTATGTTCAACAAACAAATACCAACAAACATTTGTATGGTCCAATAGAAGGCGCTTTGCTGCCTGCATTTATGCCGGAAGTGATCATACAAGAGATTGATGAACTCTACTTTGATTATTGTGGCTGTAACATGTGAATTCTTACTGACTGAAACTATGGTAAACTCCATTTATAATGAATCATGCCAGTCTATTAACCTTAAGCTTTATTCAGTTATAGGCTTGGTGCAGTGTTTGTTTTTAATTGAGAGTTTTACTTTCTATTGCACAGTGCTAATATTACATTGTTTTTCAGAAAGGTCATACAGAAGATATTAGTGAATACATTATCATCTGACAGTCTTCCTTGATTTGTCTCATAGAAAAGTAGTTAAGGCACATGGGCCTCCATTGAAACCTTTTGAACAGCAAGAGAAACTGAAATAAATAGGTATGAACTTGAACATAAGAACCAGTCAACTTTTACACCAATTGTTCACAACTCTTTTGATTGCTTTTAACTAAATTTAATGCAAGGGTTTAATTACTATAGTCTGTTCAAATTACATATGATGTCATTATAATTGTAACTTTCATCCCTCTGACAATTTGTTGTCAGTGGTTATGCTCTTGGTCCTGAATGCTTCCGACAGATAAATTATCCCCCCCCCCCTCCCCTTACAAAAATTCACTCACTTTTAGTCCTGAATATGACATCGGTCCGCATTGACACATCAAAAGATTATTCTAATAACACGGCTTTCAATCTCCATATACTTGTAGTTGTATTTCAGAACGTGACTTGTTAGATATTTCATAAGGTTCATGCCTGCAAAAGTACACAGCAAATTATCTACCTCTTTGACAAGGCTGTCCAATTTTAAATGGTAGTTTTCAAACAGATGCATGATTATTCAAATCAGGAAAGAAAAGGCCAAATCATATTATGTTATTCAATCAGTACGGGGAAGCAGTATATTACGTAGTGAGAAGTCTTGACAATAGAAAATGTGAACAAATCCTGTAACTATGATAACAGTCATCAAACATGCATAGCATTGGTAATGAAACTTTTCCCCAAAGTATATAAGTAATAACCATGCGATTTGACCTGTATCTTTTGAAGGTAGATAATTATGAAAATTATTGAAATCTTTAGTTTGCCAAACGACTTGATACAAATAGCTGTTTCAATCCATTATTCATTTCTTGCACACATTTAATGGTTATATTTCTTCTTTTTTTCACGTTTTATCTTTTGACTAGCTGCGAAGTATTTTTACCTTTTATACAGTGTTACCACCCATGCACTTGGTAGATCATACCAAATACCAAATCACAATTGTCATCCTAGCGAGATTACCTACAAGAAAATTAAAATTCACACAAAAAATATCCCTATACACAATACGTTTGTATCTTGTTAAGGTACCACGTCATGTCACAAGATTATAACGCCGCTTATGGCTGAAATATTGCCTAAGCGGCGTAAAACAACAACTCACTCACTCACTCACAAGATTAAACAAAATACTTTCCCATTCACAAAATCATAACCTTTTATTCTTTACATGATCACATAATATACCTTGTCGTTTATGAAATGGTCAACACATGCAAAAAGGATTAACTTGCGCCCTAAGTTCTTGTTTTTGTACTTGTCAAAGTGTGTAGAATTTCTAATGGCAAGGGCCTGGGTGTTTTTATAGAAAGTATCTGACTGTGGTAATTCAGATATGTCACATTTGCCGCAAATATTTGTTTGTGAAGTTATTCAGACAAAGATATGTTAGAGGAAATTGGTTTATGGAATATTCAATTTTCAATGCACTATTATACAACACATTTGTAGACTTATTAAAAGGGCTTTTATAAGTGCTAACGGTTTCCTATGAAAATAATATCTTGAAAAGCATGAATTCGTCACTTTTACCAAATAAAACACTTCATTGTCAAAACAATTTATCAATATGTGAACCATCACTAACCTCGACGTAACCACTTTTCGATTTTCATTTAAAGATTTTTCAACAAAATAAAAACTGGACTTCATTTTTGTTAAGTTGTCCAATAAACACCTTTAATTAGCCTGTCATTGAGACAGCGTAATCATCGGCTCTGATAGACCCACCTGGCCTGGATTAGGGGTCATAAAACTTGCTCGGGTGTGACGTAATAAACAGACTATACAGGTAATGCATCAAATACTGAAATACTGAAATACCGCCTAAATAATTGTTTAATTACAATTGTTGTGGATATGTTTTACGCCAAATGCTTAGTAGTATTACATCGTCAAATGATTAATCTAACTGAGTGGAAAACATTTTCTAAGAATTATGTTGTATTGTTACCATAGATGTATAAGATAACGAGGCTGATTCTGTTTATGACATCATATAAAGAGGGCATGGCCAGTCATGCATTCACTGGTTCGAGGCCTGATAGGTCTAAGCGGCCCATCAAAAGTGGCTTTTAAAAGGGCTTTAATAACCAAACTGAACATACCTGAGTAGCGACCTTTGACGCACTATACAATATTGGAATCAGACTTTCTTATATTCCAAAGAAAAAAGTTGTGGTTATTTGAACTTGAAAAGATAAGTTTCCTCTATTAGACAGAGAGGTCAGATATACAATACAAGATACATGACATAGTCAATTCAGTACATTACATATATTTCATAGACATAGCGTTCTATAAACAGGCGAACATGTGAACAGATAGGTAAATGGAATTAGTAATATGTAAAATGGTACTATCAAAATAGGTTATGACATACTGACCAGAATTTTGAATGCTTAAGTACAGTTCGAATAGGCTTTAAAGCGATCAACGTAATATACTGTCTTAATGTTTTCTTTTACATGTCTAAAATTTGGTATCTTTTCCTGTTGTTTCATTTTAAATAAATTGTATTTAACGACAGTAATTATCAAATTTATGACACAGTTTCTCTGTTCACAAAATCCTAAAATAATGGATTTATTTGTTGAGAATTTTATTTTAGTTCATGTTTTATCAGAAATCCATTCCTCAAGTTTTCCCAGATAGAATGGATAAGGTCACATGCAGAATGTTTCGGGTGGACAACGTACAGATATTAGAATCTATAATTATTTTTTTGACAGGAGATCATTTGTTGGCAGAAACCTATGTATCAAACTGTATTAGAACCAAGAATTGGTGTAAGATTAAAATGTCATTTTTCTATTGTTTCCCATTTTTTCTCATCAGTGGTTTCATTAAGTTCTTTTTGCCATTTTTCTCGGAATTTTAACGTCGTGGATTGTTCTCCGTTATGAGTGTCTCATTAATTTTTCTACAACCTTTCGGTTCTCCAACTATGTTTTGTAATAGATATGGTAAAATTGGTAGTTGAATTTTCTTTTCAATATGTACATTTATAGGTTTACAGTAATATTTTATGGATTCGTATTCCTTGATATTCCAGAACATTAGTTTTGCATTCAAATAAAATGTAATTTCTCCTTATCTAGAAAATAACCATTATCGTCAAACACATCATTGATTAAAGTCTTTCCTTTACCTGAGTAATGCTGCTAGGTTTTGATAGTTATTAAACATCTGTCGCGTTTTTGCGTTTTCTGCCTTTTGGGTTATAGATTTACCCCCATGACTTTAATGTGTCTTTCCAAACAGGATTTATTTGTGGTGTTATGACTGTTGTGAGTATATTTTGTTCGTATGTCTTAGAAAGCTGTCAATGTCGCGATGCATAGTTGTTTGTGACAATGTCTTTATTTTTATTCAGAGTTGGTTTTTCTTTTAATCCATGAAATCTTTTGTGATCAAATGAGATTTTTTATATCTGGAATTCGTATCCCCCTTGTTTAAAGTACTTTGTCAGGTTTATTTGTCCATATAAACTTAAAGCAAAGCTGTTCTATTTGCTTGATCATTTGGTCACTTGGGTTGGGTAAATTATGTGATTAAGTTGTGGTAAGAGAAGGCTTTTTAATACAGTAGTTCTACCTAAGGGGGTTAGATTTCTTGCTAGCCATAGGTTCATGGATAATGTTTAGAGTCTTGAGTGTTTCTTTATAATCGCGTTCTACCTTTACTGCAAGATTATGAGTAAATATAATACCTGTAAACGAGTCAGTGTAAACGAGTTATTCTTCCAACCAAGATTCCAGTTTATGCAAAATTTTCTTTTCGAGTTCTTTTCTGAACCTATCCGTAACACTTGCATTTTATTTATGTTGATGTTTAAGTCTGAGAAGGAGGATTATTGATTAAGTGTTTTCATTCTGGCCTGTACGCTTTTTTCAGTTTCATCTAGTATGAGTGAGGTGTCATGGGCATATTGAGAAAAATAAGGTATTCAGTATATCCTATTGTTATCCCTTTAATTTTATCATTATTTTTTATCATTAGGACCAAGATTTATGTGCCGCCGATTTATTGGACATAGTTATGAATTATTATTTTAAAAAAAGATTGCAGATAGATATTGGATTTTTATGACACATTTCGTTTATAACGAGGATTGACTTCCCAATCATTCAAGCTCACCGACCTGTTTGACCTACTACAATAGCCATCGAAATCCCAGTCAAGTTTTTGAAGGGACTTTTGTGTATTTGCGGTTGTTTATTAGCAAACTTTGATGTAAGAATGGTTCTCTTTAATCAATATACGTATGCATGGACTTAACAGAAGATCAGCTCATTAAGTCGTCTTAAATGAAGCCGAACGCTGTGGTCAAGTTAATTGTAGCTGATGTGCGGTAAACTGTGACTCACTAGGCTGAGTGATCTATGAAAGTCCCGTAACAAATATATTTGCTGAATTCTGCTAAATCACTGTTTTCCTATCTTAAACATCCAATAGTTCAAAATGTATAAACACACTTACATAAAATGTATGCACTTAAACTGCGAACTGCGATGTGAACAACACAGTCATTTATCATTTCAAAATAAAAAAGTGAGCTTATTCTAATACATATTAGTATCTATGAGTTTGAATATTCTTTGTAGACATACATGACAATGAGTAAATTCTAGATATTACGCTAGCTTTATATAACAGAACTAAGCAGATTTCATAACACAATAACTTGATTTCATGCATTTAGCAAGACTTACTTTACCACAGGAGATGGTTTGTCTTGATATGATTTTATAGAATTGGTTATGTTAATATAAACACAAAGGGCTACATGTTGTCATGCACAATCTTTACATTTTACTTTTAATATTGATTCAACATTTGAACACGTTTGTAATAACTATCTCTACATATGCATAAGACGATTCGGAATGATATGGTTAATCCAACTCATTATAGAATATATGGAGTTATATATTATTGATATTGATGATCTAATCTTCAGGTCACCAGCAAACTTCACATCCTGAAGAAGATATTGGGCTTACATATTTTAAAATTTGATTCAAATGGAATGGTAGGATTCAGAACTTTTTATGATCTGATTAAACAGTCAATGTCGTTTCTCCAAAACACATGAATACTGAGAAAGTACATGTCCACATACCGTCCTCAACGACAGTTGATTTACATAAAAAAATAAAATTAATAGTATCATAGACAGCGTCGGCAGCTGTTAAAAGACATTTAGAACGTACAGGTATGTATGTAGCTAAACATATACTAGCGGTAGAATAAACTACAGACCTACATTTCACATATAGAAGAAATATATAAAGCACAGTTTTGCATCATTTTTATGTTGAAAAATCTACAAAAATAAAATAATTCTTCTCTAAAATATTTTGGACACCAAAAGTGTTACAAATTGTACATATATATGTAAAATATTATTATTTGCTCTATTGTTGGTATTGTTTTATAAAAATATTAATCATAGTGAAATTTCTGGCATTATAGGTGACTAACGCAACCGAATGAGTGAGTAATATTTAAGCAGCTATTTATGAAATTATTTTACAATTGATATTAATGCAGAATACGAATAACATTAATACAAGTTTCACAAATTAATGTGTATGTTAGTCTTATTATATGATGATCAGATTAGTGCTATAACTTTGTATATAAGACTCTCATTACTATTACTTATTTAGTATCAATCAAATACATGAAAATTTATATCAAAGTCCCATTCCAAACCAATACAATATCAACGAATATATACTCGCCGAATAATAACTTATTATCACCTGTCACGCGAGAGAGAGAGAGAGCGAGAGAGAGGGAGAGAGAGAGAGAGAGAGAGAGAGAGAGAGAGAGAGAGAGAGAGAGAGAGAGAGAGAGAGAGAGAGAGAGAGAGAGAGAGAGAGAGAGAGAGAGAGAGAGCGAGAGAGAGAGTTTATTAAAGTGTCACGCACTTTTACAACAAAAACAATACACAGAGAGAGAGAGAGAGAGCGAGAGAGCGAGAGAGCGAGAGAGAGAGAGTTTATTAAAGTGTCATGCACTTTTACAACAAAAACAATACAGACATATCATACAAGAGATATAAAAAAACGGCCATATGGCCTACGAGACACTAAAAGCATTGAATATCACAGTAGTACAATAATATAGGAGAATACATTAAAACAAATTATTTCACAGGTTCAACAGCACGACTTACAAGCCAATCACACGGCACACGCCTGCACTCACACACTGACATGCACTCGGCTCACCCACTCATCCTTAATCACAATCTCACACACATATACACACACGTACCTGTTCACAAAGTAGCCAAACACTCACATACATGCTATACATATGAACCATGCATTAATTCATACGCCCATTCACACATAAACGCTTCATGCACACTTATATAAAAAAAATATATGCATACATATTTCTTACATAAATTCATTCATTCAGACATACAAATATATACATACGTACATACGTACATACGTACACACGTACAAACATACATACTATACATATATATTATACATAAATAATTATATACATGCAAACATGCAAGTATCTTACAGTAAATAGCTTTATAATAAACAGTGTATCCTTCCTTGAATCAAATTTCATTTAACATTTCGAAACAAACATCTTAAGTGATGGAAAGAAGTACTTTCGATAATCTTGCAGGTAAAAAAGGGATAACATTATTGATGTTATTGACTATAATCTGCGTTATGAACCCGCGACATGTTTAATGAAGTTGCAAAAATGGTAGAAAACGTTTATTAGAAAATGTGAATGTTATAATGTCTTCAATTCCATTAATATATATATTAATTTGGTCTGACGCGACCAGTAGTTGCGTCTTGTCGGACTTAATAACGGAGCGTTTTAGATATTATTGGACCTTGGAAATTTGAGAACGCCACGAATTATGCACGGAAGACGAGGACGAGGGATGTGTTTAACATTCGAGTATTCAAACCATATTTGCAGAGTGTATGTCAAAAAGCCACAATTACACCACAGCCCAAAATATGTAAAAATTACGGCACTGACGATTGGACTGATTTTAAATGACAAGATGAAGTTATCTATTCACTGTTATCATGTGGAAATATGCGCTTTGTTTTCACACTTCCATCCTCATTCAAAGATTTGATATATGCTTCAAATTATATACCGGAGCGTTTTTCTTTTGAGTGAGTATATAAAGTAGATCACTGAGCTCTATTGAGACACAAGCTTACTGACAACACTTCGATGACACTTTAATACCTTGTTTTGACATATTGCCTGAACAGCAACAGTCAAATTGTCAAAAACACAGGATAAAATTTCAGTCATTTTGCCTAGGAAAACTAGTCATTTTATCAAATGAATTACCGTCGCAGTCATTTTTCATTTTTCGTATATATATATACCTAGAAATCGGACAAACTTTTAAAATAGTTTTAATGACTGTGCATAAAGTAAGGCCAATTTAGCAATAACTATATTTACATTACACGTTACACTCGAACTGTATGATTGTATGTATGTAGGCTTAACTCATAAACCCTGGACATGCTTCACGGCCTAACGCCTAGACCCTTTGTCGGCGTAACTGCCCGCTCTAGCGACGCCAATTAGCTCACAGTACCCCTCACCTCCCGAGACCGGATGAAAGGAAACTGTCTAGTCTGCCATAAAGTTCTGATTGTTTTATTGTTTCATGGAGATCAAACGGTAAAAAAGACAGGTGTGAATAGGGATATCAAACAAAGAAAATTCATAGACGTTATGTTGTAATTTGCACCATTGTTGTTGGTAATGTAAGGTGATTTGTTCATCTAAAGTTTATTGACATATGAATAACCAGTCACTTGTCTTTAGATCTTAACTCTGTTCACACGTGATGGGCGTGGTCTATATTTCTGACGAGCAAGTCCTGTAACTTCACAGCTTAAACAGATTGCCCTGAATGAATTCTGAATATGATTTAAAAATGTAAACAGACGGATAGATATTTTATTTATCATATCTGTCTGTCTGTCTGTCTGTCTGTCTATAAAAAATGTATCTTGTATTAATACTGTCGGTTCCCAAACAATGTGAGGCATTCAACAAAACGTTAAAACAAACTATAATTAAACTGTAAATTTGACCTATTGAAATGTTATTGAACAAACAAACAAGCCTATTTGTAAACAAAACAGAATTAATATGTCATATAATATGTAGAATGTCACATTATTACATTAACCTTTATAATACTTTTTACGTACTTAATCTCTTTGAAGAATACTTTTAGAATGCAAAAGTTTAAACAACATTCAAATTTTACACGACAGAATGACACATGCAAAGAGAATATTGTGCACTAAATGCAAATATGAATGAAAAACGCAAGTGAGGAGCATGGAATAGCCAGTTATTCAATAGGTAACGAACAGGGTGTGGTTACATGAACACTATTGTCCAATGAAAGCAATTGCACGTGTTTGTTCTACAATTGCTACTATGTAGATGTGCATCTTGAGAGAGTGTTATTTCAAGGTCAATCTATTATGATAATGATTTAATTTCTAGAGTCTGATTGGATGTTTATTCGCGTGAGGATCCAACTCGTAGTTAAATCTAGATTCGGCTTTTATTGATGATTAGTCAAAAGAGACTGAATTCATTTGATGTCGATGTGATAATTAAATCAAACTGCATCACTGAATCGAACTAACAGGATATTACTGTTAATTGACATGATTATGACATAAATATGAACGAGATGTATGTTATACATAAGCTTATTTCTGTGTTAAGTTCTAATAACAGATTATCTGTGAACATTTTTACATACATTTTTGTTTATAGTTGCCATATTATGTCTAAAACGACCTCATTTGAATACAAATGGAAACGACGCATGTATGCGTCTCTCGCTGAATAGGAGGTGCTTTCAAGGGCCGCATATTTCACCTATTGTGAACAAATTGTACTTCTAGACATCGGTGTCACTTTTATCATATTAGTTAACATTTAAAGAAGGTTGTTAATGATTTGCAAATCGGTAAAATGGTGTTAAAATTGGCATTTTCTGTAAGGATGAATTATTTTCTTTGATTTAAGCTAATTCTAAGACGCATCTTTTAATATTTGTCAAATCTCTTGCATATACCCTTGTTGAGTATGAGGGTATGGATGAGTTTGCTACATCAGAGTATTCATTGGAATAAGTACTCGAAAACGGACTTGCAAATATACATCATGCATACATTTAAATGACGTTTAACCAATGAAAGTTGAAAGACTGAAGTTTTACTAGGAAGACAATATCTGCTTTAAGGTTCAAATGGATCTTTAAGAATAACTGTCACATGAATGGCAGAGGTTTTTCAACCTTTATGTTCTAAAATAGATATTAGTTTAGGAAGCGTGCATGGGGCTTGCATAACTATTTTTAGAAACAGTTACAATATATAAATGTTGAAATTCACTCTATCAATGTTGTTTTCAAAGAAAAAGTTTGTTTCTTCTGTAAATGTGAAGTTGAAGGTACATCCCTTGTTTTAGGAGTGAGTTATCGGGTTTGTTTTCAGCAGGTATTAACCACGTGGATGTTACAATTCAAAGAGAGTAGTGAGTTCAGGGAAAATAAGGCATAGTGAGACATAGAAAGCAAGTATTAGAAACGTTCATTCTTGTGATAGTTGTAATGATTTACATGATGGCCAAAAGTTACAATTTCAATTTCGAATACAATATTGATAATTTTAATTTCAAGCAAACATTTTGCTCTTTCTACATATATGTGTTAATAACGTTAGTCTATCATAATCCCTTACAGGAATGTGTCACATTTCTATTTTTTGGCCTAATATATTTTATAAGCTTGATTTGAAACTTTAACTAACAAATTAATCTGTCTGTCGGTTTTAATTTAAGATTATATCTTTTATGGGATAATTAGACCCTTTGAGAGTCGTTTCCGCCGCATGGTAAGTGGGCGGGCATTAAATCATTCAAGCAGGACACGGGAGATACGCAGACAGGTCAAATCGCTTTTGTGCTTACCCAAGCTTGTTTATTTTTAAGTTCATATATGCAATTTATACTGTGATTTTATGTACATTATGTGACACTTTAATAAACATTTCTTCTTATAACAGTGGCGTATATTGCAGCATGTGACAAACTGAAAAGGATTGAGCGTGTTATTTCAAGAGAGACTTCATAAGATTTTGTTTTTTTACAAAGTCCAATTCAGTTCATGAAATTTTGATTGTAAACTTACTCTCCTGATAAAAGCTTAAATTTTGATGAACGGATTTTGATAGAATGTTTTTACTTGTTAGATAAAACAAATGCCCTTGATGAAAAACTACTTTTGATGATGAATTGACCTTATTGGAAAATAAGATTTAATCGATAAAATAATTTAATAAATCTTATCTTGTATTGAAAAATATTTTGAAAATGAATACCCTATTAACTTTTATTTAAATATTGACTTTGATGCAAATTGTTTATCATTAAAGGTTGTTTAATGAATTATGAACTGTGCTAAAGACGGCCTGTGATGAAAAAAAGACTTACTAAAAAGGTTTTTCGAAACAATACACTATAATGAAATTGAAGCATGTTCTTGCGTTTTGAGTTGACCATTTATGAGATCGGCACATTAGGTGTGTAATGTGTATTCAAGCATGATAGGCAGAATATTTGCGGTCTCTGAATACATTCATACAAAAATAAATACTTTGCAAAGTACATACTTAATACAAAACTACACACACCAACACACACATACATATATCTATGTCTGTTTAAGTTTAAGTGTTGCTTTAAACTAACCAACCCCATCCCTTTACCCCATCCCCTAAAGATAGAGTAACTGCTAGCTGTCAAAAGGCAAGGCAAACCATAAATTCCCTACGTTCTCTGGGCCTTAACAACAATGATTTGCATCCAATTACATGTGTTAATATATGGAAGCGAATGATTTTACCTACCAGCTTCTATGGCTGTGAAACGTTGCCAACGTTGTTTGGTAAAGACTTATATTTAGTGGAAAATACCCAACGATTTTTTGCCTGTTGTATTCAAGGATTTAACAGACGTATGTCCACAGATTCAGCTTGTGCCAACCTCGGTCTCTGGACAATGGTCGGATACATTGATAAATGTAGGCTATTATTCCTTGGAAGACTGTGTAATAATTGTTGCTATTCATCAACAAAAACCTTGTTTTGTGCATTTTTAACAACCCACATAAATGTATGTACAAACTCACGAAGTATCTGCAACACGCTATTATGTACAGCACGAAAATATGATCTGCTTAAATATATACAACATTATGTACAAACTGGAATCTTTCCATCAAAGGAAGTGTGGCGCAGAATAGTTGTTAAACATATCTTCTCTTATGAAGAGTATCAGTGGAAATTGAGACTCTCCATAAGAGAAGATATGTCCAGATATGCTGTAATTCACCAAACACTGTGTTTTCATAGACTTTATCGTTTAATAGATCTCTTTCCAGAATGTAAAGCCCAGCTACAACTTATTATTCAAATAGGTTCAAAAGCAAAATTTTCAAAGGAATGTACATTTTGTTCAAAGCACTGTTTTGACCATGATTCCCATATCATTTTACATTGTGAATTCTTTATGTATAAACGAAACACTTTCTATATGGCATTACTTGACCAACTTGACGTAGATACTTTTGTAAATATTGAAATGTTACATGATGATGATGCTCTTGCACTGTTTTGTGGAGCCAAACTAGACATCCCAGGCTTAAATGACAATTCATGGGAAATTATTATACGTGCATTTTCCAACTATGTATTTGAAATGAAGGATGCTTTGACGACCTATTTTTGATTGTGTAATCTGTGTTGCAATGTCTTAAATATTCTATGTAACTATTCTCTGTGCATGTATGTAAATAATTGATGTTTTATCTTTGTAATCTTCGATTAATCTTGGAGGAAATAAAGACATTCATTCATTCATTCATTCATTCATTCATTCATTCATGCATGTTCTTGCGTTTTGAGTTGACCATTTAGTAATGGAGCAACGTTATAACCGACGTCAATGTGGTGGCCAACTATATTGCAGAGGAAGACATGAATGATGATGAATTGTTTTGCTACGAGACAATCTGTCATTGCAAATTTATAAATTTGTACATTTTTATTTGATTAATTATCAAATTACGACTTAAGATATTAAGTTTATTAAAGCCTCTTTTATGGATTGTTTGGGTTAAACATCTTACACAATTGGTGGTATTGTTGAAATTTGATTATAACAATGTTGTATGTGGATTGTGACAAATGAAATGGTTTCTGTACATATTAAAGGTTGTTACTGGTCACTCATTGTATTTCTCGGGGGTTTGAAGTCTTGCACATTTTAGGATAGAAGAATTATTCTTGAATATTGAATCTAGCGAAATAATATGATGAAATGAACGTTGATAAACAATGAGAAAAGTAAGATGTTTGAATGTGTGCCAGCAGTATGTCATAACTATCAAACGCTCCGGTAAGGATTAAGAGAGCTAACAACTTTTTTATGCCCTTTCCTTTTATTAAAATCTGTTCTCTAGTAAATGCTTACTTTGTTAGTTATTTATATTCATATTTCCTTATATCTGTTTAAGCAAAAAAGTGTTGCTTTACACTAACCTTATCCCTCATCCCTTTACCCCATCCCCTATGCTACTACAATAAACACTTGTCGCCTAATTGCAATTAGTGATATGGTTAATGAGGTCTGTTAATGAGATCGGCACATCAGGTGTGTAATGTGTATTCAAGCATGATAGGCAGAATATTTGTGGTCTCTGAATACATTAATACAAAAATAAATACTTTGCAATGTACATACTTAGAGAAGTACATACTTAATACAAAACAACACACACCAACACACACACATACATATATCTATGTATGTTTAAGTTTAAGTGTTGCTTTACACTAACCTTATCCCTCATCCCTTTACCCCATCCCCTATGCTACTGCAATAAACATCTGTCGCCTAATTGAAATTAGTGATATGGTTAATGAGGCCTCTTAAAGTTGTATAAGCGTATAAGTTCCATTGACCAAGAGCGACTTTTATTCAAGATTTTTAAATGGACAAATACTCAAGCTGAGCGTCGCAAACTCAACTGGAACAAACAGGTTCATGATTAATTGAAGATCTTAAACCTGGAACACTTCATTCCTATCAACGATTTCAATATATGTTTTATAACGTCTACAGTATGCTCACAACTGCTGGAGAGTTTCAGAGCCACATGGATCACTGATTTACAGAGGACGCACAGTAAAACAAGTGTAGGAAGAAACAAGCTGCGACTCTACAATACTCTTAAGAGCGATATCTATGCTGAACCGTACATACTGAGCTCTATCCCCAGAAGAAACCGAAGTGCCTTAGCGAAATTCAGAAGTGGAGTAGCCCCAATTCATATTGAGATTGGTCGATATACCAATACATCTATTGAGGAAAGAACATGTTTTCACTGCAAAAATGAAGTTGAAGACGAAGTCCATGTTTTGCTACACTGTCCCCTTTATGATGATATACGTCTTAATCTGTTAAGCAAATGTTTACAATACTGTTCTACTTTTAATGATTTTACTGATTTACAGAAAGTTAGTTTCATCTTAGCCAATGCTGATATTGTTTTATTCTGCCAAAACCTGCAAGCTTTTATTGCAGAAACGGAGCCAAGTTTTATACTGCAATTGATAACTATATATTATTTTTATGGTGTAAATATATTCATATTTTTTTATATTTAATATTCACTCATTCTTAGCTTTATACATATATTATATTACTTTTAACATAATGTATTATATTGCAATGGTGTTTATATTTATTTACAGGTAATCTTTTGTTACCTAGTAATGTGTACATATTTTAACACTATAGTCTCTCGTAACCCTTAATGGGTGGCTTACTGTTTTAAATTGTATCTGTATATAAATGTATCTATTTTAACTATGTATTGTGAGGTGAGACTTAAATCAATTATCTGTCTGTCTGTCTGTCTTAATGAGATCGGCACATCAGGTGTGTAATGTGTATTCAAGCATGATAGGCAGAATATTTGCGGTCTCTGAATACATTCATACAAAAATAAATACTTTGCAAAGTACATACTTAATACAAAACTACACACACCAACACACACATACATATATCTATGTCTGTTTAAGTTTAAGTGTTGCTTTAAACTAACCAACCCCATCCCTTTACCCCATCCCCTATGCTACTGTAAAAATAAACAGGGTTGATTGGTTATAAGGTAATTGAACATTGCTCAATCAACCTTTGTACATCAACCCTGTTTATTGCATAAACATTGCTTGTATATATTTGCTCTGTCACACCATAACTGTATCACTTGCTTGACAACGACATTAGGATCTATGTCGAAACGTCGCTTACAAAGAATAAAGAAGTTGATTATCGATAAAATAATCTTCCTTGTTGATCATCACACCAACTTCTAGAATGCCAATCAAAGTAGTGATAGAGAGACAATAAAATTGAGATAATGAGCTGATAATGGATCAATATATTTAACTCACATTCATTAGTTTTATTGCACAAATACCTAGTAAGTGGAACAATACACTTATTGTGTCTAGGAGGCAGTCAGGTGGTCTGCATTCATCCTTGAATGAGCTGGGCAGTATGCTTAACTGGTTGAATCTTGGCATTCTAAGTCAGTGAGATCAAGTTTTAAATTTAATATGCAAATCATTTATCATGCTTATTTGTTCAAAATATCTGTTTGAAAACTGTAGCTCTATGTCATGACTTTTGTCACTAAGCATGACACATGGACACATGGAACAATATGTTGTACAATACTGTGATTAAGAAAGAAAGAGTTATCAATTAATTGATTCAATCCATTTCTCAAAATCATCAGATAATTCATGTTAACTATTTGAAAGGTGAGTTTTTAAACTGAAGGTCTGGATCAGGTAAAGAATGAACCAAATTGATGATAAACCTTTCATTCTTACATAATTGTCTACTCCTACCACTAGGTTAGGATCCGGTGAGGTATCCGGCACCATATCCCAGTATTCTAATCTCCTTAGGATCCGGAAGAGAATACGGGGGTGTCCGTCCGGATCTAGGATCCGGAGAGGGATCTGGTGCCGGATCCTGGTATTCTTATTTACATAGGATCCGGACGAGAATCTGGCGGTGTCCGTCAGGATCTAGGATCCGGCGAGGTATACGGCACCGTATCCCAGTACACCATTTTAGCATGAATCCGGAGAATAAGGCAGGGGATCCGGTAAACGGATTCAGGGGTTAACGGCCCTGTGATTTAATTTCAATTTCCTGACATCACCTTGTATCCCCCCTAAAAACGTGCTACTGCCCCTTTAAGGTGATGGCAGTTCAGATATCTTATTAATAAATGTCTTTAAGATCTCTCGAGTATCCTCTCTGGTCATGTTACAGTAAATATATATGAATGTATGAATTTGTATTAACGAAACCTCCTGATAAATTTCATATTCAGTAAGTTTGAAAATAAGTTTTTCCTGAGTAAGCTGAGATTTGATATCAAATACTGACCGAAGAGCCGTAAAATATCATCTAGAGCCCTTATCGACCATAAATAGGTATTCAAAATTACCTTTTGAACCCGTTCTTTCATATGCAGTTGATTCCCAATCTACACATAAGATGTATCAAATGGATTGTTTTCAACAAATATAAGACGAATGGCTTCTGTAATTTAAGCAGATTTATTATATGATCAGCTATGAAATATTGGGTTTTATCAGTGAAATAAACTGTCTATCAGGCAACAGTGACTATATATTATATTTTCACTCACTGTGACCAGTGGCGATATATCATATCATCACTGATAAGGTGCCGGACCTACTTAATTTCAGCCATGTGAACAAAAGGGGGTAACTTTCTAGTTTTGAAGTAATTTTAATGACATATTTCATTAAAAAATCATATGATAAATAGAATACTTAATGTTGTTTTCAAAATACAAATAGTTTATTTAACTTATAAATGCAAGTATTTCATCGCTGATCATATAATAAACCATATATCTTAACATTTACTTAAAACAAAAGTATGATAGGTAACAATTTGTGATGATGTAGGTCTATCTTTTTGTTTTAAAACGTGTATTTAAAATTGTGAATTCCGAAATATACTATACGACTGGTGAAGGGTCAATGCCAGTAGACCCGAGGAAAACAAATTTGATCCAAGTATATATTGATATATTGTATTTATTACATGAAAGGGAGCGGCGAACAAGTAATATTGCTTATGTTAATGCCTCTCCCATTCATATTATTTTCCTAAACTGGTATTACAGAGGCAACAAGCCCATTATTGTTTTATTATAACTCGACTTAAAAACTACAGAAGAAATAAGACAAAAGTCATGAACGTAAAATTGCTTTAGACGTCGGCGGTTATATCGTGGTAAAAATAACTCGACGCTATGAAACAAATAGTTTGATATCATTTGGTCAATCTTTATTTATTGGTCCATATCGTTTTTGGGGATGCAGGGTCAATGGTTGGTTTTTTTTGGTCGCCTGCCACGTGACCGATTTTCGACAAATCGGATGGCTTTTATAAAGAAATTTGATATCATAGGGTATGATGTCACTGTATAATGTATGAATGTGCCAACTTCACTTCACACGAGACCTCTTCGGCCTTGTCACTCTGTTTTTGTCTAACTTTGTTTAACAGTCTTAATATGAAGGTAATAAAACATAAATTTATGAGGGAAAGTGTGCGATAAACTATTATCATACCTCATGTAAGAATCTCGATCTCTGTTTGGTCCACGTGACCCTGGATAAATACTCATATCACCCTCTTGAGTGAGCGTTTTTCCTTTAACTGTACCGGTACCACAGTCGCTTGACACTTCAGTCTTGCCAGAATTCGTTGTGACATCTCCTATAAACAGTTTCTATCACATTAAAAAGTGACGTACGAACAACCTTACTGTATTCTAAAACTTTTGTAGGTTTTTAAGGGTTTTACATTCCCTGTCACTCTCCTTACTCAAGCTTTTTCTGTCTCTCTCTCTCTGTCTCTCTGTGTGTGTGTCTCTCTCTCTCTCTCTCTCTCTCTCTCTCTCTCTCTCTCTCTCTCTCTCTCTCTCTCTCTCTCTCTCTCTCTCTCTCTCTCTCTCTCTCTCTCTCTCTCTCTCTCTCTCTCTCTCTCTCTCTCTCTCCCTCCCTCCCTCAGCATGTATATCTTTTGAATGATCTAAAAGAAATTAATAGTATCAGGTTTAACAACATTATTGCTACCAAGACCGTACACAAACCTTACTAAAATTCCATTTACTGCATCCTACTGAATTCAACAGGGTGTGGTATCCACTGTATGTTTACGTCACGTCATTCTGCACTTTAATAATTAAGGATTCAGCCAAAAGGCTGAATCCTTATTGTTATTGGCGTGTTTATTAAGGATTCAGCCATAAGGCTGAATCCTTATTGTTATTGGCGTGTTTTATTTTTATTATTTACCGATTTTTGTGAGCAGGATTCAGCCCAAACGGCTGATGCTATCAAAGCCAAATTTCACATGCTGGTAGACCTTGTTGAGGAATGGCGACAATAAGCTTTTGGGCCAAATCGGTCCATACATTAAAGGTCCAGTTCGAATCCAAAGTCGAAAATTTAACATTGATTTTTTTTTCAAAATGCACTTAGAGACTTGAAAGTTTTTTTAAAAGATGCGCAATCAAAAATGCTGCAAAAAAACAAATCATGGCAAATTCGTAGGTTACGTGGTTTGGCCGCCATCTTGCTTTTAGTGCATTTTCGACCATTTCTGACCCCACCCACCTTTGAAAATCTTCTTCTCTGAAGATACTTGCACTAGAGAGCTGAAATTAATACTCAATGTAGCTGAAGCATTGTAGTTCTGAATTTGACTTCTACAAAGTTCTAACTGCAATACTTTTCTTGCTGTGATTTTTCAAAGTTGACCAAAATGTAAAAATCGCAAACTTCAAGGGCAGATAACTCAAAACCCAGACCATAGAATTTTATGATTTTTGCATGAGAGTTAGACATTGGCAAGCCCTTTAAGATAAAAGAATAAAATCGCTCGCGAACAGTCATTTCCGGTCAGGGTCAGAGGTCAAACTTTGCATTTTGGACATTTGGTGTTTTGGTGGGTATGTTTAACGTAACGTAACGCATCAACGACGTACGCTAACGGCTAGTTCTATACATCATATGAAAGCCAAAAGTCTATAGGTTTTTTTTAAATTTAACAGTAAATTCTTATATTTGTTTTACATTGAGTTACGGCCCTTTGAATATTGTCAATTCTGCTTTCGTTTTGAATGCAAAGGATATAGGTATGTTAAAAAAAGTCGTTACTCATCAGTGATAGACGGCAAATCATTGTTCCATATATCATAAGAAAGCCAAAAGATCATACAATCTGCGATAAATCTCATCAAAATTAGATTAAACATTAACATTGAAATTCGGAGCATTTAAATGTGGTCAATCCTATTTGCGTTTTGACTGATTCTCATATAAGAATGATTGAAAAAATTGTACTTCATTGGCAATAAAACACTAGGAAAACATACTATACATCGATGGCTACGCTTGTTGAAGACAAAAACCTTTTGTGTAGTACTTCATTATAAAATTGTTCACAGTAAATGACTCCTAAGCTAAATTATCTAATTGTTTTAGATAAAGCTTCATATTTGCGGCAGATGTCGCATCGCTCACCGTTTCTTTACTTTTCCATGCTCATAAAGAAATAATGTATGCAAATAAAGACAAATCTCTCCTCTTAACAATGGTAAAATCAATTTTGAAATGTCTCTAATGGTTCGGCAGATAGGAATGCTGCACGGTGAGTGCCGTCGGTTAATTTTGGGGAAAAAATAGAAAAACTTTACACTGATAGATCACATTGTCAATTAAACTCTTTGTTTGGGACTGGCAATAAATTGTCTAAGTGCGTCTCATACACTTTGAAAGACTTTGTGGTCAAGATTTAGTTTCAAGACCAAAGGCACGGGTGGGTGCGTAGGTACAAGCAAATGTACCTTCCCTTACGTAAAAGAAAAGGGCATAATGACGGCCACTATCAGCTCTTGGGCTCTTGGGCTCTTGGGGCTCTTGGTCAAAACATAAAGGGAGGCTGTCCTGATTCCTGCCTAAATGCTCGGCAGATTCCACTCGCAAGGGTGTGACGTCCTCGATTAACTCTTTTTTCCAAAATGCCTGTCGTCCTCCTGAACTTTGAAATATGCATTTCCTCCCGGCCGCATGTTCTACACTTTGTGCTTGTAGACATTTCATGCAAACACGCTGTCCAGTCATGTACATTCGATTTTGGTCACTAAATCCGTGCATACGGCCACGGGACACCGGAAGACGTCGCTACAACGTTCTCTGAACTCAGAACAGCGCTAGCCTCGCTAGACATCGTATTTTCGACCTAAAACAACACACCAAGGAGCTCGAAATGGTCAAAAGCACGCTCTGACCTCAAACAACACATCAAACAGCTCAAAACGCTGAAAAGCACCCCTCCATACAATGAATTCATTCTCGGATGCGAGATTGTTTGTTTTGCCTTCGTGAATCCAAAGTCTTAGTGCTAAAATTCCATTCAAATCACAGCCGACTCGCTGGTCCAGTGAAACCAAGATGCTAACTTTTAGGGTTCAAGTCCCACTTGAGCCAACAAACTTTTGCAGATCTAACTTGTTATTTTTTTGCTTAGGTAGAACATATTTTGGTCACATTACAGTTAAATGGCATGAAATATATATTTTTATGCAAATTGATTTTGGATTCGAATTTGAAATTAATGTCTATCAAAGTACATACACAAACACAGGCCTAAACGTTGAGTATCAAGTGAAATCTGGTCATTTTGATAATGTATTAGTTACTTTTTAAATCTCAGAAAAATACGTCATGTGAAGGTCAAACACTCTGTGAAGGTCAAACAGGATGTCTTGAAGAGCTAAGTACTGCCGCGGCAGTCCTTGTTCAATATGACATTTACGTTTGCAATTGACAGAGTCTTTTTGGCCTTGTTAATACTGAAATCGTGACTTTTAAAATTCGTCTGAACGAACTATTGACTTCATACATACATGTATTGCAAATATTTGTCATACATATCATCACCATACATCGCTGAATCCGTTTGTCGTCGCTTTGCGACTATATTTAAGGATTCAGCCATAAGGCTGAATCCTTATTGTTATTGGCGTGTTTATTATTTGTTTTATTAAGGATTCAGCCATAAGGCTGAATCCTTATTGTTATTGGCGTGTTTTATTTTATTATTATTCCACGAATTTTGTGGTCAACTTTCAGCCCAAACGGCTGATGCTATCAAAGCCAAATTTCACAGGCTGGTAGACCTTGTTGTGGAATGGCGACAATAAGCTTTTGGGCCAAATCGGTCCATGCATTAAAGGTCCAGTTCGAATCCAAAGTCGAAAATTTAACATTGATTTTTTTTTCAAAATGCACTTAGAGACTTTTTTTTTTTTTTAAAAGATGCGCAATCAAAAATGCGGCAAAAAACGAAATCATGGCAAATTCGTAGGTCACGTGGTTTGGCCGCCATCTTGCTTTTAGTGCATTTTCGATCATTTCTGACCCCACCCACCTTTGAAAATCTTCTTCTCTGAAGATACTTGCACTAGAGAGCTGAAATTTATACTCAATGGAGCTGAAGCATTGTAGTTCTGAATTTGACTTCTACAAAGTTCTAACTTTAATACTTTTCTTGCTGTGATTTTTCAAAGTTGACCAAAATGTAAAAATCGCAAACTTCAAGGGCAGATAACTCAAAACCCAGACCATAGAATTTTATGATTTTTGCATGAGAGTTAGACATTGGCAAGCTCTTTAAGATAAAAGAATAAAATCGCTCGCGAACAGTCATTTCCGGTCAGGGTCAGAGGTCAAACTTTGCATTTTGGAAATGTGGTGTTTTGGTGGGTATGTTTGAAATATCGTAGCGAATCAACGGCGTACGATAACGCTTTGTTCTATACATCATATGAAAGCCAAAAGTCTATAGAATTTTTTTAAATTTGACAGTAAATTCCTTTATTTGTTTTACATTGATTTACGGCCCTTTGAATATTGTCAATTCTGCTTTCGTTTTGAATGCTTAGGATAAAGGTATGTTAAAAAAGTCGTTACTCATCAGTGACAGGAGACAAATCATTGTTCCATATATCATTAGAAAGCCAAAAGATCATACAATCTGCGATAAATCTCATCAAAATTAGATTAAACATTAACATTGAAATTCGGAGCATTTAAATGTGGTCAATCCTATTTGCGTTTTAACTGATTCTCATATAAGAATGATTGAAAAATTGTACTTCATTGGCAATAAAACACTAGGAAAACATACTATACATCGATGGCTACGCTTGTTGAAGACAAAAACCTTTTGTGTAGTACTTCATTATAAAATTGTTCACAGTAAATGACTCCTAAGCTAAATTATCTAATTGTTTTAGATAAAGCTTCATATTTGCGGAAGATGTCGCATCGCTCACCGTTTCTTTACTTTTCCATGCTCATAAAGAAATAATGTATGCAAATAAAGACAAATCTCTCCTCTTAACAATGGTAAAATCAATTTTGAAATGTCTCTAATGGTTCGGCAGATAGGAATGCTGCACGGTGCGTGCCGTCGGTTA
Organism: Steromphala cineraria; assembly: GCA_916613615.1. Lineage (NCBI taxonomy): Eukaryota > Metazoa > Mollusca > Gastropoda > Trochida > Trochidae > Steromphala > Steromphala cineraria. Next base: position 45,527,860 of record OU744723.1, read on the forward strand.
ATTTTGGGGAAAAAATAGAAAAACTTTACACTGATAGATCACATTGTCAATTAAACTCTTTGTTTGGGACTGGCAATAAATTGTCTAAGTGCGTCTCATACACTTTGATAGCCTTTGTGGTCAAGATTTAGTTTCAAGACCAAAGGCACGGGTGGGTGCGTAGGTAGGTACAAGCAAGTGTACCTTCCCTTAACAAAAAGGGCATAATGACGGCCATATTTAGCTCTTGGGCTCTTGGGCTCTTGGTCAAAAGATATATATGGGACCTCCTGATTCCTGCCTATGTGCTCGGCAGATTACACTGGCAAGGGTGTGACGTCCTCCATTAACTCTTTTTTCCAAAATGCCTTACGTCCTCCTGAACTTTGAAACATGCATTTCCTCCCGGCCGCATGTTCTACACTTTGTGCTTGTAGACATTTCATGCAAACACGCTGTCCAGTCGTGTGCATTCGATTTTAGTCACTAAACAGGACACGGGACACAGGAAGTGTACTAAAAATAGCCCTAGCCGTATTTCCCGCCTAAAACAACACCAAAAGGCTCGAAATGGTCAAAGATGTGTTATTTCCGACAGATGTCGCATATCGCTCATCGTTTCTTTACCTTTTCATGCTCATAAACAAAAAATATATACAAAACAAGACAATTCTCTCCCCTACAAACAGGTGCAAAAATTATGAAGATATCTTTATTGGTTCGGGTTATATCAGTGCTGAAAGACAAGTACCCCCAGTCATCTCGAGATAAAACTTGATATTTTCAACAGATGGCGCATCGTCTACCGTTTCTTTACTCTTTCGTTCAAATGTAAAAATGACACATTGAATTGAAGCTGGTTCTTCGCGCTTTTCAATGATATAAACCATTTGAAATTGCGCCACCCCGTTCAAAAGAAATATGGTGCGAGAGAAGGGTGGGATTTCACAACTTTGATAGTAAGAAGCTTACACATGGAGAGCGGTTTTCACTACGCTATCGTAGTATCAACCCTTAAAAGGTGTTTCCATATATGGCAGATTTTGTGTATCATGTGAACGATGTCTTTTATTCCGTCCACCGCTTCTTTATTTCTGTCCTGGCATAGACATATGATACATGGAAAAAAAGACAATTCTTTTGTCTAAAAGATGATGTAAAAATCATAAACTTATCTCTAATGGTTCGTGAGATATGAGGGCCGATAGGTGCGCGAGTAACTACAATTTCAATTCGCGATAGCAGGAGTGGTCTTTTATTCCGTCCACCGCTTCTTTATTTCTGTTCGCGCATAGACATATGATACATGGAAAAAAAGACAATTCTTTTGTCTAAAATATGATGTAAAAATTATAAAATTATCTCTAATGGTTCGTGAAATATGAGGGCCGATAGGTGCGCGAGTAACTACAAGTTCAATTAGCGGCACCCGGATTTGTCGTATCTTCCGTACGGCGCTTCTTTATTTCTTGTCGTGCGTAGACAAATGATACATGGAAATGAAGACAATTCTTTCCTCTACATGAGGATGTAAAAATTATAAAAATATCTCCACTGGTTCGTGAGATATCAGTGCCGATAGGTAACGGAGTAACTACAAGTTCATTTAGCGGCACCCGGAGTTTTCGTTTCTTCAGTACGGCGCTTCTTTATTTCTTGTCGTGCATAGACAAATGATACATGGAAATGAAGACAATTCTTTCCTCTACACGAGGATGTAAAAATTATAAAAATACCTCCACTGGTTCGTGAGATATCACAAGGGTTAAGAGTACTGCTAAAATCGCTAGAAATCGTATTTTCGACCGAAAACAATTCATCAAAAGGCTTGAAATGGAGCTCATATAGTTGGCTGAATCCTGTCATCGTTGCTTTGCAACTATATTTATTTTTATTGTTCCACGAATTTTGTGGTCAGCTTTCAGCCCAAACGGCTGATGCTATTGAAGCCAAATTTCACAGGCTGGTAGACCTTGTTGGGGAATGGCGACAATAAGCTTTTGGGACAATTCGGCCCATACGTTAAAGGTCCAGTTCGATTCCAAAATCGAAAATTTAACATTGACTTTTTTTTCAAAATGCACTTAGAGACCTAATTTTTTTTCTTAAATGTGCGCAATCAAAAATGCTGCAAAAAACCAAATCATGAAAAATTCGTAGGTCACGTGGTTTGGCCGCCATCTTGGATTTAGTGCATTTTCGACCATTGCCGACCCCACCCACCTTTGAAAATCTTCTTCTCTGAAGATACTTGCACTAGAGATCTGAAATGTATACTCAATGTAGCTGAAGCATTGTAGACCTTAATTTGACTTCTACAAAGTCCTAACGTTAATACTTTTCTTGCTGTGATTTTTCAAAGTTGACCAAAATCTAAAAATCGCAAACTTCAAGGGCAGATAACTCAAAAACCAGACCATAGAATTTGATGATTTTTGCATGAGAGTTAGACATTGGCAAGGTCCTTAGGATAAAAGAATAAAATCGCTCGCGAACAGTCATTTCCGGTCAGGATCAGAGGTGAAACTTTGCATTTTGGAAATGTTGCTTTTACCGTTGCCGACCCCACCCGCCTTTGACAATCTTCTTCTCTGAAGACACTTGCACTAAAGAGCTGAAATTTATACTCAATGTAGCTGAAGCATTGCAGTTCTTAATTTGACTTCTAGAAAGTCCTTACGTTAATACTTTTTCTGCTGTGACCATTCAAAGTTGACCAAAATCTAAAAATCGCAAAATTCAAGGGCAGATAACTCAAAAACCTAGCCAGGGAATTTGATAATTTTTGCATGAGAGTTAGACATTGGCAAGGTCTTTAAGATAAAAGAATAAAATCGCAAATTTTTTTTTCTCGAAAAAAATGGCTTGGAAAAAAAAGCACTTTTTTCGATTTTATTTGATAAAAATCCTTCCCAAGGGCAGGGCAACACAGCAAATCGCCAATGAAGTCTGGACTTTTCAAGTATATTTCTTCTTCCTCTGTCCTCTGTCCCCTTCTCTCCCTTTATCCCTGCAGTCTGACTACTTGTCTGTCAGCTCTGAGAATTTCAGGCAGATATCAATTCAAGTTTTCGAGTTATGTGCACTTGAAATGGTAGGTATGGAAAAAATGACCTCAAAACAGCTTTTCCCCCCCTTAAAAAATAAATCATGCCAAAGTTGCTACAAATGGCCTCAAGCACTCATATATTTGGCTGAATCCTGTAATCGTCGCTTTGCGACTATATTTATTATTATTATTCCACGATTTTTGTGGTCAACTTTCAGCCCAAACGGCTGATGCTATCAAAGCCAAATTTCACAGGCTGGTAGACCTTGATGAGGAATGGCGACAATAAGCTTTTGGGCCAAATCGGTCCATACATTAAAGGTCCAGTTCGAATCCAAAGTCGAAAATTTAACATTGATTTTTTTTTCAAAATGCACTTGGAGACTTGAATTTTTTTTTAAAAGATGTGCAATCAAAAATGCTGCAAAAAACCAAATCATGGCAAATTCGTAGGTCACGTGGTTTGGCCGCCATCTTGCTTTTAGTGCATTTTCGACCATTTCTGACCCCACCCACCTTTGAAAATCTTCTTCTCTGAAGATACTTGCACTAGAGAGCTGAAATTTATACTCAATGTAGCTGAAGCATTGTAGTTCTGAATTTGACTTCTACAAAGTTCTAACTTTAATACTTTTCTTGCTGTGATTTTTCAAAGTTGACCAAAATGTAAAAATCGCAAACTTCAAGGGCAGATAACTCAAAACCCAGACCATAGAATTTTATGATTTTTGCATGAGAGCTAGACATTGGCAAGGTCCTTAAAATTAAAGAATAAAATCGCTCGCGAACAGTCATTTCCGGTCAGGGTCAGAGGTCAAACTTTGCATTTTGGAAATGTGGTGTTTTGGTGGGTATGTTTGAAATATCGTAGCGAATCAACGGCGTACGATAACGCTTTGTTCTATACATCATATGAAAGCCAAAAGCCTATAGAATTTTTTTAAATTTAACAGTAAATTTCTATATTTGTTTTACATTGAGTTACAGCCCTTTGAATATTGTCAATTCTGCTTTCGTTTTGAATGCATAGGATACAGGTATGTTAAAAAAGTTGTTAGTCATCAGTGCTAGACGACAAATCATTGTTCCATATACCATTAGAAAGCCAAAAGAATACAAAATCTTTTAAAAATTAACAATAAATTCAGTTACTACATTTACATTGAGTTACGGACCTTTGAATATTGTCAACCCTGCATGCGTTTTAAATGCATTTGATAACTGTTTGTTTGCAAATTGCGTTAATCATCAACAAAAGATTATAACCCATAAGCTTTTGACTGAAATCATTACCTTTGTGCATTACATTTAACACCATACAGCGCTGAATCCGTTTGTCGTCGCTTGCGACTATATTTAAGGATTCAGCCATAAGGCTGAATCCTTATTGTTATTGGCGTGTTTATTAAGGATTCAGCCATAAGGCTGAATCCTTATTGTTATTGGCGTGTTTCTTTTTTTTTTTTTTTTTATTATTATTCCAGGAAATTTGTGAACAACTTTCAGCCCAAACGGCTGATGCTATCGAAGCCAAATTTCACAGGCTTGTAGACCTTGTTGAGGAATGGCGACAATAAGCTTTTTGGACAATTCGGCCCATACGTTAAAGGTCCAGTTCGATTCCAAAATCGAAAATTTAACATTAATTTTTTGTTTTAAATGCACTTAGAGACCTAATTTTTTTTTTAAAATGTGCGCAATCAAAAATGCTGCAAAAAAACAAATCATGGAAAATTCGTAGGTCACGTGGTTTGGCCGCCATCTTGGATTTAGTGCATTTTTTACCATTGCCGACCCCACCCACCTTTGAGAAACTTCTTCTCTGAAGATACTTGCACTAGAGATCTGAAATTTATACTCAATGTAGCTGAAGCATTGTAGACCTTAGTTTGACTTCTACAAAGTCCTAACATTAATACTTTTCTTGCTGTGATTTTTCAAAGTTGACCAAAATCTAAAAATCGCAAAATTCAAGGGCAGATAACTCAAAACCCAGACCATAGAATTTGATGATTTTTGCATGAGAGTTAGACATTGGCAAGCCCTTTAAGATAAAAGAATAAAATCGCTCGCGAACAGTCATTTCCGGTCAGGGTCAGAGGTCAAACTTTGCATTTTGGACATGTGGTGTTTTGGTTGGTATGTTTGAAATATCGTAGCGAATCAACGGCGTACGATAACGCTTTGTTCTATACATCATATAAAAGCCAAAAGTCTATAGATTTTTTTTAAATTTGACAATAAATTTCTATATTTGTTTTACATTGAGTTACGGCCCTTTGAATATTGTCAATTCTGCTTTCGTTTTGAATGCATACAGTACTGTAGGATACAGGTATGTTAAAAAAGTTGTTAGTCATCAGTGATAGACGACAAATCATTGTTCCATATATCATTAGAAAGCCAAAAGAATACAAAATCTTTTAAAAATTAACACTAAATTCAGTTACTTCATTTACATTGAGTTACGGACCTTTGAATATTGTCAACCCTTCATGCGTTTTAAATGCATTTGATAACTGTTTGTTTGCAAACTGCGTTAATCATCAACAAAAGACTATTACCCAGGAGCTTTTGACTGAAATCATTACCTTTGTGCATAACATTAACACCATACAGCGCTGAATCCGTTTGTCGTCGCTTGCGACTATATTTATTTTTATTGTTCCCAGAATTTTGTGAGCAGGATTCAGCCCAAACGGCTGATGCTATTGAAGCCAAATTTCACAGGCTGGTAGACCTTGTTGAGGAATGGCGACAATAAGCTTTTGGGACAATTCGGCCCATACATTAAAGGTCCAGTTCGATTCCAAAATCGAAAATTTAACATTGACTTTTTTTTCAAAATGCACTTAGAGACCTAAATTTTTTTTTAAAAGATGCGCAATAAAAAATGCTGCAAAAAACGAAATCATGACAAATTCGTATGTCACGTGGTTTGGCCGCTATCTTGAATTTTGTGCATTTTTTTCAAAATTCCGACCCCAGGCACATTTCAGGAATCACCACTCGGCAACTGCTGATACTAGAAAGTTGAAACTTACACGTGATGTAGCTGAGACATTGGCCTATAACAAGTTTGTTTCAAAATTTAAAAAAACGAAATAGTTTTTTTTATAAAAAATTTCAAAGTTTGCACATTTTGCAATATTCAAGGGCAGATAACTCAAAAACCCGACCATAGAATTTGATGATTTTTGCATGAGACCTAGACATTGGCAAGGTCTTTAAGATAAAAGAATAAAATCGCTCGCGAACAGTCATTTCCGGTCAGGGTCAGAGGTCAAACTTTGCATTTTGGACATTTGGTGTTTTGGTGGGTATGTTTGAAATATCGTAGCGAATCAACGACGTACGATAACGCTTTGTTCTATACATCATATGAAAGCCAAAAGTCTATAGATTTTTTTAAAATTTGACAGTAAATTTCTTTATTTGTTTTACATTGAGTTACGGCCCTTTGAATATTGTCAATTCTGCTTTCGTTTTGAATGCATAGGATAAAGGTATGTTAAAAAATTCGTTACTCATCAGTGATAGACGGCAAATCATTGTTCCATATATCATTAGAAAGCCAATAGAATGCAGAATTAATTAAAAATTAACAATAAATTCAGTTTCTTCATTTACATTGAGTTACGGACCTTTGAATATTGTCAACCCTGCATGCGTTTTGAATGCATTTGATACCTGTATGTTTGCAAAATGCATTAATCATCAACAAAAGACTATTACCCAGAAGCTTTTGACTGAAATCATTAACTTTGTCAGGTCTTCAAGGTAAAAGAATAAAATTGCTCGCGAACAGTCACTTCCGGTAACGAGGAAGGGTCAAACTTTGCATTTTTAATATGTGGTGTTTTCTTGGATATGTTTAAATGATCCTTATTAAGCAAATACACATGACAAATACTTCTTGTATATATCATTAGAAAGCTAAAGGAACATACAATCTTGGATAAATCTCATTGAAATTAGACTAAACATTACATTGAAATTCGGAGCATTTAAATGTGGTCAATCCTACTTTCGCTTTGAATGATTATGATATATGAATGATTAATTTTTTTTATTTCATTGACGCATTCTGTTCTACAATGATTTTTTAACAAATTCACTAAAGATTATTATTATATGAAAGTTGATATTAAAGGAAATATGTGGACATTAAGTTAATAAAGTCGTTACTCCTTTACTATTTAAGTTATCTAAACAAACTATAAATTAATGGATGCGCTTAACTTAAAGAAAAAAATACTTTGTGTGATAACTTATAATCACAATCTTAACGATTAATGTATGAAGTTCATAAATTGCTTGTATGGGTCGTGAGCTATTCTATATAACAGATGCAAAATTGCGCTAAATTATTCATTTCTTGACCGATTTAGGTCAAATTTAAAATCTAGATTCATCTGAACAAATTAAAAACAATAAACGAGTGCAAAATTCAAGGTTTTGGAACTTAACTTCTTATCATAGGTCCACTCCGAGATTCGCACCTGAGTTGGGAATTGTCTTATTTGATGTTTTGATGTCTTTTATGGATTGATTACCTCCCTTAGACCAGTGTTGACAAAGGATATTTACATTTTAGACTTCAAATGTCTGTACCTCCAAAATGGTTACAGATTATTCCACCAGCCTGGCTGCGCATCACTTGCAGCTTCTTAATTCTTGTTTGCACATACACAAATTATACATGAAGATACAGACAATTCTCTCTTCTATGCGATTGGAGAAAACAGACCGAAAATATATCCAATGGTTCGGGAGCAATTGATGCTTACGTTGGGGCCGTCGGCAAATTTGGTGGAAAAAAAATGATATTTGCCACAGATGTCGCATCGCTTATAATTTCTTTACTTTTTCATGCTCATAAACAAAATATCAATGCAAATTAAGACAATTCTCTCCTCTACACACTGGTGAAAAAAATATGAACATATCTTTATTGGTTCGGTTTATATTAAAACTGAAAGGCGAGTACCCTCAGTCATCTCGAGATAAAACTTGATATTTGAGACAGGTGTCGCATCGTTTATCGTTTCTCTACTTTTTCATTCAAATGCACAAATGACACATTGAATTGAAGCTGGTTCTTCGCGCTTTTCAATGATATAAACCATTTGAAATCGCGCCACCCCGTTCAAGAGAAATATGGTGCTAAAGAAGGGCGGGATTTCACAACTTTTATAGTAAGCAAGTTACTACGTTATCGTAGCCTCAACCATATTTGGTCTTTCCAAATTTGGCGCTTTTCTGTATCACTACGCGTGAGAATGGCTCTCAAAAAGCACCCCTCCCATTTTTCAATAACCATGGGTCTAGGCCCTGTTTTGTCCGGCATGTGCCAGGAATCAAAATGTCAGTGTATTTTACATGCAAGGGTGATGTTACAAGCTTCTGAATCTCTCTTATTATGTTTGTTTACTTTTATAGTAAACGAAATTGAGAGGCTCCGTGCATCCCTTTTCTAGTGTGCTTCAAACCAATAACCCAATCATTACATCTCAGAAAGAATATTTCATTATTGTTCATGCACGTCTCTTCCAACATCTGAACCGCTCTTCAGTATTTCTATGCTAAGATTCTTCTTTTTGAAAATATAAGGATTGTATTCACGCACTTCTCCCTAATGTAATCTTCAATGAGTCCATTCATGGATTGTAGTGTTACATCGCAAAGCAGGATGCATGCTTTTCTCGTAAAACACGGGCATTGACGCGCTCCGGCTCACAATGCTAGGCTTTGCTTTGCTTTGCGAAATTGAAAACAGAATAATATTTAAATTGGTTTGCTTTGATAAATTTGGCTCTTAATTTTTCAACAATACAACGGAAAACAGGATTCAAAACCAGGATGAGTCAAGAAACTTTTGCAGATTGTATTTGTTACATTTTACTTTAGGTTTTACATATTTTGCTAACATGAACATTTAATTGCATTAACTCATATTTTTGGCATTATGATTTTGGATTTGGATTTGAAATGTATTTTTAACAAAGCACATACACTAATTATTCAATATGACATTTACGTTTGCAATTGACAGAGTCTTTTTGGCCTTGTTAATACTGAAATCGTGACTTTTAAAATTCGTCTGAACGAACTATTGACTTCATACATACATGTATTGCATATATTTGTCATACATATCATCACCATACATCGCTGAATCCGTTTGTCGTCGCTTTGCGACTATATTTAAGGATTCAGCTTGAAAAGCTGAATCCTTATTGTTATTGGCGTGTTTTTTTTTATTATTATTTACCGATTTTTGTGAGCAGGATTCAGCCCAAACGGCTGATGCTATCAAAGCCAAATTTCATATGCTGGTAGACCTTGTTGAGGAATGGCGACAATAAGCTTTTTGGACAATTCGGCTCATACATTAAAGGTCCAGTTCGATTCCAAAATCGAAAATTTAACATTGACTTTTTTTTCAAAATGCACTTAGAGACCTAATTTTTTTTAAAAAATGTGCGCAATCAAAAATGCTGCAAAAAAACAAATCATGGAAAATTCGTAGGTCACGTGGTTTGGCCGCCATCTTGGATTTAGTGCATTTTTGACCATTGCCGACCCCACCCACCTTTGAGAAACTTCTTCTCTGAAGATACTTGCACTAGAGATCTGAAATTTATACTGAATGTAGCTGAAGCATTGTAGACCTTAGTTTGACTTCTACAAAGTCCTAACATTAATACTTTTCTTGCTGTGAATTTTCAAAGTTGACCAAAATCTAAAAATCGCAAACTTCAAGGGCAGATAACTCAATAACCTGACCATAGAATTTGATGATTTTTGCATGAGAGTTAGACATTGGCAAGGTCTTTAGGATAAAAGAATAAAATCGCTCGCGAACAGTCATTTCCGGTCAGGGTCAGAGGTCAAACTTTGCATTTTGGAAATGTGGTGTTTTGGTGGGTATGTTTGAAATATCGTAGCGAATCAACGGCGTACGCTAACGGCTAGTTCTATACATCATATGAAAGCCAAACGTCTATAGATTTTTTTTAAATTTGACAGTTTATTCCTATATTTGTTTTACATTGAGTTACGGCCCTTTGAATATTGTCAATTCTGCTTTCGTTTTGAATGCAAACGATATAGGTATGTTTAAAAAATCGTTACTCATCAGTGACAGGAGACAAATCATTGTTCCATATATCATTAGAAAGCCAAAAGAATACACTATCTTTTAAAAATTAACAATAAATTCAGTTACTTCATTTACATTTAGTTACGGACCTTTGAATATTGTCAACCTGCATGCGTTTTGAATGCATTTGATAACTGTATGTTTGCAAAGGGCGTCAAGTAATCATCAACAAAAGACTATTTCCCTGAAGCTTTTGACTAAAATCATTACCTTTGTGAATTACATTAACACCATACAGCGCTGAATCCGTTTGTCGTCGCTTGCGACTATATTTAAGGATTCAGCTTGAAAAGCTGAATCCTTATTGTTATTGGCGTGTTTATTAAGGATTCAGCTTGAAAAGCTGAATCCTTATTGTTATTGGCGTGTTTATTAAGGATTCAGCCGTAAGGCTGAATCCTTATTGTTATTGGCGTGTTTCTTTTTTTTTTTTTTTTTTTTTTTTATTATTCCACGATTTTTGTGAACAGGATTCAGACCAAACGGCTGATGCTATCGAAGCCAAATTTCACAGGCTGGTAGACCTTGTTGAGGAAAGGCGACAATAAGCTTTTGGGACAATTCGGCCCATACATTAAAGGTCCAGTTCGATTCCAAAATCGAAAATTTAACATTGATCTTTTTTTCAAAATGCACTTAGAGACCTAATTTTTTTTTAAAAATGTGCGCAATAAAAAATGCTGCAAAAAACGAAATCATGGAAAATTCGTAGGTCACGTGGTTTGGCCGCCATCTTAGATTTAGTGCATTTTTGATCATTGCCGACCCCACCCACCTTTGAAAATCTTCTTCTCTGAAGATACTTGCACTAGAGATCTGAAATTTATACTCAATGTAGCTGAAGCATTGTAGACCTTAATTTGACTTCTACAAAGTCCTAACGTTAATACTTTTCTTGCTGTGATTTTTCAAAGTTGACCAAAATCTAAAAATCGCAAACTTCAAGGGCAGATAACTAAAAAACCAGACAATAGAATTTTATGATTTTTGCATGAGAGTTAGACATTGGCAAGCCCTTTAAGATAAAAGAATAAAATCGCTCGCGAACAGTCATTTCCGGTCAGGGTCAGAGGTCAAACTTTGCATTTTGGACATGTGGTGTTTTGGTGGGTATGTTTAAAATATCGTAGCGAATCAACGGCATACGATAACGCTTTGTTCTATACATCATATGAAAGCCAAAAGTCTATAGATTGTTTTTAAATTTGACAGTTAATTTCTATATTTGTTTTACATTGAGTTACGGCCCTATGAATCTTGTCAATTCTGCTTTCGTTTTGAATGCGTACAATATAGGTATGTTTTAAAAATCGTTTCTCATCAGTGACAGGAGACAAATCATTGTTCCATATATCATTAGAAAGCCAAAAGAATACACTATCTTTTAAAAATTAACAATAAATTCAGTTACTTCATTTACATTTAGTTACGGACCTTTGAATATTGTCAACCCTGCATGCGTTTTGAATGCATTTGATAACTGTATGTTTACAAAGGGCGTCAAGTAATCATCAACAAAAGACTATTTCCCTGAAGCTTTTGACTAAAATCATTACCTTTGTGAATTACATTAACACCATACAGCGCTGAATCCGTTTGTCGTCGCTTGCGACTATATTTATTAAGGATTCAGCCATAAGGCTGAATCCTTATTGTTATTGGCGTGTTTCTTTTTATTATTATTATTCCACGATTTTTGTGGTCAACTTTCAGCCCAAACGGCTGATGCTATCGAAGCCAAATTTCACAGGCTGGTAGACCTTGTTGAAGAATGGTGACAATAAGCTTTTGGGACAATTCGGCCCATACATTAAAGGTCCAGTTCGATTCCAAAATCAAAAATTTAACATTGATTTTTTTTTCAAAATGAACTTAGAGACTTAAATTTTTTTTTTAAAGATGCGCAATCAAAAATGCTGCAAAAAACGAAATCATGGCAAATTCGTAAGTCACGTGGTTTGGCCGCCATCTTGCTTTTAGTGCATTTTCGACCATTTCTGACCCCACCCACCTTTGAAAATCTTCTTCTCTGAAGATACTTGCACTAGAGAGCTGAAATTTATACTCAATGTAGCTGAAGCATTGTAGTTCTGAATTTGACTTCTACAAATATCTAACTTTAATACTTTTCTTGCTGTGATTTTTCAAAGTTGACCAAAATGTAAAAATCGCAAACTTCAAGGGCAGATAACTCAAAACCCAGACCATAGAATTTGATGATTTTTGCATGAGAGTTAGACATTGGCAAGCTCTTTAAGATAAAAGAATAAAATCGCTCGCGAACAGTCATTTCCGGTCAGGGTCAGAGGTCAAACTTTGCATTTTGGACATGTAGTGTTTTTGTGGGTATGTTTGAAATATCGTAGCGAATCAAAGGCGTACGATAACGCTTTGTTCTATACATCATATGAAAGCCAAAAGTCTTTAGATTTTTTTTAAATTTGACAGTAAATTTCTATATTTGTTTTACACTGAATTACGGCCCTTTGAATATTGTCAATTCTGCTTTCGTTTTGAATGCAAAGGATATAGGTATGTTAAAAAACGTCGTTACTCATCAGTGATAGACGGCAAATCATTGTTCCATATATCATTAGAAAGCCAAAAGATCATACAATCTGCGATAAATCTCATCAAAATTAGATCAAACATTAACATTGAATTTCGGAGCATTTAAATGTGGTCAATCCTATTTGCGTTTTTAATGATTCTCATATAAGAATGATTGAAAAATTGTACTTCATTGGCAATAAAACACTAGGAAAACATACTTTACATCGATGGCTACGCTTGTTGAAGACAAAAACCTTTTGTGTAGTACTTCATTATAAAATTGTTCACAGTAAGTGACTCATAAGCTAAATTATCTAATTTGTTTAGATATAGCTTGATATTTGCGGCAGATGTCGCATCGCTCACCGTTTCTTTACTCTTCCATGCTTATAAACAAATAATGTATGCAAATAAAGACAAATCTCTCCTCTTAACAATGGTAAAATCAATTTTGAAATGTCTCTAATGGTTCGGCAGATAGGAATGCTGCACGGTGAGTGCCGTCGGTTAATTTTGGGGGGAAAATAGAAAAACTTTATACTGATAGATTTGATACATTTAAATAACAATGAAATTGTGTACATTCAACAATACTTATTTTAGAAGAAAAAGCTATGTGAAGAAAAGCTCTTCTAATTGTCAATTAAACTCTTTGTTTGGGACTGAGAACAAATCGTGCAAGTGGACTACACACTTTGAAAGCCTTTATGGTCAAGATTTATTTTCAAGACCAAAGGCACGGGTCAGTGCGTAGGTACAAGCAAATGTACCTTCCCTTAATTGAAAAGGGCATAATGACGGCCACTATCAGGCTCTTGGTCATTAGATAAAGGGAGGCCGTCCTGATTCCTGCCTAAATGCTCGGCAGATTCCACTGGCAAGGGTGTGACGTCCTCGATTAACTCTTTTTTCCAAAATGCCTGTCGCCCTCTTGAACTTTGAAATATGCATTTCCTCCCGGCCGCATGTTCTACACTTTGTGCTTGTAGACATTTCATGCAAACACGCTGTCCAGTCATGTACATTCGATTTTGGTCACTAAATCCGTGCATACGGCCACGGGACACCGGAAGACGTCGCTACAACGTTCTCTGAACTCAGAACAGCGCTAGTCTCGCTAGACATCGTATTTTCGACCTAAAACAACACACCAAGGAGCTCGAAATGGTCAAAAGCCGCGGCAGTCCTAGTTCAATATGACATTTACGTTTGCAATTGACAGAGTCTTTTTGGCCTTGGTAATACTGAAATCGTGACTTTTAAAATTCGTCTGAACGAACTATTGACTTCATACATACATGTATTGCATATATTTGTCATACATATCATCACCATACATCGCTGAATCCGTTTGTCGTCGCTTTGCGACTATATTTAAGGATTCAGCCATAAGGCTGAATCCTTATTGTTATTGGCGTGTTTATTATTTTTTTTATTGTTCCCAGAATTTTGTGAGCAGGATTCAGCCCAAACGGCTGATGCTATTGAAGCCAAATTTCACAGGCTGGTAGAGCTTGTTGAGGAATGGCGACAATAAGCTTTTGGGCCAAATCGGTCCATACATTAAAGGTCCAGTTCGATTCCAAAATCGAAAATTTAACATTGATTTTTTTTTCAAAATGCACTTAGAGACCTAATTTTTTTTTAAAAATGTGCGCAATCAAAAATGCTGCAAAAAACCAAATCATGGAAAATTCGTAGGTCACGTGGTTTGGCCGCCATCTTGGATTTAGTGCATTTTCGACCATTGCCGACCCCACCCACCTTTGAGAAACTTCTTCTCTGAAGATACTTGCACTAGAGAGCTGAAATTTATACTCAATGTAGCTAAAGCATTTTAGTTCTGAATTTGACTTCTACAAAGTCCTAACATTAATACTTTTCTTGCTGTGATTTTTTAAAGTTGACCAAAAAGTAAAAATCGCAAAATTCAAGGGCAGATAACTCAAAAACCAGACCATAGAATTTTATGATTTTTGCATGAGAGTTAGACATTGGCAAGGTCTTTAGGATAAAAGAATAAAATCGCTCGCGAACAGTCATTTCCGGTCAGGATCAGAGGTCAAACTTAGCATTTTGGAAATGTGGTTTTTTGGTGGGTATGTTTGAAATATCGTAGCGAATCAACGGCGTACGATAACGCTTTGTTCTATACATCATATGGAAGCCAAAAGCCTATAGATTTTTTTAAAATTTAACAGTAAATTCCTATATTTGTTTTACATTGAGTTACGGCCCTTTGAATATTGTCAATTCTGCTTTCGTTTTGAATGCAAACGATATAGGTATGTTTAAAAAATCGTTACTCATCAGTGACAGGAGACAAATCATTGTTCCATATATCATTAGAAAGCCAAAAGAATACACTATCTTCTAAAAATTGACAATAAATTCAGTTACTTCATTTACATTTAGTTACGGACCTTTGAATATTGTCAACCGTGCATGCGTTTTGAATGCATTTGATAACTGTATGTTTGCAAAATGCGTAACTCATCAATCAACAACAGACATATCTCACGAACCATTAGAGATAATTTAATAATTTTTATGTCAACTTGTAGAGAAAAGAATTGTCTTTTTTTCCATGTATCATTTGTCTATGCGCGCACAGAAATGAAGAAGCGGTGCGCGCTCTACTTGCGCTCCGGCGTTCGCTAATTGAACTTGTATTTAACTCGCGCACCTTGCGGCACTCATACCTCACGAACAATTAGAGATAATTTTATAATTTTTATATCAACTTGTAGAGAAAAGAATTGTCTTTATTTCCATGTATCATATGTCTATGCGCGGACAGGAATAAAGAAGCGGCAAGCGAAATATAAGGCATCGTTCACACGCGCTAGTTGCGCTCCGGCTATCGCTAATATAACTTGCATTTACCTCGCGCACCTTGCGGCATTCATATCTCACGAACCATTAGAGATAATTTTATAATTTTTATATCAACTAGTAGAGAAAAGAAATGTCTTCATTTCCTTGTATCATACGGTGAGTGCCGTCGGTTAATTTGAGGGATAAAATAGAAAAACTTTACACTGATAGATCACATTGTCAATTAAACTCTTTGTTGGGGACTGACAATAAATTGTCTAAGTGCGTCTCATACACTTTGATAGCCTATGTGGTCAAGATTTAGTTTCAAGACCACAGGCACGGGTGGGTGCGTAGGTAGGTACAAGCAAGTGTACCTTCCCTTAATTGAAAAGGGCATAATGACGGCCACTATCAGCTCTTGGGCTCTTGGGCTCTTGGTCATTAGATAAAGGGAGGCCGTCCTGATTCCTGCCTAAATGCTCGGCAGATTCCACTGGCAAGGGTGTGACGTCCTCGATTAACTCTTTTTTCCAAAATGCCTGTCGCCCTCTTGAACTTTGAAATATGCATTTCCTCCCGGCCGCATGTTCTACACTTTGTGCTTGTAGACATTTGATGCAAACACGCTGTCCAGTCATGTACATTCGATTTTGGTCACTAAATCCGTGCATACGGCCACGGGACACCGGAAGACGTCGCTACAACGTTCTCTGAACTCAGAACAGCGCTAGCCTCGCTAGACATCGTATTTTCGACCTAAAACAACACACCAAGGAGCTCGAAATGGTCAAAAGCACGCTCTGACCTCAAACAACACATCAAACAGCTCAAAACGCTGAAAAGCACCCCTCTATACAATGAATTCATTCTCGGATGCGAGATTGTTTGTTTTGCCTTCGTGAATCCAAAGTCTTAGTGCTAAAGTTCCATTCAAATCACAGCCGACTCGCTGGTCCAGTGGGAAAAGCCTTGGCCTTTGAAACCAAGATGCTAACTTTTAGGGTTCAAGTCCCGCTTGAGCCAACAAACTTTTGCAGATCTAACTTGTTATTTTTTTGCTTAGGTAGAACATATTTTGGTCACATTACAGTTAAATGGCATGAAATATATATTTTTATGCAAATTGATTTTGGATTCGAATTTGAAATTAATGTCTATCAAAGTACATACACAAACACAGGCCTAAACGTTGAGTATCAAGTGAAATCTGGTCATTTTGATAATGTATTAGTTACTTTTTAAATCTCAGAAAAATACGTCATGTGAAGGTCAAACACTCTGTGAAGGTCAAACAGGATGTCTTGAAGAGCTAAGTACTGCCGCGGCAGTCCTAGTTCAATATGACATTTACGTTTGCAATTGACAGAGTCTTTTTGGCCTTGGTAATACTGAAATCGTGACTTTTATAATTCGTCTGAACGAACTATTGACTTCATACATACATGTATTGCATATATTTGTCATACATATCATCACCATACATCGCTGAATCCGTTTGTCGTCGCTTTGCGACTATATTTAAGGATTCAGCCATAAGGCTGAATCCTTATTGTTATTGGCGTGTTTATTAAGGATTCAGCTTGAAAAGCTGAATCCTTATTGTTATTGGCGTGTTTATTTTTATTGTTCCACGAATTTTGTGGTCAACTTTCAGCCCAAACGGCTGATGCTATTGAAGCCAAATTTCACAGGCTGGTAGACCTTGTTGTGGAATGGCGACAATAAGCTTTTGGGACAATTCGGCCCATACGTTAAAGGTCCAGTTCGATTCCAAAATCGAAAATTTAACATTGATTTTTTTTTCAAAATGCACTTGGAGACCTAATTTTTTTTTTAAAATGTGCGCAATCAAAAATGCTGCAAAAAACCAAATCATGGCAAATTCGTAGGTCACGTGGTTTGGCCGCCATCTTGAATTTTCTGCATTTTTTTCAAAAGTCCGACCCCAGGCACCTTTCAGGAATCACCACTCGGCAACAGCTGATACTAGAAAGCTGAAACTTACACATAATGTAGCTGAGACATTTGCCTATAACAAGTTTGTTTCAAAATTCAAAAATTCGAAATAGTTTTTTTTATAAAAATCTTCAAAGTTTGCACATTTTGCAATATTCAAGGGCAGATAACTCAAAAACCTCCCAGACGAATTTGATGATTTTTGCATGAGAGTTAGACATTAGCAAGGTCTTCAAGATAAAAGAATAAAATCGCTCGCGAACAGTCATTTCCGGTCACGCGGAAGGGTCAAAGTTTGCATTTTGGAAAACGGGTGTTTTGGTGGGTACGTTTGAATACTCATTGCTAATCAACGACCTACGATAACACATTGCTCTATATATCATATGAAAGAACATACAATCTTGGATAAATCTCATTAAAATTAGATTAAACATTTACATTGAAATTCGGAGTATTTAAATGTGGTCAATCCTACTTTCGTTTTGAATTATTATGATATATGAATGATTGAAAAATATAGTTCATTAGCAATATAATACTAAGCAATGTTTTATCTATCATCAGTCAGCAACAAGACCGTTTAACTTGAAATGATTCATGTTGACAGCCATGATGAATTTTCTGTAAAGACTTAACGTTAAATATCAAGTGCAATGTGGTCATTTTCATAATGCATTAGTTACTGTTTACCTCTTGAGGTTTACGGTAATTTGATTGAAAACATGATATTTGTAACATATGTCGCATCGCTCACCGTTTCTTTACTTTTTCATGCTCATTAACAAATAATACATCAAAATAAAACCATTTCTCTCCTCTACACGATGGAGAAAACAATTTTGAAGTGTCGCTAATGGTTCGGATGATAGGAATGCCGCACGGTGAGTGTCGTCAGTTAATTTGAGGGAAAAATATATAACTTTACACTGATAGATTTGGTTCATTGTAATAACACCAAAGATGATGCCTCGTTGCTACAGCTATGTTGAATAGCAGTGTATGCATAAATGAGGTCTTGCCATTAAGTACCGGACTGACAACCCTTGTCATTATTGTAAGCATTCTCGCTCAAGCTTTTTGACTTAGATAAGTACCTCTGTTAATGAAAATTAACACCATACAGTGCTGAATCCGTTTGTCGTCGCTTGCGACTATATTTATTTTTTTTATTGTTCCCAGAATTTTGTGAGCAGGATTCAGCCCAAACGGCTGATGCTATTGAAGCCAAATTTCACAGGCTGGTAGAGCTTGTTGAGGAATGGCGACAATAAGCTTTTGGGCCAAATCGGTCCATACATTAAAGGTCCAGTTCGATTCCAAAATCGAAAATTTAACATTGATTTTTTTTTCAAAATGCACTTAGAGACCTAATTTTTTTTTTAAAATGTGCGCAATCAAAAATGCTGCAAAAAACCAAATCATGGAAAATTCGTAGGTCACGTGGTTTGGCCGCCATCTTGGATTTAGTGCATTTTTGACCATTGCCGACCCCACCCACCTTTGAAAATCTTCTTCTCTGAAGATACTTGCACTAGAGAGCTGAAATTTATACTCAATGTAGCTAAAGCATTTTAGTTCTGAATTTGACTTCTACAAAGTCCTAACATTAATACTTTTCTTGCTGTGATTTTTTAAAGTTGACCAAAAAGTAAAAATCGCAAAATTCAAGGGCAGATAACTCAAAAACCAGACCATAGAATTTTATGATTTTTGCATGAGAGTTAGACATTGGCAAGGTCTTTAGGATAAAAGAATAAAATCGCTCGCGAACAGTCATTTCCGGTCAGGATCAGAGGTCAAACTTAGCATTTTGGAAATGTGGTTTTTTGGTGGGTATGTTTGAAATATCGTAGCGAATCAACGGCGTACGATAACGCTTTGTTCTATACATCATATGGAAGCCAAAAGCCTATAGATTTTTTTAAAATTTAACAGTAAATTCCTATATTTGTTTTACATTGAGTTACGGCCCTTTGAATATTGTCAATTCTGCTTTCGTTTTGAATGCAAACGATATAGGTATGTTTAAAAAATCGTTACTCATCAGTGACAGGAGACAAATCATTGTTCCATATATCATTAGAAAGCCAAAAGAATACACTATCTTCTAAAAATTGACAATAAATTCAGTTACTTCATTTACATTTAGTTACGGACCTTTGAATATTGTCAACCGTGCATGCGTTTTGAATGCATTTGATAACTGTATGTTTGCAAAATGCGTAACTCATCAATCAACAACAGACATATCTCACGAACCATTAGAGATAATTTAATAATTTTTATGTCAACTTGTAGAGAAAAGAATTGTCTTTTTTTCCATGTATCATTTGTCTATGCGCGCACAGAAATGAAGAAGCGGTGCGCGCTCTACTTGCGCTCCGGCGTTCGCTAATTGAACTTGTATTTAACTCGCGCACCTTGCGGCACTCATACCTCACGAACAATTAGAGATAATTTTATAATTTTTATATCAACTTGTAGAGAAAAGAATTGTCTTTATTTCCATGTATCATATGTCTATGCGCGGACAGGAATAAAGAAGCGGCAAGCGAAATATAAGGCATCGTTCACACGCGCTAGTTGCGCTCCGGCTATCGCTAATATAACTTGCATTTACCTCGCGCACCTTGCGGCATTCATATCTCACGAACCATTAGAGATAATTTTATAATTTTTATATCAACTAGTAGAGAAAAGAAATGTCTTCATTTCCTTGTATCATACGGTGAGTGCCGTCGGTTAATTTGAGGGATAAAATAGAAAAACTTTACACTGATAGATCACATTGTCAATTAAACTCTTTGTTGGGGACTGACAATAAATTGTCTAAGTGCGTCTCATACACTTTGATAGCCTATGTGGTCAAGATTTAGTTTCAAGACCACAGGCACGGGTCGGTGCGTAGGTACAAGCAAATGTACCTTCCCCTTACCTAAGGAAAAGGGCATAATGACGGCCACTATCAGCTCTTGGGCTCTTGGGCTCTTGGTCATTAGATAAAGGGAGGCCGTCCTGATTCCTGCCTAAATGCTCGGCAGATTCCACTGGCAAGGGTGTGACGTCCTCGATTAACTCTTTTTTCCAAAATGCCTGTCGCCCTCTTGAACTTTGAAATATGCATTTCCTCCCGGCCGCATGTTCTACACTTTGTGCTTGTAGACATTTGATGCAAACACGCTGTCCAGTCATGTACATTCGATTTTGGTCACTAAATCCGTGCATACGGCCACGGGACACCGGAAGACGTCGCTACAACGTTCTCTGAACTCAGAACAGCGCTAGCCTCGCTAGACATCGTATTTTCGACCTAAAACAACACACCAAGGAGCTCGAAATGGTCAAAAGCACGCTCTGACCTCAAACAACACATCAAACAGCTCAAAACGCTGAAAAGCACCCCTCTATACAATGAATTCATTCTCGGATGCGAGATTGTTTGTTTTGCCTTCGTGAATCCAAAGTCTTAGTGCTAAAGTTCCATTCAAATCACAGCCGACTCGCTGGTCCAGTGGGAAAAGCCTTGGCCTTTGAAACCAAGATGCTAACTTTTAGGGTTCAAGTCCCGCTTGAGCCAACAAACTTTTGCAGATCTAACTTGTTATTTTTTTGCTTAGGTAGAACATATTTTGGTCACATTACAGTTAAATGGCATGAAATATATATTTTTATGCAAATTGATTTTGGATTCGAATTTGAAATTAATGTCTATCAAAGTACATACACAAACACAGGCCTAAACGTTGAGTATCAAGTGAAATCTGGTCATTTTGATAATGTATTAGTTACTTTTTAAATCTCAGAAAAATACGTCATGTGAAGGTCAAACACTCTGTGAAGGTCAAACAGGATGTCTTGAAGAGCTAAGTACTGCCGCGGCAGTCCTAGTTCAATATGACATTTACGTTTGCAATTGACAGAGTCTTTTTGGCCTTGGTAATACTGAAATCGTGACTTTTATAATTCGTCTGAACGAACTATTGACTTCATACATACATGTATTGCATATATTTGTCATACATATCATCACCATACATCGCTGAATCCGTTTGTCGTCGCTTTGCGACTATATTTAAGGATTCAGCCATAAGGCTGAATCCTTATTGTTATTGGCGTGTTTATTAAGGATTCAGCCATAAGGCTGAATCCTTATTGTTATTGGCGTGTTTATTATTTTTTTTATTGTTCCCAGAATTTTGTGAGCAGGATTCAGCCCAAACGGCTGATGCTATTGAAGCCAAATTTCACAGGCTGGTAGAGCTTGTTGAGGAATGGCGACAATAAGCTTTTGGGCCAAATCGGTCCATACATTAAAGGTCCAGTTCGATTCCAAAATCGAAAATTTAACATTGATTTTTTTTTCAAAATGCACTTAGAGACCTAATTTTTTTTTAAAAATGTGCGCAATCAAAAATGCTGCAAAAAACCAAATCATGGAAAATTCGTAGGTCACGTGGTTTGGCCGCCATCTTGGATTTAGTGCATTTTCGACCATTGCCGACCCCACCCACCTTTGAGAAACTTCTTCTCTGAAGATACTTGCACTAGAGAGCTGAAATTTATACTCAATGTAGCTAAAGCATTTTAGTTCTGAATTTGACTTCTACAAAGTCCTAACATTAATACTTTTCTTGCTGTGATTTTTTAAAGTTGACCAAAAAGTAAAAATCGCAAAATTCAAGGGCAGATAACTCAAAAACCAGACCATAGAATTTTATGATTTTTGCATGAGAGTTAGACATTGGCAAGGTCTTTAGGATAAAAGAATAAAATCGCTCGCGAACAGTCATTTCCGGTCAGGATCAGAGGTCAAACTTAGCATTTTGGAAATGTGGTTTTTTGGTGGGTATGTTTGAAATATCGTAGCGAATCAACGGCGTACGATAACGCTTTGTTCTATACATCATATGGAAGCCAAAAGCCTATAGATTTTTTTAAAATTTAACAGTAAATTCCTATATTTGTTTTACATTGAGTTACGGCCCTTTGAATATTGTCAATTCTGCTTTCGTTTTGAATGCAAACGATATAGGTATGTTTAAAAAATCGTTACTCATCAGTGACAGGAGACAAATCATTGTTCCATATATCATTAGAAAGCCAAAAGAATACACTATCTTCTAAAAATTGACAATAAATTCAGTTACTTCATTTACATTTAGTTACGGACCTTTGAATATTGTCAACCGTGCATGCGTTTTGAATGCATTTGATAACTGTATGTTTGCAAAATGCGTAACTCATCAATCAACAACAGACATATCTCACGAACCATTAGAGATAATTTAATAATTTTTATGTCAACTTGTAGAGAAAAGAATTGTCTTTTTTTCCATGTATCATTTGTCTATGCGCGCACAGAAATGAAGAAGCGGTGCGCGCTCTACTTGCGCTCCGGCGTTCGCTAATTGAACTTGTATTTAACTCGCGCACCTTGCGGCACTCATACCTCACGAACAATTAGAGATAATTTTATAATTTTTATATCAACTTGTAGAGAAAAGAATTGTCTTTATTTCCATGTATCATATGTCTATGCGCGGACAGGAATAAAGAAGCGGCAAGCGAAATATAAGGCATCGTTCACACGCGCTAGTTGCGCTCCGGCTATCGCTAATATAACTTGCATTTACCTCGCGCACCTTGCGGCATTCATATCTCACGAACCATTAGAGATAATTTTATAATTTTTATATCAACTAGTAGAGAAAAGAAATGTCTTCATTTCCTTGTATCATACGGTGAGTGCCGTCGGTTAATTTGAGGGATAAAATAGAAAAACTTTACACTGATAGATCACATTGTCAATTAAACTCTTTGTTGGGGACTGACAATAAATTGTCTAAGTGCGTCTCATACACTTTGATAGCCTATGTGGTCAAGATTTAGTTTCAAGACCACAGGCACGGGTGGGTGCGTAGGTAGGTACAAGCAAGTGTACCTTCCCTTAATTGAAAAGGGCATAATGACGGCCACTATCAGCTCTTGGGCTCTTGGGCTCTTGGTCATTAGATAAAGGGAGGCCGTCCTGATTCCTGCCTAAATGCTCGGCAGATTCCACTGGCAAGGGTGTGACGTCCTCGATTAACTCTTTTTTCCAAAATGCCTGTCGCCCTCTTGAACTTTGAAATATGCATTTCCTCCCGGCCGCATGTTCTACACTTTGTGCTTGTAGACATTTGATGCAAACACGCTGTCCAGTCATGTACATTCGATTTTGGTCACTAAATCCGTGCATACGGCCACGGGACACCGGAAGACGTCGCTACAACGTTCTCTGAACTCAGAACAGCGCTAGCCTCGCTAGACATCGTATTTTCGACCTAAAACAACACACCAAGGAGCTCGAAATGGTCAAAAGCACGCTCTGACCTCAAACAACACATCAAACAGCTCAAAACGCTGAAAAGCACCCCTCTATACAATGAATTCATTCTCGGATGCGAGATTGTTTGTTTTGCCTTCGTGAATCCAAAGTCTTAGTGCTAAAGTTCCATTCAAATCACAGCCGACTCGCTGGTCCAGTGGGAAAAGCCTTGGCCTTTGAAACCAAGATGCTAACTTTTAGGGTTCAAGTCCCGCTTGAGCCAACAAACTTTTGCAGATCTAACTTGTTATTTTTTTGCTTAGGTAGAACATATTTTGGTCACATTACAGTTAAATGGCATGAAATATATATTTTTATGCAAATTGATTTTGGATTCGAATTTGAAATTAATGTCTATCAAAGTACATACACAAACACAGGCCTAAACGTTGAGTATCAAGTGAAATCTGGTCATTTTGATAATGTATTAGTTACTTTTTAAATCTCAGAAAAATACGTCATGTGAAGGTCAAACACTCTGTGAAGGTCAAACAGGATGTCTTGAAGAGCTAAGTACTGCCGCGGCAGTCCTAGTTCAATATGACATTTACGTTTGCAATTGACAGAGTCTTTTTGGCCTTGGTAATACTGAAATCGTGACTTTTATAATTCGTCTGAACGAACTATTGACTTCATACATACATGTATTGCATATATTTGTCATACATATCATCACCATACATCGCTGAATCCGTTTGTCGTCGCTTTGCGACTATATTTAAGGATTCAGCCATAAGGCTGAATCCTTATTGTTATTGGCGTGTTTATTAAGGATTCAGCCATAAGGCTGAATCCTTATTGTTATTGGCGTGTTTATTATTAAGGATTCAGCCATAAGGCTGAATCCTTATTGTTATTGGCGTGTTTCTTTTTTTTATTGTTCCACGAATTTTGTGGTCAACTTTCAGCCCAAACGGCTGATGCTATTGAAGCCAAATTTCACAGGCTGGTAGACCTTGTTGAGGAATGGCGACAATAAGCTTTTGGGCCAAATCGGTCCATACATTAAAGGTCCAGTTCGAATCCAAAGTCGAAAATTTAACATTGATTTTTTTTTCAAAATGCACTTAGAGACTTGAATTTTTTTTTAAAAGATGCGCAATCAAAAATGCTGCAAAAAACCAAATCATGGCAAATTCGTAGGTCACGTGGTTTGGCCGCCATCTTGCTTTTAGTGCATTTTCGACCATTTCTGACCCCACCCACCTTAGAAAATCTTCTTCTCTGAAGATACTTGCACTAGAGAGCTGAAATTTATACTCAATGTAGCTGAAGCATTGTAGTTTTGAATTTGACTTCTACAAAGTTCTAACTTTAATACTTTTCTTGCTGTGATTTTTCAAATTTGACCAAAATGTAAAAATCGCAAACTTCAAGGGCAGATAACTCAAAAACCAGACCATAGAATTTTATGATTTTTGCATGAGAGTTAGACATTGGCAAGCCCTTTAAGATAAAAGAATAAAATCGCTCGCGAACAGTCATTTCCGGTCAGGGTCAGAGGTCAAACTTTGCATTTTGGAAATGTGGTGTTTTGGTGGGTATGCTTGAAATATCGTAGCGAATCAACGGCGTACGATAACGCTTTGTTCTATACATCATATGGAAGCCAAAAGCCTATAGATTTTTTTTAAATTTAACAGAAAATTTCTTTATTTGTTTTACATTGAGTTACAGCCCTTTGAATATTGTCAATTCTGCTTTCGTTTTGAATGCATAGGATACAGGTATGTTAAAAAAGTTGTTAGTCATCAGTGATAGACGACAAATCATTGTTCCATATATCATTAGAAAGCCAAAAGAATACAAAATCTTTTAAAAATTAACAATAAATTCAGTTACTACATTAACATTGAGTTACGGACCTTTGAATATTGTCAACCCTGCATGCGTTTTAAATGCATTTGATAACTGTTTGTTTGCAAATTGCGTTAATCATCAACAAAAGATTATAACCCATAAGCTTTTGACTGAAATCGTTACATTTGTGCATTACATTTAACACCATACAGCGCTGAATCCGTTTGTCGTCGCTTGCGACTATATTTTTTTTTATTGTTCCCAGAATTTTGTGAGCAGGATTCAGCCCAAACGGCTGATGCTATTGAAGCCAAATTTCACAGGCTGGTAGAGCTTGTTGAGGAATGGCGACAATAAGCTTTTGGGCCAAATCGGTCCATACATTAAAGGTCCAGTTCGATTCCAAAATCGAAAATTTAACATTGATTTTTTTTTCAAAATGCACTTAGAGACCTAATTTTTTTTTAAAAATGTGCGCAATCAAAAATGCTGCAAAAAACCAAATCATGGAAAATTCGTAGGTCACGTGGTTTGGCCGCCATCTTGGATTTAGTGCATTTTCGACCATTGCCGACCCCACCCACCTTTGAGAAACTTCTTCTCTGAAGATACTTGCACTAGAGAGCTGAAATTTATACTCAATGTAGCTAAAGCATTTTAGTTCTGAATTTGACTTCTACAAAGTCCTAACATTAATACTTTTCTTGCTGTGATTTTTTAAAGTTGACCAAAAAGTAAAAATCGCAAAATTCAAGGGCAGATAACTCAAAAACCAGACCATAGAATTTTATGATTTTTGCATGAGAGTTAGACATTGGCAAGGTCTTTAGGATAAAAGAATAAAATCGCTCGCGAACAGTCATTTCCGGTCAGGATCAGAGGTCAAACTTAGCATTTTGGAAATGTGGTTTTTTGGTGGGTATGTTTGAAATATCGTAGCGAATCAACGGCGTACGATAACGCTTTGTTCTATACATCATATGGAAGCCAAAAGCCTATAGATTTTTTTAAAATTTAACAGTAAATTCCTATATTTGTTTTACATTGAGTTACGGCCCTTTGAATATTGTCAATTCTGCTTTCGTTTTGAATGCAAACGATATAGGTATGTTTAAAAAATCGTTACTCATCAGTGACAGGAGACAAATCATTGTTCCATATATCATTAGAAAGCCAAAAGAATACACTATCTTCTAAAAATTGACAATAAATTCAGTTACTTCATTTACATTTAGTTACGGACCTTTGAATATTGTCAACCGTGCATGCGTTTTGAATGCATTTGATAACTGTATGTTTGCAAAATGCGTAACTCATCAATCAACAACAGACATATCTCACGAACCATTAGAGATAATTTAATAATTTTTATGTCAACTTGTAGAGAAAAGAATTGTCTTTTTTTCCATGTATCATTTGTCTATGCGCGCACAGAAATGAAGAAGCGGTGCGCGCTCTACTTGCGCTCCGGCGTTCGCTAATTGAACTTGTATTTAACTCGCGCACCTTGCGGCACTCATACCTCACGAACAATTAGAGATAATTTTATAATTTTTATATCAACTTGTAGAGAAAAGAATTGTCTTTATTTCCATGTATCATATGTCTATGCGCGGACAGGAATAAAGAAGCGGCAAGCGAAATATAAGGCATCGTTCACACGCGCTAGTTGCGCTCCGGCTATCGCTAATATAACTTGCATTTACCTCGCGCACCTTGCGGCATTCATATCTCACGAACCATTAGAGATAATTTTATAATTTTTATATCAACTAGTAGAGAAAAGAAATGTCTTCATTTCCTTGTATCATACGGTGAGTGCCGTCGGTTAATTTGAGGGATAAAATAGAAAAACTTTACACTGATAGATCACATTGTCAATTAAACTCTTTGTTGGGGACTGACAATAAATTGTCTAAGTGCGTCTCATACACTTTGATAGCCTATGTGGTCAAGATTTAGTTTCAAGACCACAGGCACGGGTGGGTGCGTAGGTAGGTACAAGCAAGTGTACCTTCCCTTAATTGAAAAGGGCATAATGACGGCCACTATCAGCTCTTGGGCTCTTGGGCTCTTGGTCATTAGATAAAGGGAGGCCGTCCTGTTTCCTGCCTAAATGCTCGGCAGATTCCACTGGCAAGGGTGTGACGTCCTCGATTAACTCTTTTTTCCAAAATGCCTGTCGCCCTCTTGAACTTTGAAATATGCATTTCCTCCCGGCCGCATGTTCTACACTTTGTGCTTGTAGACATTTGATGCAAACACGCTGTCCAGTCATGTACATTCGATTTTGGTCACTAAATCCGTGCATACGGCCACGGGACACCGGAAGACGTCGCTACAACGTTCTCTGAACTCAGAACAGCGCTAGCCTCGCTAGACATCGTATTTTCGACCTAAAACAACACACCAAGGAGCTCGAAATGGTCAAAAGCACGCTCTGACCTCAAACAACACATCAAACAGCTCAAAACGCTGAAAAGCACCCCTCTATACAATGAATTCATTCTCGGATGCGAGATTGTTTGTTTTGCCTTCGTGAATCCAAAGTCTTAGTGCTAAAGTTCCATTCAAATCACAGCCGACTCGCTGGTCCAGTGGGAAAAGCCTTGGCCTTTGAAACCAAGATGCTAACTTTTAGGGTTCAAGTCCCGCTTGAGCCAACAAACTTTTGCAGATCTAACTTGTTATTTTTTTGCTTAGGTAGAACATATTTTGGTCACATTACAGTTAAATGGCATGAAATATATATTTTTATGCAAATTGATTTTGGATTCGAATTTGAAATTAATGTCTATCAAAGTACATACACAAACACAGGCCTAAACGTTGAGTATCAAGTGAAATCTGGTCATTTTGATAATGTATTAGTTACTTTTTAAATCTCAGAAAAATACGTCATGTGAAGGTCAAACACTCTGTGAAGGTCAAACAGGATGTCTTGAAGAGCTAAGTACTGCCGCGGCAGTCCTAGTTCAATATGACATTTACGTTTGCAATTGACAGAGTCTTTTTGGCCTTGGTAATACTGAAATCGTGACTTTTATAATTCGTCTGAACGAACTATTGACTTCATACATACATGTATTGCATATATTTGTCATACATATCATCACCATACATCGCTGAATCCGTTTGTCGTCGCTTTGCGACTATATTTAAGGATTCAGCCATAAGGCTGAATCCTTATTGTTATTGGCGTGTTTATTAAGGATTCAGCTTGAAAAGCTGAATCCTTATTGTTATTGGCGTGTTTATTATTTTTATTGTTCCCAGAATTTTGTGAGCAGGATTCAGCCCAAACGGCTGATGCTATTGAAGCCAAATTTCACAGGCTGGTAGAGCTTGTTGAGGAATGGCGACAATAAGCTTTTGGGCCAAATCGGTCCATACATTAAAGGTCCAGTTCGATTCCAAAATCGAAAATTTAACATTGATTTTTTTTTCAAAATGCACTTAGAGACCTAATTTTTTTTTTAAAATGTGCGCAATCAAAAATGCTGCAAAAAACGAAATCATGGCAAATTCGTAGGTCACGTGGTTTGGCCGCCATCTTGAATTTTCTGCATTTTTTTCAAAAGTCCGACCCCAGGCACATTTCAGGAATCACCACTCGGCAACTGCTGATACTAGAAAGTTGAAACTTACACATGATGTAGCTGAGACATTGGCCTATAACAAGTTTGTTTCAAAATTTAAAAAATCGAAATAGTTTTTTTTATAAAAATCTTCAAAGTTTGCACATTTTGCAATATTCAAGGGCAGATAACTCAAAAACCCGACCATAGAATTTGATGATTTTTGCATGAGACCTAGACATTGGCAAGGTCTTTAGGATAAAGAAATAAAATCGCTCGCGAACAGTCATTTCCGGTCAGGAGCAGAGGTCAAAGTTTGCATTTTGGAAATGTGGTGTTTCGGTGGGTATGTTTAAAACATCGTAGCAAATCAACGACGTAAGATAACACATTGTTCTATGTATCATATGAAAGCCAAAAGTCTATAGATTTTTTTAAAAATGAAAAGAAAATTCTGATTTTTTATTTACATTGAGTTACGGACCTTTGAATATTGTCAACCCTGAATGCATTTGATAACTGTATATTTGCAAAATGCGTAACTCATCAATCATCAACAGACATATCTCACGAACCATTTGAGATACTTTTATAATTTTTATGTCAACTTGTAGAGAAAAGAATTGTCTTTATTTCCATGTATCATTTGTCTATGCGCGCACAGAAATGAAGAAGCGGTGCGCGCTCTACTTGCGCTCCGGCGTTCGCTAATTGAACTTGTATTTAACTCGCGCACCTTGCGGCACTCATACCTCACGAACCATTAGAGATAATTTTATAATTTTTATATCAACTTGTAGAGAAAAGAATTGTCTTCATTTCCATGTATCATATGTCTATGCGCGGACAGGAATAAAGAAGCGGCAAGCGAAATATAAGACATCGTTCACACGCGCTAGTTGCGCTCCGGCTATCGCTAATATAACTTGCATTTACCTCGCGCACCTTGCGGCATTCATATCTCACGAACCATTAGAGATAATTTTATAATTTTTATATCAACTCGTAGAGAAAAGAAATGTCTTCATTTCCTTGTATCATACGGTGAGTGCCGTCGGTTAATT
Organism: Steromphala cineraria; assembly: GCA_916613615.1. Taxonomy (NCBI): domain Eukaryota; kingdom Metazoa; phylum Mollusca; class Gastropoda; order Trochida; family Trochidae; genus Steromphala; species Steromphala cineraria. The sequence continues at coordinate 45,558,194 of OU744723.1, forward strand.
TGAGGGATAAAATAGAAAAACTTTACACTGATAGATCACATTGTCAATTAAACTCTTTGTTGGGGACTGACAATAAATTGTCTAAGTGCGTCTCATACACTTTGATAGCCTTTGTGGTCAAGATTTAGTTTCAAGACCAAAGGCACGGGTGGGTGCGTAGGTAGGTACAAGCAAGTGTACCTTCCCTTAATTGAAAAGGGCATAATGACGGCCACTATCAGCTCTTGGGCTCTTGGGCTCTTGGTCATTAGATAAAGGGAGGCTGTCCTGATTCCTGCCTAAATGCTCGGCAGATTCCACTCGCAAGGGTGTGACGTCCTCGATTAACTCTCTTTTCCAAAATGCCTGTCGTCCTCCTGAACTTTGAAATATGCATTTCCTCCCGGCCGCATGTTCTACACTTTGTGCTTGTAGACATTTCATGCAAACACGCTGTCCAGTCATCTACATTCGATTTTGGTCACTAAATCCGTGCATACGGCCACGGGACACTGGAAGACGTCGCTACAACGTTCTCTGAACTCAGAACAGCGCTAGCCTCGCTAGACATCGTATTTTCGACCTAAAACAACACACCAAGGAGCTCGAAATGGTCAAAAGCACGCTCTGACCTCAAACAACACATCAAACAGCTCAAAACGCTGAAAAGCACCCCTCCATACAATGAATTCATTCTCGGATGCGAGATTGTTTGTTTTGCCTTCCCTTCGTGAATCCAAAGTCTTAGTGCTAAAATTCCATTCAAATCACAGCCTTGGCCTTTGAAACCAAGATGCTAACTTTTAGGGTTCAAGTCCCGCTTGAGCCAACAAACTTTTGCAGATCTAACTTGTTATTTTTTTGCTTAGGTAGAACATATTTTGGTCACATTACAGTTAAAGGCATGAAATATATATTTTTATGCAAATTGATTTTGGATTCGAATTTGAAATTAATGTCAATCAAAGTACATACACAAACACAGGCCTAAACGTTGAGTATCAAGTGAAATCTGGTCATTTTGATAATGTATTAGTTACTTTTTAAATCTCAGAAAAATATGACATGTGAAGGTCAAACACTCTGTGAAGGTCAAACAGGATGTCTTGAAGAGCTAAGCACTGCCGCGGCAGTCCTAGTTCAATATGACATTTACGTTTGCAATTGACAGAGTCTTTTTGGCCTTGGTAATACTGAAATCGTGACTTATAAAATTCGTCTGAACGAACTATTGACTTCATACATACATGTATTGCATATATTTGTCATACATATCATCACCATACATCGCTGAATCCGTTTGTCGTCGCTTTGCGACTATATTTATTTTTATTGTTCCCAGAATTTTGTGAGCAGGATTCAGCCCAAACGGCTGATGCTATTGAAGCCAAATTTCACAGGCTGGTAGAGCTTGTTGAGGAATGGCGACAATAAGCTTTTGGGCCAAATCGGTCCATACATTAAAGGTCCAGTTCGATTCCAAAATCGAAAATTTAACATTGATTTTTTTTTCAAAATGCACTTAGAGACCTAATTTTTTTTTTAAAATGTGCGCAATCAAAAATGCTGCAAAAAACGAAATCATGGCAAATTCGTAGGTCACGTGGTTTGGCCGCCATCTTGAATTTTCTGCATTTTTTTCAAAAGTCCGACCCCAGGCACATTTCAGGAATCACCACTCGGCAACTGCTGATACTAGAAAGTTGAAACTTACACATGATGTAGCTGAGACATTGGCCTATAACAAGTTTGTTTCAAAATTTAAAAAATCGAAATAGTTTTTTTTATAAAAATCTTCAAAGTTTGCACATTTTGCAATATTCAAGGGCAGATAACTCAAAAACCCGACCATAGAATTTGATGATTTTTGCATGAGACCTAGACATTGGCAAGGTCTTTAGGATAAAGAAATAAAATCGCTCGCGAACAGTCATTTCCGGTCAGGAGCAGAGGTCAAAGTTTGCATTTTGGAAATGTGGTGTTTCGGTGGGTATGTTTAAAACATCGTAGCAAATCAACGACGTAAGATAACACATTGTTCTATGTATCATATGAAAGCCAAAAGTCTATAGATTTTTTTAAAAATGAAAAGAAAATTCTGATTTTTTATTTACATTGAGTTACGGACCTTTGAATATTGTCAACCCTGAATGCATTTGATAACTGTATATTTGCAAAATGCGTAACTCATCAATCATCAACAGACATATCTCACGAACCATTTGAGATACTTTTATAATTTTTATGTCAACTTGTAGAGAAAAGAATTGTCTTTATTTCCATGTATCATTTGTCTATGCGCGCACAGAAATGAAGAAGCGGTGCGCGCTCTACTTGCGCTCCGGCGTTCGCTAATTGAACTTGTATTTAACTCGCGCACCTTGCGGCACTCATACCTCACGAACCATTAGAGATAATTTTATAATTTTTATATCAACTTGTAGAGAAAAGAATTGTCTTCATTTCCATGTATCATATGTCTATGCGCGGACAGGAATAAAGAAGCGGCAAGCGAAATATAAGACATCGTTCACACGCGCTAGTTGCGCTCCGGCTATCGCTAATATAACTTGCATTTACCTCGCGCACCTTGCGGCATTCATATCTCACGAACCATTAGAGATAATTTTATAATTTTTATATCAACTCGTAGAGAAAAGAAATGTCTTCATTTCCTTGTATCATACGGTGAGTGCCGTCGGTTAATTTGAGGGATAAAATAGAAAAACTTTACACTGATAGATCACATTGTCAATTAAACTCTTTGTTGGGGACTGACAATAAATTGTCTAAGTGCGTCTCATACACTTTGATAGCCTTTGTGGTCAAGATTTAGTTTCAAGACCAAAGGCACGGGTGGGTGCGTAGGTAGGTACAAGCAAGTGTACCTTCCCTTAATTGAAAAGGGCATAATGACGGCCACTATCAGCTCTTGGGCTCTTGGGCTCTTGGTCATTAGATAAAGGGAGGCTGTCCTGATTCCTGCCTAAATGCTCGGCAGATTCCACTCGCAAGGGTGTGACGTCCTCGATTAACTCTCTTTTCCAAAATGCCTGTCGTCCTCCTGAACTTTGAAATATGCATTTCCTCCCGGCCGCATGTTCTACACTTTGTGCTTGTAGACATTTCATGCAAACACGCTGTCCAGTCATCTACATTCGATTTTGGTCACTAAATCCGTGCATACGGCCACGGGACACTGGAAGACGTCGCTACAACGTTCTCTGAACTCAGAACAGCGCTAGCCTCGCTAGACATCGTATTTTCGACCTAAAACAACACACCAAGGAGCTCGAAATGGTCAAAAGCACGCTCTGACCTCAAACAACACATCAAACAGCTCAAAACGCTGAAAAGCACCCCTCCATACAATGAATTCATTCTCGGATGCGAGATTGTTTGTTTTGCCTTCCCTTCGTGAATCCAAAGTCTTAGTGCTAAAATTCCATTCAAATCACAGCCTTGGCCTTTGAAACCAAGATGCTAACTTTTAGGGTTCAAGTCCCGCTTGAGCCAACAAACTTTTGCAGATCTAACTTGTTATTTTTTTGCTTAGGTAGAACATATTTTGGTCACATTACAGTTAAAGGCATGAAATATATATTTTTATGCAAATTGATTTTGGATTCGAATTTGAAATTAATGTCAATCAAAGTACATACACAAACACAGGCCTAAACGTTGAGTATCAAGTGAAATCTGGTCATTTTGATAATGTATTAGTTACTTTTTAAATCTCAGAAAAATATGACATGTGAAGGTCAAACACTCTGTGAAGGTCAAACAGGATGTCTTGAAGAGCTAAGCACTGCCGCGGCAGTCCTAGTTCAATATGACATTTACGTTTGCAATTGACAGAGTCTTTTTGGCCTTGGTAATACTGAAATCGTGACTTATAAAATTCGTCTGAACGAACTATTGACTTCATACATACATGTATTGCATATATTTGTCATACATATCATCACCATACATCGCTGAATCCGTTTGTCGTCGCTTTGCGACTATATTTATTTTTATTGTTCCCAGAATTTTGTGAGCAGGATTCAGCCCAAACGGCTGATGCTATTGAAGCCAAATTTCACAGGCTGGTAGAGCTTGTTGAGGAATGGCGACAATAAGCTTTTGGGCCAAATCGGTCCATACATTAAAGGTCCAGTTCGATTCCAAAATCGAAAATTTAACATTGATTTTTTTTTCAAAATGCACTTAGAGACCTAATTTTTTTTTTAAAATGTGCGCAATCAAAAATGCTGCAAAAAACGAAATCATGGCAAATTCGTAGGTCACGTGGTTTGGCCGCCATCTTGAATTTTCTGCATTTTTTTCAAAAGTCCGACCCCAGGCACATTTCAGGAATCACCACTCGGCAACTGCTGATACTAGAAAGTTGAAACTTACACATGATGTAGCTGAGACATTGGCCTATAACAAGTTTGTTTCAAAATTTAAAAAATCGAAATAGTTTTTTTTATAAAAATCTTCAAAGTTTGCACATTTTGCAATATTCAAGGGCAGATAACTCAAAAACCCGACCATAGAATTTGATGATTTTTGCATGAGACCTAGACATTGGCAAGGTCTTTAGGATAAAGAAATAAAATCGCTCGCGAACAGTCATTTCCGGTCAGGAGCAGAGGTCAAAGTTTGCATTTTGGAAATGTGGTGTTTCGGTGGGTATGTTTAAAACATCGTAGCAAATCAACGACGTAAGATAACACATTGTTCTATGTATCATATGAAAGCCAAAAGTCTATAGATTTTTTTAAAAATGAAAAGAAAATTCTGATTTTTTATTTACATTGAGTTACGGACCTTTGAATATTGTCAACCCTGAATGCATTTGATAACTGTATATTTGCAAAATGCGTAACTCATCAATCATCAACAGACATATCTCACGAACCATTTGAGATACTTTTATAATTTTTATGTCAACTTGTAGAGAAAAGAATTGTCTTTATTTCCATGTATCATTTGTCTATGCGCGCACAGAAATGAAGAAGCGGTGCGCGCTCTACTTGCGCTCCGGCGTTCGCTAATTGAACTTGTATTTAACTCGCGCACCTTGCGGCACTCATACCTCACGAACCATTAGAGATAATTTTATAATTTTTATATCAACTTGTAGAGAAAAGAATTGTCTTCATTTCCATGTATCATATGTCTATGCGCGGACAGGAATAAAGAAGCGGCAAGCGAAATATAAGACATCGTTCACACGCGCTAGTTGCGCTCCGGCTATCGCTAATATAACTTGCATTTACCTCGCGCACCTTGCGGCATTCATATCTCACGAACCATTAGAGATAATTTTATAATTTTTATATCAACTCGTAGAGAAAAGAAATGTCTTCATTTCCTTGTATCATACGGTGAGTGCCGTCGGTTAATTTGAGGGATAAAATAGAAAAACTTTACACTGATAGATCACATTGTCAATTAAACTCTTTGTTGGGGACTGACAATAAATTGTCTAAGTGCGTCTCATACACTTTGATAGCCTTTGTGGTCAAGATTTAGTTTCAAGACCAAAGGCACGGGTGGGTGCGTAGGTAGGTACAAGCAAGTGTACCTTCCCTTAATTGAAAAGGGCATAATGACGGCCACTATCAGCTCTTGGGCTCTTGGGCTCTTGGTCATTAGATAAAGGGAGGCTGTCCTGATTCCTGCCTAAATGCTCGGCAGATTCCACTCGCAAGGGTGTGACGTCCTCGATTAACTCTCTTTTCCAAAATGCCTGTCGTCCTCCTGAACTTTGAAATATGCATTTCCTCCCGGCCGCATGTTCTACACTTTGTGCTTGTAGACATTTCATGCAAACACGCTGTCCAGTCATCTACATTCGATTTTGGTCACTAAATCCGTGCATACGGCCACGGGACACTGGAAGACGTCGCTACAACGTTCTCTGAACTCAGAACAGCGCTAGCCTCGCTAGACATCGTATTTTCGACCTAAAACAACACACCAAGGAGCTCGAAATGGTCAAAAGCACGCTCTGACCTCAAACAACACATCAAACAGCTCAAAACGCTGAAAAGCACCCCTCCATACAATGAATTCATTCTCGGATGCGAGATTGTTTGTTTTGCCTTCCCTTCGTGAATCCAAAGTCTTAGTGCTAAAATTCCATTCAAATCACAGCCTTGGCCTTTGAAACCAAGATGCTAACTTTTAGGGTTCAAGTCCCGCTTGAGCCAACAAACTTTTGCAGATCTAACTTGTTATTTTTTTGCTTAGGTAGAACATATTTTGGTCACATTACAGTTAAAGGCATGAAATATATATTTTTATGCAAATTGATTTTGGATTCGAATTTGAAATTAATGTCAATCAAAGTACATACACAAACACAGGCCTAAACGTTGAGTATCAAGTGAAATCTGGTCATTTTGATAATGTATTAGTTACTTTTTAAATCTCAGAAAAATATGACATGTGAAGGTCAAACACTCTGTGAAGGTCAAACAGGATGTCTTGAAGAGCTAAGCACTGCCGCGGCAGTCCTAGTTCAATATGACATTTACGTTTGCAATTGACAGAGTCTTTTTGGCCTTGGTAATACTGAAATCGTGACTTATAAAATTCGTCTGAACGAACTATTGACTTCATACATACATGTATTGCATATATTTGTCATACATATCATCACCATACATCGCTGAATCCGTTTGTCGTCGCTTTGCGACTATATTTATTTTTATTGTTCCCAGAATTTTGTGAGCAGGATTCAGCCCAAACGGCTGATGCTATTGAAGCCAAATTTCACAGGCTGGTAGAGCTTGTTGAGGAATGGCGACAATAAGCTTTTGGGCCAAATCGGTCCATACATTAAAGGTCCAGTTCGATTCCAAAATCGAAAATTTAACATTGATTTTTTTTTCAAAATGCACTTAGAGACCTAATTTTTTTTTTAAAATGTGCGCAATCAAAAATGCTGCAAAAAACGAAATCATGGCAAATTCGTAGGTCACGTGGTTTGGCCGCCATCTTGAATTTTCTGCATTTTTTTCAAAAGTCCGACCCCAGGCACATTTCAGGAATCACCACTCGGCAACTGCTGATACTAGAAAGTTGAAACTTACACATGATGTAGCTGAGACATTGGCCTATAACAAGTTTGTTTCAAAATTTAAAAAATCGAAATAGTTTTTTTTATAAAAATCTTCAAAGTTTGCACATTTTGCAATATTCAAGGGCAGATAACTCAAAAACCCGACCATAGAATTTGATGATTTTTGCATGAGACCTAGACATTGGCAAGGTCTTTAGGATAAAGAAATAAAATCGCTCGCGAACAGTCATTTCCGGTCAGGAGCAGAGGTCAAAGTTTGCATTTTGGAAATGTGGTGTTTCGGTGGGTATGTTTAAAACATCGTAGCAAATCAACGACGTAAGATAACACATTGTTCTATGTATCATATGAAAGCCAAAAGTCTATAGATTTTTTTAAAAATGAAAAGAAAATTCTGATTTTTTATTTACATTGAGTTACGGACCTTTGAATATTGTCAACCCTGAATGCATTTGATAACTGTATATTTGCAAAATGCGTAACTCATCAATCATCAACAGACATATCTCACGAACCATTTGAGATACTTTTATAATTTTTATGTCAACTTGTAGAGAAAAGAATTGTCTTTATTTCCATGTATCATTTGTCTATGCGCGCACAGAAATGAAGAAGCGGTGCGCGCTCTACTTGCGCTCCGGCGTTCGCTAATTGAACTTGTATTTAACTCGCGCACCTTGCGGCACTCATACCTCACGAACCATTAGAGATAATTTTATAATTTTTATATCAACTTGTAGAGAAAAGAATTGTCTTCATTTCCATGTATCATATGTCTATGCGCGGACAGGAATAAAGAAGCGGCAAGCGAAATATAAGACATCGTTCACACGCGCTAGTTGCGCTCCGGCTATCGCTAATATAACTTGCATTTACCTCGCGCACCTTGCGGCATTCATATCTCACGAACCATTAGAGATAATTTTATAATTTTTATATCAACTCGTAGAGAAAAGAAATGTCTTCATTTCCTTGTATCATACGGTGAGTGCCGTCGGTTAATTTGAGGGATAAAATAGAAAAACTTTACACTGATAGATCACATTGTCAATTAAACTCTTTGTTGGGGACTGACAATAAATTGTCTAAGTGCGTCTCATACACTTTGATAGCCTTTGTGGTCAAGATTTAGTTTCAAGACCAAAGGCACGGGTGGGTGCGTAGGTAGGTACAAGCAAGTGTACCTTCCCTTAATTGAAAAGGGCATAATGACGGCCACTATCAGCTCTTGGGCTCTTGGGCTCTTGGTCATTAGATAAAGGGAGGCTGTCCTGATTCCTGCCTAAATGCTCGGCAGATTCCACTCGCAAGGGTGTGACGTCCTCGATTAACTCTCTTTTCCAAAATGCCTGTCGTCCTCCTGAACTTTGAAATATGCATTTCCTCCCGGCCGCATGTTCTACACTTTGTGCTTGTAGACATTTCATGCAAACACGCTGTCCAGTCATCTACATTCGATTTTGGTCACTAAATCCGTGCATACGGCCACGGGACACTGGAAGACGTCGCTACAACGTTCTCTGAACTCAGAACAGCGCTAGCCTCGCTAGACATCGTATTTTCGACCTAAAACAACACACCAAGGAGCTCGAAATGGTCAAAAGCACGCTCTGACCTCAAACAACACATCAAACAGCTCAAAACGCTGAAAAGCACCCCTCCATACAATGAATTCATTCTCGGATGCGAGATTGTTTGTTTTGCCTTCCCTTCGTGAATCCAAAGTCTTAGTGCTAAAATTCCATTCAAATCACAGCCTTGGCCTTTGAAACCAAGATGCTAACTTTTAGGGTTCAAGTCCCGCTTGAGCCAACAAACTTTTGCAGATCTAACTTGTTATTTTTTTGCTTAGGTAGAACATATTTTGGTCACATTACAGTTAAAGGCATGAAATATATATTTTTATGCAAATTGATTTTGGATTCGAATTTGAAATTAATGTCAATCAAAGTACATACACAAACACAGGCCTAAACGTTGAGTATCAAGTGAAATCTGGTCATTTTGATAATGTATTAGTTACTTTTTAAATCTCAGAAAAATATGACATGTGAAGGTCAAACACTCTGTGAAGGTCAAACAGGATGTCTTGAAGAGCTAAGCACTGCCGCGGCAGTCCTAGTTCAATATGACATTTACGTTTGCAATTGACAGAGTCTTTTTGGCCTTGGTAATACTGAAATCGTGACTTATAAAATTCGTCTGAACGAACTATTGACTTCATACATACATGTATTGCATATATTTGTCATACATATCATCACCATACATCGCTGAATCCGTTTGTCGTCGCTTTGCGACTATATTTATTTTTATTGTTCCCAGAATTTTGTGAGCAGGATTCAGCCCAAACGGCTGATGCTATTGAAGCCAAATTTCACAGGCTGGTAGAGCTTGTTGAGGAATGGCGACAATAAGCTTTTGGGCCAAATCGGTCCATACATTAAAGGTCCAGTTCGATTCCAAAATCGAAAATTTAACATTGATTTTTTTTTCAAAATGCACTTAGAGACCTAATTTTTTTTTTAAAATGTGCGCAATAAAAAATGCTGCAAAAAACGAAATCATGGCAAATTCGTAGGTCACGTGGTTTGGCCGCCATCTTGAATTTTCTGCATTTTTTTCAAAAGTCCGACCCCAGGCACATTTCAGGAATCACCACTCGGCAACTGCTGATACTAGAAAGTTGAAACTTACACATGATGTAGCTGAGACATTGGCCTATAACAAGTTTGTTTCAAAATTTAAAAAATCGAAATAGTTTTTTTTATAAAAATCTTCAAAGTTTGCACATTTTGCAATATTCAAGGGCAGATAACTCAAAAACCCGACCATAGAATTTGATGATTTTTGCATGAGACCTAGACATTGGCAAGGTCTTTAGGATAAAGAAATAAAATCGCTCGCGAACAGTCATTTCCGGTCAGGAGCAGAGGTCAAAGTTTGCATTTTGGAAATGTGGTGTTTCGGTGGGTATGTTTAAAACATCGTAGCAAATCAACGACGTAAGATAACACATTGTTCTATGTATCATATGAAAGCCAAAAGTCTATAGATTTTTTTAAAAATGAAAAGAAAATTCTGATTTTTTATTTACATTGAGTTACGGACCTTTGAATATTGTCAACCCTGAATGCATTTGATAACTGTATATTTGCAAAATGCGTAACTCATCAATCATCAACAGACATATCTCACGAACCATTTGAGATACTTTTATAATTTTTATGTCAACTTGTAGAGAAAAGAATTGTCTTTATTTCCATGTATCATTTGTCTATGCGCGCACAGAAATGAAGAAGCGGTGCGCGCTCTACTTGCGCTCCGGCGTTCGCTAATTGAACTTGTATTTAACTCGCGCACCTTGCGGCACTCATACCTCACGAACCATTAGAGATAATTTTATAATTTTTATATCAACTTGTAGAGAAAAGAATTGTCTTCATTTCCATGTATCATATGTCTATGCGCGGACAGGAATAAAGAAGCGGCAAGCGAAATATAAGACATCGTTCACACGCGCTAGTTGCGCTCCGGCTATCGCTAATATAACTTGCATTTACCTCGCGCACCTTGCGGCATTCATATCTCACGAACCATTAGAGATAATTTTATAATTTTTATATCAACTCGTAGAGAAAAGAAATGTCTTCATTTCCTTGTATCATACGGTGAGTGCCGTCGGTTAATTTGAGGGATAAAATAGAAAAACTTTACACTGATAGATCACATTGTCAATTAAACTCTTTGTTGGGGACTGACAATAAATTGTCTAAGTGCGTCTCATACACTTTGATAGCCTTTGTGGTCAAGATTTAGTTTCAAGACCAAAGGCACGGGTGGGTGCGTAGGTAGGTACAAGCAAGTGTACCTTCCCTTAATTGAAAAGGGCATAATGACGGCCACTATCAGCTCTTGGGCTCTTGGGCTCTTGGTCATTAGATAAAGGGAGGCTGTCCTGATTCCTGCCTAAATGCTCGGCAGATTCCACTCGCAAGGGTGTGACGTCCTCGATTAACTCTCTTTTCCAAAATGCCTGTCGTCCTCCTGAACTTTGAAATATGCATTTCCTCCCGGCCGCATGTTCTACACTTTGTGCTTGTAGACATTTCATGCAAACACGCTGTCCAGTCATCTACATTCGATTTTGGTCACTAAATCCGTGCATACGGCCACGGGACACTGGAAGACGTCGCTACAACGTTCTCTGAACTCAGAACAGCGCTAGCCTCGCTAGACATCGTATTTTCGACCTAAAACAACACACCAAGGAGCTCGAAATGGTCAAAAGCACGCTCTGACCTCAAACAACACATCAAACAGCTCAAAACGCTGAAAAGCACCCCTCCATACAATGAATTCATTCTCGGATGCGAGATTGTTTGTTTTGCCTTCCCTTCGTGAATCCAAAGTCTTAGTGCTAAAATTCCATTCAAATCACAGCCTTGGCCTTTGAAACCAAGATGCTAACTTTTAGGGTTCAAGTCCCGCTTGAGCCAACAAACTTTTGCAGATCTAACTTGTTATTTTTTTGCTTAGGTAGAACATATTTTGGTCACATTACAGTTAAAGGCATGAAATATATATTTTTATGCAAATTGATTTTGGATTCGAATTTGAAATTAATGTCAATCAAAGTACATACACAAACACAGGCCTAAACGTTGAGTATCAAGTGAAATCTGGTCATTTTGATAATGTATTAGTTACTTTTTAAATCTCAGAAAAATATGACATGTGAAGGTCAAACACTCTGTGAAGGTCAAACAGGATGTCTTGAAGAGCTAAGCACTGCCGCGGCAGTCCTAGTTCAATATGACATTTACGTTTGCAATTGACAGAGTCTTTTTGGCCTTGGTAATACTGAAATCGTGACTTATAAAATTCGTCTGAACGAACTATTGACTTCATACATACATGTATTGCATATATTTGTCATACATATCATCACCATACATCGCTGAATCCGTTTGTCGTCGCTTTGCGACTATATTTATTTTTTTTATTGTTCCCAGAATTTTGTGAGCAGGATTCAGCCCAAACGGCTGATGCTATTGAAGCCAAATTTCACAGGCTGGTAGAGCTTGTTGAGGAATGGCGACAATAAGCTTTTGGGCCAAATCGGTCCATACATTAAAGGTCCAGTTCGATTCCAAAATCGAAAATTTAACATTGATTTTTTTTTCAAAATGCACTTAGAGACCTAATTTTTTTTTTAAAATGTGCGCAATCAAAAATGCTGCAAAAAACCAAATCATGGAAAATTCGTAGGTCACGTGGTTTGGCCGCCATCTTGGATTTAGTGCATTTTTGACCATTGCCGACCCCACCCACCTTTGAAAATCTTCTTCTCTGAAGATACTTGCACTAGAGAGCTGAAATTTATACTCAATGTAGCTAAAGCATTTTAGTTCTGAATTTGACTTCTACAAAGTCCTAACATTAATACTTTTCTTGCTGTGATTTTTTAAAGTTGACCAAAAAGTAAAAATCGCAAAATTCAAGGGCAGATAACTCAAAAACCAGACCATAGAATTTTATGATTTTTGCATGAGAGTTAGACATTGGCAAGGTCTTTAGGATAAAAGAATAAAATCGCTCGCGAACAGTCATTTCCGGTCAGGATCAGAGGTCAAACTTAGCATTTTGGAAATGTGGTTTTTTGGTGGGTATGTTTGAAATATCGTAGCGAATCAACGGCGTACGATAACGCTTTGTTCTATACATCATATGGAAGCCAAAAGCCTATAGATTTTTTTAAAATTTAACAGTAAATTCCTATATTTGTTTTACATTGAGTTACGGCCCTTTGAATATTGTCAATTCTGCTTTCGTTTTGAATGCAAACGATATAGGTATGTTTAAAAAATCGTTACTCATCAGTGACAGGAGACAAATCATTGTTCCATATATCATTAGAAAGCCAAAAGAATACACTATCTTCTAAAAATTGACAATAAATTCAGTTACTTCATTTACATTTAGTTACGGACCTTTGAATATTGTCAACCGTGCATGCGTTTTGAATGCATTTGATAACTGTATGTTTGCAAAATGCGTAACTCATCAATCAACAACAGACATATCTCACGAACCATTAGAGATAATTTAATAATTTTTATGTCAACTTGTAGAGAAAAGAATTGTCTTTTTTTCCATGTATCATTTGTCTATGCGCGCACAGAAATGAAGAAGCGGTGCGCGCTCTACTTGCGCTCCGGCGTTCGCTAATTGAACTTGTATTTAACTCGCGCACCTTGCGGCACTCATACCTCACGAACAATTAGAGATAATTTTATAATTTTTATATCAACTTGTAGAGAAAAGAATTGTCTTTATTTCCATGTATCATATGTCTATGCGCGGACAGGAATAAAGAAGCGGCAAGCGAAATATAAGGCATCGTTCACACGCGCTAGTTGCGCTCCGGCTATCGCTAATATAACTTGCATTTACCTCGCGCACCTTGCGGCATTCATATCTCACGAACCATTAGAGATAATTTTATAATTTTTATATCAACTAGTAGAGAAAAGAAATGTCTTCATTTCCTTGTATCATACGGTGAGTGCCGTCGGTTAATTTGAGGGATAAAATAGAAAAACTTTACACTGATAGATCACATTGTCAATTAAACTCTTTGTTGGGGACTGACAATAAATTGTCTAAGTGCGTCTCATACACTTTGATAGCCTATGTGGTCAAGATTTAGTTTCAAGACCACAGGCACGGGTCGGTGCGTAGGTACAAGCAAATGTACCTTCCCCTTACCTAAGGAAAAGGGCATAATGACGGCCACTATCAGCTCTTGGGCTCTTGGGCTCTTGGTCATTAGATAAAGGGAGGCTGTCCTGATTCCTGCCTAAATGCTCGGCAGATTCCACTCGCAAGGGTGTGACGTCCTCGATTAACTCTCTTTTCCAAAATGCCTGTCGTCCTCCTGAACTTTGAAATATGCATTTCCTCCCGGCCGCATGTTCTACACTTTGTGCTTGTAGACATTTCATGCAAACACGCTGTCCAGTCATCTACATTCGATTTTGGTCACTAAATCCGTGCATACGGCCACGGGACACTGGAAGACGTCGCTACAACGTTCTCTGAACTCAGAACAGCGCTAGCCTCGCTAGACATCGTATTTTCGACCTAAAACAACACACCAAGGAGCTCGAAATGGTCAAAAGCACGCTCTGACCTCAAACAACACATCAAACAGCTCAAAACGCTGAAAAGCACCCCTCCATACAATGAATTCATTCTCGGATGCGAGATTGTTTGTTTTGCCTTCCCTTCGTGAATCCAAAGTCTTAGTGCTAAAATTCCATTCAAATCACAGCCTTGGCCTTTGAAACCAAGATGCTAACTTTTAGGGTTCAAGTCCCGCTTGAGCCAACAAACTTTTGCAGATCTAACTTGTTATTTTTTTGCTTAGGTAGAACATATTTTGGTCACATTACAGTTAAAGGCATGAAATATATATTTTTATGCAAATTGATTTTGGATTCGAATTTGAAATTAATGTCAATCAAAGTACATACACAAACACAGGCCTAAACGTTGAGTATCAAGTGAAATCTGGTCATTTTGATAATGTATTAGTTACTTTTTAAATCTCAGAAAAATATGACATGTGAAGGTCAAACACTCTGTGAAGGTCAAACAGGATGTCTTGAAGAGCTAAGCACTGCCGCGGCAGTCCTAGTTCAATATGACATTTACGTTTGCAATTGACAGAGTCTTTTTGGCCTTGGTAATACTGAAATCGTGACTTATAAAATTCGTCTGAACGAACTATTGACTTCATACATACATGTATTGCATATATTTGTCATACATATCATCACCATACATCGCTGAATCCGTTTGTCGTCGCTTTGCGACTATATTTATTTTTTTTATTGTTCCCAGAATTTTGTGAGCAGGATTCAGCCCAAACGGCTGATGCTATTGAAGCCAAATTTCACAGGCTGGTAGAGCTTGTTGAGGAATGGCGACAATAAGCTTTTGGGCCAAATCGGTCCATACATTAAAGGTCCAGTTCGATTCCAAAATCGAAAATTTAACATTGATTTTTTTTTCAAAATGCACTTAGAGACCTAATTTTTTTTTTAAAATGTGCGCAATCAAAAATGCTGCAAAAAACCAAATCATGGAAAATTCGTAGGTCACGTGGTTTGGCCGCCATCTTGGATTTAGTGCATTTTTGACCATTGCCGACCCCACCCACCTTTGAAAATCTTCTTCTCTGAAGATACTTGCACTAGAGAGCTGAAATTTATACTCAATGTAGCTAAAGCATTTTAGTTCTGAATTTGACTTCTACAAAGTCCTAACATTAATACTTTTCTTGCTGTGATTTTTTAAAGTTGACCAAAAAGTAAAAATCGCAAAATTCAAGGGCAGATAACTCAAAAACCAGACCATAGAATTTTATGATTTTTGCATGAGAGTTAGACATTGGCAAGGTCTTTAGGATAAAAGAATAAAATCGCTCGCGAACAGTCATTTCCGGTCAGGATCAGAGGTCAAACTTAGCATTTTGGAAATGTGGTTTTTTGGTGGGTATGTTTGAAATATCGTAGCGAATCAACGGCGTACGATAACGCTTTGTTCTATACATCATATGGAAGCCAAAAGCCTATAGATTTTTTTAAAATTTAACAGTAAATTCCTATATTTGTTTTACATTGAGTTACGGCCCTTTGAATATTGTCAATTCTGCTTTCGTTTTGAATGCAAACGATATAGGTATGTTTAAAAAATCGTTACTCATCAGTGACAGGAGACAAATCATTGTTCCATATATCATTAGAAAGCCAAAAGAATACACTATCTTCTAAAAATTGACAATAAATTCAGTTACTTCATTTACATTTAGTTACGGACCTTTGAATATTGTCAACCGTGCATGCGTTTTGAATGCATTTGATAACTGTATGTTTGCAAAATGCGTAACTCATCAATCAACAACAGACATATCTCACGAACCATTAGAGATAATTTAATAATTTTTATGTCAACTTGTAGAGAAAAGAATTGTCTTTTTTTCCATGTATCATTTGTCTATGCGCGCACAGAAATGAAGAAGCGGTGCGCGCTCTACTTGCGCTCCGGCGTTCGCTAATTGAACTTGTATTTAACTCGCGCACCTTGCGGCACTCATACCTCACGAACAATTAGAGATAATTTTATAATTTTTATATCAACTTGTAGAGAAAAGAATTGTCTTTATTTCCATGTATCATATGTCTATGCGCGGACAGGAATAAAGAAGCGGCAAGCGAAATATAAGACATCGTTCACACGCGCTAGTTGCGCTCCGGCTATCGCTAATATAACTTGCATTTACCTCGCGCACCTTGCGGCATTCATATCTCACGAACCATTAGAGATAATTTTATAATTTTTATATCAACTAGTAGAGAAAAGAAATGTCTTCATTTCCTTGTATCATACGGTGAGTGCCGTCGGTTAATTTGAGGGATAAAATAGAAAAACTTTACACTGATAGATCACATTGTCAATTAAACTCTTTGTTGGGGACTGACAATAAATTGTCTAAGTGCGTCTCATACACTTTGATAGCCTATGTGGTCAAGATTTAGTTTCAAGACCACAGGCACGGGTCGGTGCGTAGGTACAAGCAAATGTACCTTCCCCTTACCTAAGGAAAAGGGCATAATGACGGCCACTATCAGCTCTTGGGCTCTTGGGCTCTTGGTCATTAGATAAAGGGAGGCTGTCCTGATTCCTGCCTAAATGCTCGGCAGATTCCACTCGCAAGGGTGTGACGTCCTCGATTAACTCTCTTTTCCAAAATGCCTGTCGTCCTCCTGAACTTTGAAATATGCATTTCCTCCCGGCCGCATGTTCTACACTTTGTGCTTGTAGACATTTCATGCAAACACGCTGTCCAGTCATCTACATTCGATTTTGGTCACTAAATCCGTGCATACGGCCACGGGACACTGGAAGACGTCGCTACAACGTTCTCTGAACTCAGAACAGCGCTAGCCTCGCTAGACATCGTATTTTCGACCTAAAACAACACACCAAGGAGCTCGAAATGGTCAAAAGCACGCTCTGACCTCAAACAACACATCAAACAGCTCAAAACGCTGAAAAGCACCCCTCCATACAATGAATTCATTCTCGGATGCGAGATTGTTTGTTTTGCCTTCCCTTCGTGAATCCAAAGTCTTAGTGCTAAAATTCCATTCAAATCACAGCCTTGGCCTTTGAAACCAAGATGCTAACTTTTAGGGTTCAAGTCCCGCTTGAGCCAACAAACTTTTGCAGATCTAACTTGTTATTTTTTTGCTTAGGTAGAACATATTTTGGTCACATTACAGTTAAAGGCATGAAATATATATTTTTATGCAAATTGATTTTGGATTCGAATTTGAAATTAATGTCAATCAAAGTACATACACAAACACAGGCCTAAACGTTGAGTATCAAGTGAAATCTGGTCATTTTGATAATGTATTAGTTACTTTTTAAATCTCAGAAAAATATGACATGTGAAGGTCAAACACTCTGTGAAGGTCAAACAGGATGTCTTGAAGAGCTAAGCACTGCCGCGGCAGTCCTAGTTCAATATGACATTTACGTTTGCAATTGACAGAGTCTTTTTGGCCTTGGTAATACTGAAATCGTGACTTATAAAATTCGTCTGAACGAACTATTGACTTCATACATACATGTATTGCATATATTTGTCATACATATCATCACCATACATCGCTGAATCCGTTTGTCGTCGCTTTGCGACTATATTTATTTTTTTTATTGTTCCCAGAATTTTGTGAGCAGGATTCAGCCCAAACGGCTGATGCTATTGAAGCCAAATTTCACAGGCTGGTAGAGCTTGTTGAGGAATGGCGACAATAAGCTTTTGGGCCAAATCGGTCCATACATTAAAGGTCCAGTTCGATTCCAAAATCGAAAATTTAACATTGATTTTTTTTTCAAAATGCACTTAGAGACCTAATTTTTTTTTTAAAATGTGCGCAATCAAAAATGCTGCAAAAAACCAAATCATGGAAAATTCGTAGGTCACGTGGTTTGGCCGCCATCTTGGATTTAGTGCATTTTTGACCATTGCCGACCCCACCCACCTTTGAAAATCTTCTTCTCTGAAGATACTTGCACTAGAGAGCTGAAATTTATACTCAATGTAGCTAAAGCATTTTAGTTCTGAATTTGACTTCTACAAAGTCCTAACATTAATACTTTTCTTGCTGTGATTTTTTAAAGTTGACCAAAAAGTAAAAATCGCAAAATTCAAGGGCAGATAACTCAAAAACCAGACCATAGAATTTTATGATTTTTGCATGAGAGTTAGACATTGGCAAGGTCTTTAGGATAAAAGAATAAAATCGCTCGCGAACAGTCATTTCCGGTCAGGATCAGAGGTCAAACTTAGCATTTTGGAAATGTGGTTTTTTGGTGGGTATGTTTGAAATATCGTAGCGAATCAACGGCGTACGATAACGCTTTGTTCTATACATCATATGGAAGCCAAAAGCCTATAGATTTTTTTAAAATTTAACAGTAAATTCCTATATTTGTTTTACATTGAGTTACGGCCCTTTGAATATTGTCAATTCTGCTTTCGTTTTGAATGCAAACGATATAGGTATGTTTAAAAAATCGTTACTCATCAGTGACAGGAGACAAATCATTGTTCCATATATCATTAGAAAGCCAAAAGAATACACTATCTTCTAAAAATTGACAATAAATTCAGTTACTTCATTTACATTTAGTTACGGACCTTTGAATATTGTCAACCGTGCATGCGTTTTGAATGCATTTGATAACTGTATGTTTGCAAAATGCGTAACTCATCAATCAACAACAGACATATCTCACGAACCATTAGAGATAATTTAATAATTTTTATGTCAACTTGTAGAGAAAAGAATTGTCTTTTTTTCCATGTATCATTTGTCTATGCGCGCACAGAAATGAAGAAGCGGTGCGCGCTCTACTTGCGCTCCGGCGTTCGCTAATTGAACTTGTATTTAACTCGCGCACCTTGCGGCACTCATACCTCACGAACAATTAGAGATAATTTTATAATTTTTATATCAACTTGTAGAGAAAAGAATTGTCTTTATTTCCATGTATCATATGTCTATGCGCGGACAGGAATAAAGAAGCGGCAAGCGAAATATAAGGCATCGTTCACACGCGCTAGTTGCGCTCCGGCTATCGCTAATATAACTTGCATTTACCTCGCGCACCTTGCGGCATTCATATCTCACGAACCATTAGAGATAATTTTATAATTTTTATATCAACTAGTAGAGAAAAGAAATGTCTTCATTTCCTTGTATCATACGGTGAGTGCCGTCGGTTAATTTGAGGGATAAAATAGAAAAACTTTACACTGATAGATCACATTGTCAATTAAACTCTTTGTTGGGGACTGACAATAAATTGTCTAAGTGCGTCTCATACACTTTGATAGCCTATGTGGTCAAGATTTAGTTTCAAGACCACAGGCACGGGTCGGTGCGTAGGTACAAGCAAATGTACCTTCCCCTTACCTAAGGAAAAGGGCATAATGACGGCCACTATCAGCTCTTGGGCTCTTGGGCTCTTGGTCATTAGATAAAGGGAGGCTGTCCTGATTCCTGCCTAAATGCTCGGCAGATTCCACTCGCAAGGGTGTGACGTCCTCGATTAACTCTCTTTTCCAAAATGCCTGTCGTCCTCCTGAACTTTGAAATATGCATTTCCTCCCGGCCGCATGTTCTACACTTTGTGCTTGTAGACATTTCATGCAAACACGCTGTCCAGTCATCTACATTCGATTTTGGTCACTAAATCCGTGCATACGGCCACGGGACACTGGAAGACGTCGCTACAACGTTCTCTGAACTCAGAACAGCGCTAGCCTCGCTAGACATCGTATTTTCGACCTAAAACAACACACCAAGGAGCTCGAAATGGTCAAAAGCACGCTCTGACCTCAAACAACACATCAAACAGCTCAAAACGCTGAAAAGCACCCCTCCATACAATGAATTCATTCTCGGATGCGAGATTGTTTGTTTTGCCTTCCCTTCGTGAATCCAAAGTCTTAGTGCTAAAATTCCATTCAAATCACAGCCTTGGCCTTTGAAACCAAGATGCTAACTTTTAGGGTTCAAGTCCCGCTTGAGCCAACAAACTTTTGCAGATCTAACTTGTTATTTTTTTGCTTAGGTAGAACATATTTTGGTCACATTACAGTTAAAGGCATGAAATATATATTTTTATGCAAATTGATTTTGGATTCGAATTTGAAATTAATGTCAATCAAAGTACATACACAAACACAGGCCTAAACGTTGAGTATCAAGTGAAATCTGGTCATTTTGATAATGTATTAGTTACTTTTTAAATCTCAGAAAAATATGACATGTGAAGGTCAAACACTCTGTGAAGGTCAAACAGGATGTCTTGAAGAGCTAAGCACTGCCGCGGCAGTCCTAGTTCAATATGACATTTACGTTTGCAATTGACAGAGTCTTTTTGGCCTTGGTAATACTGAAATCGTGACTTATAAAATTCGTCTGAACGAACTATTGACTTCATACATACATGTATTGCATATATTTGTCATACATATCATCACCATACATCGCTGAATCCGTTTGTCGTCGCTTTGCGACTATATTTATTTTTTTTATTGTTCCCAGAATTTTGTGAGCAGGATTCAGCCCAAACGGCTGATGCTATTGAAGCCAAATTTCACAGGCTGGTAGAGCTTGTTGAGGAATGGCGACAATAAGCTTTTGGGCCAAATCGGTCCATACATTAAAGGTCCAGTTCGATTCCAAAATCGAAAATTTAACATTGATTTTTTTTTCAAAATGCACTTAGAGACCTAATTTTTTTTTTAAAATGTGCGCAATCAAAAATGCTGCAAAAAACCAAATCATGGAAAATTCGTAGGTCACGTGGTTTGGCCGCCATCTTGGATTTAGTGCATTTTTGACCATTGCCGACCCCACCCACCTTTGAAAATCTTCTTCTCTGAAGATACTTGCACTAGAGAGCTGAAATTTATACTCAATGTAGCTAAAGCATTTTAGTTCTGAATTTGACTTCTACAAAGTCCTAACATTAATACTTTTCTTGCTGTGATTTTTTAAAGTTGACCAAAAAGTAAAAATCGCAAAATTCAAGGGCAGATAACTCAAAAACCAGACCATAGAATTTTATGATTTTTGCATGAGAGTTAGACATTGGCAAGGTCTTTAGGATAAAAGAATAAAATCGCTCGCGAACAGTCATTTCCGGTCAGGATCAGAGGTCAAACTTAGCATTTTGGAAATGTGGTTTTTTGGTGGGTATGTTTGAAATATCGTAGCGAATCAACGGCGTACGATAACGCTTTGTTCTATACATCATATGGAAGCCAAAAGCCTATAGATTTTTTTAAAATTTAACAGTAAATTCCTATATTTGTTTTACATTGAGTTACGGCCCTTTGAATATTGTCAATTCTGCTTTCGTTTTGAATGCAAACGATATAGGTATGTTTAAAAAATCGTTACTCATCAGTGACAGGAGACAAATCATTGTTCCATATATCATTAGAAAGCCAAAAGAATACACTATCTTCTAAAAATTGACAATAAATTCAGTTACTTCATTTACATTTAGTTACGGACCTTTGAATATTGTCAACCGTGCATGCGTTTTGAATGCATTTGATAACTGTATGTTTGCAAAATGCGTAACTCATCAATCAACAACAGACATATCTCACGAACCATTAGAGATAATTTAATAATTTTTATGTCAACTTGTAGAGAAAAGAATTGTCTTTTTTTCCATGTATCATTTGTCTATGCGCGCACAGAAATGAAGAAGCGGTGCGCGCTCTACTTGCGCTCCGGCGTTCGCTAATTGAACTTGTATTTAACTCGCGCACCTTGCGGCACTCATACCTCACGAACAATTAGAGATAATTTTATAATTTTTATATCAACTTGTAGAGAAAAGAATTGTCTTTATTTCCATGTATCATATGTCTATGCGCGGACAGGAATAAAGAAGCGGCAAGCGAAATATAAGGCATCGTTCACACGCGCTAGTTGCGCTCCGGCTATCGCTAATATAACTTGCATTTACCTCGCGCACCTTGCGGCATTCATATCTCACGAACCATTAGAGATAATTTTATAATTTTTATATCAACTAGTAGAGAAAAGAAATGTCTTCATTTCCTTGTATCATACGGTGAGTGCCGTCGGTTAATTTGAGGGATAAAATAGAAAAACTTTACACTGATAGATCACATTGTCAATTAAACTCTTTGTTGGGGACTGACAATAAATTGTCTAAGTGCGTCTCATACACTTTGATAGCCTATGTGGTCAAGATTTAGTTTCAAGACCACAGGCACGGGTCGGTGCGTAGGTACAAGCAAATGTACCTTCCCCTTACCTAAGGAAAAGGGCATAATGACGGCCACTATCAGCTCTTGGGCTCTTGGGCTCTTGGTCATTAGATAAAGGGAGGCTGTCCTGATTCCTGCCTAAATGCTCGGCAGATTCCACTCGCAAGGGTGTGACGTCCTCGATTAACTCTCTTTTCCAAAATGCCTGTCGTCCTCCTGAACTTTGAAATATGCATTTCCTCCCGGCCGCATGTTCTACACTTTGTGCTTGTAGACATTTCATGCAAACACGCTGTCCAGTCATCTACATTCGATTTTGGTCACTAAATCCGTGCATACGGCCACGGGACACTGGAAGACGTCGCTACAACGTTCTCTGAACTCAGAACAGCGCTAGCCTCGCTAGACATCGTATTTTCGACCTAAAACAACACACCAAGGAGCTAGAAATGGTCAAAAGCACGCTCTGACCTCAAACAACACATCAAACAGCTCAAAACGCTGAAAAGCACCCCTCCATACAATGAATTCATTCTCGGATGCGAGATTGTTTGTTTTGCCTTCCCTTCGTGAATCCAAAGTCTTAGTGCTAAAATTCCATTCAAATCACAGCCTTGGCCTTTGAAACCAAGATGCTAACTTTTAGGGTTCAAGTCCCGCTTGAGCCAACAAACTTTTGCAGATCTAACTTGTTATTTTTTTGCTTAGGTAGAACATATTTTGGTCACATTACAGTTAAAGGCATGAAATATATATTTTTATGCAAATTGATTTTGGATTCGAATTTGAAATTAATGTCAATCAAAGTACATACACAAACACAGGCCTAAACGTTGAGTATCAAGTGAAATCTGGTCATTTTGATAATGTATTAGTTACTTTTTAAATCTCAGAAAAATATGACATGTGAAGGTCAAACACTCTGTGAAGGTCAAACAGGATGTCTTGAAGAGCTAAGCACTGCCGCGGCAGTCCTAGTTCAATATGACATTTACGTTTGCAATTGACAGAGTCTTTTTGGCCTTGGTAATACTGAAATCGTGACTTATAAAATTCGTCTGAACGAACTATTGACTTCATACATACATGTATTGCATATATTTGTCATACATATCATCACCATACATCGCTGAATCCGTTTGTCGTCGCTTTGCGACTATATTTATTTTTTTTATTGTTCCCAGAATTTTGTGAGCAGGATTCAGCCCAAACGGCTGATGCTATTGAAGCCAAATTTCACAGGCTGGTAGAGCTTGTTGAGGAATGGCGACAATAAGCTTTTGGGCCAAATCGGTCCATACATTAAAGGTCCAGTTCGATTCCAAAATCGAAAATTTAACATTGATTTTTTTTTCAAAATGCACTTAGAGACCTAATTTTTTTTTTAAAATGTGCGCAATCAAAAATGCTGCAAAAAACCAAATCATGGAAAATTCGTAGGTCACGTGGTTTGGCCGCCATCTTGGATTTAGTGCATTTTTGACCATTGCCGACCCCACCCACCTTTGAAAATCTTCTTCTCTGAAGATACTTGCACTAGAGAGCTGAAATTTATACTCAATGTAGCTAAAGCATTTTAGTTCTGAATTTGACTTCTACAAAGTCCTAACATTAATACTTTTCTTGCTGTGATTTTTTAAAGTTGACCAAAAAGTAAAAATCGCAAAATTCAAGGGCAGATAACTCAAAAACCAGACCATAGAATTTTATGATTTTTGCATGAGAGTTAGACATTGGCAAGGTCTTTAGGATAAAAGAATAAAATCGCTCGCGAACAGTCATTTCCGGTCAGGATCAGAGGTCAAACTTAGCATTTTGGAAATGTGGTTTTTTGGTGGGTATGTTTGAAATATCGTAGCGAATCAACGGCGTACGATAACGCTTTGTTCTATACATCATATGGAAGCCAAAAGCCTATAGATTTTTTTAAAATTTAACAGTAAATTCCTATATTTGTTTTACATTGAGTTACGGCCCTTTGAATATTGTCAATTCTGCTTTCGTTTTGAATGCAAACGATATAGGTATGTTTAAAAAATCGTTACTCATCAGTGACAGGAGACAAATCATTGTTCCATATATCATTAGAAAGCCAAAAGAATACACTATCTTCTAAAAATTGACAATAAATTCAGTTACTTCATTTACATTTAGTTACGGACCTTTGAATATTGTCAACCGTGCATGCGTTTTGAATGCATTTGATAACTGTATGTTTGCAAAATGCGTAACTCATCAATCAACAACAGACATATCTCACGAACCATTAGAGATAATTTAATAATTTTTATGTCAACTTG
Organism: Steromphala cineraria; assembly: GCA_916613615.1. Lineage (NCBI taxonomy): Eukaryota > Metazoa > Mollusca > Gastropoda > Trochida > Trochidae > Steromphala > Steromphala cineraria. The sequence goes on from OU744723.1 coordinate 45,582,954, forward strand.
TAGAGAAAAGAATTGTCTTTTTTTCCATGTATCATTTGTCTATGCGCGCACAGAAATGAAGAAGCGGTGCGCGCTCTACTTGCGCTCCGGCGTTCGCTAATTGAACTTGTATTTAACTCGCGCACCTTGCGGCACTCATACCTCACGAACAATTAGAGATAATTTTATAATTTTTATATCAACTTGTAGAGAAAAGAATTGTCTTTATTTCCATGTATCATATGTCTATGCGCGGACAGGAATAAAGAAGCGGCAAGCGAAATATAAGGCATCGTTCACACGCGCTAGTTGCGCTCCGGCTATCGCTAATATAACTTGCATTTACCTCGCGCACCTTGCGGCATTCATATCTCACGAACCATTAGAGATAATTTTATAATTTTTATATCAACTAGTAGAGAAAAGAAATGTCTTCATTTCCTTGTATCATACGGTGAGTGCCGTCGGTTAATTTGAGGGATAAAATAGAAAAACTTTACACTGATAGATCACATTGTCAATTAAACTCTTTGTTGGGGACTGACAATAAATTGTCTAAGTGCGTCTCATACACTTTGATAGCCTATGTGGTCAAGATTTAGTTTCAAGACCACAGGCACGGGTCGGTGCGTAGGTACAAGCAAATGTACCTTCCCCTTACCTAAGGAAAAGGGCATAATGACGGCCACTATCAGCTCTTGGGCTCTTGGGCTCTTGGTCATTAGATAAAGGGAGGCTGTCCTGATTCCTGCCTAAATGCTCGGCAGATTCCACTCGCAAGGGTGTGACGTCCTCGATTAACTCTCTTTTCCAAAATGCCTGTCGTCCTCCTGAACTTTGAAATATGCATTTCCTCCCGGCCGCATGTTCTACACTTTGTGCTTGTAGACATTTCATGCAAACACGCTGTCCAGTCATCTACATTCGATTTTGGTCACTAAATCCGTGCATACGGCCACGGGACACTGGAAGACGTCGCTACAACGTTCTCTGAACTCAGAACAGCGCTAGCCTCGCTAGACATCGTATTTTCGACCTAAAACAACACACCAAGGAGCTCGAAATGGTCAAAAGCACGCTCTGACCTCAAACAACACATCAAACAGCTCAAAACGCTGAAAAGCACCCCTCCATACAATGAATTCATTCTCGGATGCGAGATTGTTTGTTTTGCCTTCCCTTCGTGAATCCAAAGTCTTAGTGCTAAAATTCCATTCAAATCACAGCCTTGGCCTTTGAAACCAAGATGCTAACTTTTAGGGTTCAAGTCCCGCTTGAGCCAACAAACTTTTGCAGATCTAACTTGTTATTTTTTTGCTTAGGTAGAACATATTTTGGTCACATTACAGTTAAAGGCATGAAATATATATTTTTATGCAAATTGATTTTGGATTCGAATTTGAAATTAATGTCAATCAAAGTACATACACAAACACAGGCCTAAACGTTGAGTATCAAGTGAAATCTGGTCATTTTGATAATGTATTAGTTACTTTTTAAATCTCAGAAAAATATGACATGTGAAGGTCAAACACTCTGTGAAGGTCAAACAGGATGTCTTGAAGAGCTAAGCACTGCCGCGGCAGTCCTAGTTCAATATGACATTTACGTTTGCAATTGACAGAGTCTTTTTGGCCTTGGTAATACTGAAATCGTGACTTATAAAATTCGTCTGAACGAACTATTGACTTCATACATACATGTATTGCATATATTTGTCATACATATCATCACCATACATCGCTGAATCCGTTTGTCGTCGCTTTGCGACTATATTTATTTTTTTTATTGTTCCCAGAATTTTGTGAGCAGGATTCAGCCCAAACGGCTGATGCTATTGAAGCCAAATTTCACAGGCTGGTAGAGCTTGTTGAGGAATGGCGACAATAAGCTTTTGGGCCAAATCGGTCCATACATTAAAGGTCCAGTTCGATTCCAAAATCGAAAATTTAACATTGATTTTTTTTTCAAAATGCACTTAGAGACCTAATTTTTTTTTTAAAATGTGCGCAATCAAAAATGCTGCAAAAAACCAAATCATGGAAAATTCGTAGGTCACGTGGTTTGGCCGCCATCTTGGATTTAGTGCATTTTTGACCATTGCCGACCCCACCCACCTTTGAAAATCTTCTTCTCTGAAGATACTTGCACTAGAGAGCTGAAATTTATACTCAATGTAGCTAAAGCATTTTAGTTCTGAATTTGACTTCTACAAAGTCCTAACATTAATACTTTTCTTGCTGTGATTTTTTAAAGTTGACCAAAAAGTAAAAATCGCAAAATTCAAGGGCAGATAACTCAAAAACCAGACCATAGAATTTTATGATTTTTGCATGAGAGTTAGACATTGGCAAGGTCTTTAGGATAAAAGAATAAAATCGCTCGCGAACAGTCATTTCCGGTCAGGATCAGAGGTCAAACTTAGCATTTTGGAAATGTGGTTTTTTGGTGGGTATGTTTGAAATATCGTAGCGAATCAACGGCGTACGATAACGCTTTGTTCTATACATCATATGGAAGCCAAAAGCCTATAGATTTTTTTAAAATTTAACAGTAAATTCCTATATTTGTTTTACATTGAGTTACGGCCCTTTGAATATTGTCAATTCTGCTTTCGTTTTGAATGCAAACGATATAGGTATGTTTAAAAAATCGTTACTCATCAGTGACAGGAGACAAATCATTGTTCCATATATCATTAGAAAGCCAAAAGAATACACTATCTTCTAAAAATTGACAATAAATTCAGTTACTTCATTTACATTTAGTTACGGACCTTTGAATATTGTCAACCGTGCATGCGTTTTGAATGCATTTGATAACTGTATGTTTGCAAAATGCGTAACTCATCAATCAACAACAGACATATCTCACGAACCATTAGAGATAATTTAATAATTTTTATGTCAACTTGTAGAGAAAAGAATTGTCTTTTTTTCCATGTATCATTTGTCTATGCGCGCACAGAAATGAAGAAGCGGTGCGCGCTCTACTTGCGCTCCGGCGTTCGCTAATTGAACTTGTATTTAACTCGCGCACCTTGCGGCACTCATACCTCACGAACAATTAGAGATAATTTTATAATTTTTATATCAACTTGTAGAGAAAAGAATTGTCTTTATTTCCATGTATCATATGTCTATGCGCGGACAGGAATAAAGAAGCGGCAAGCGAAATATAAGGCATCGTTCACACGCGCTAGTTGCGCTCCGGCTATCGCTAATATAACTTGCATTTACCTCGCGCACCTTGCGGCATTCATATCTCACGAACCATTAGAGATAATTTTATAATTTTTATATCAACTCGTAGAGAAAAGAAATGTCTTCATTTCCTTGTATCATACGGTGAGTGCCGTCGGTTAATTTGAGGGATAAAATAGAAAAACTTTACACTGATAGATCACATTGTCAATTAAACTCTTTGTTGGGGACTGACAATAAATTGTCTAAGTGCGTCTCATACACTTTGATAGCCTATGTGGTCAAGATTTAGTTTCAAGACCACAGGCACGGGTGGGTGCGTAGGTAGGTACAAGCAAGTGTACCTTCCCTTAATTGAAAAGGGCATAATGACGGCCACTATCAGCTCTTGGGCTCTTGGGCTCTTGGTCATTAGATAAAGGGAGGCCGTCCTGATTCCTGCCTAAATGCTCGGCAGATTCCACTGGCAAGGGTGTGACGTCCTCGATTAACTCTTTTTTCCAAAATGCCTGTCGCCCTCTTGAACTTTGAAATATGCATTTCCTCCCGGCCGCATGTTCTACACTTTGTGCTTGTAGACATTTGATGCAAACACGCTGTCCAGTCATGTACATTCGATTTTGGTCACTAAATCCGTGCATACGGCCACGGGACACCGGAAGACGTCGCTACAACGTTCTCTGAACTCAGAACAGCGCTAGCCTCGCTAGACATCGTATTTTCGACCTAAAACAACACACCAAGGAGCTCGAAATGGTCAAAAGCACGCTCTGACCTCAAACAACACATCAAAAAGCTCAAAACGCTGAAAAGCACCCCTCTATACAATGAATTCATTCTCGGATGCGAGATTGTTTGTTTTGCCTTCGTGAATCCAAAGTCTTAGTGCTAAAGTTCCATTCAAATCACAGCCGACTCGCTGGTCCAGTGGGAAAAGCCTTGGCCTTTGAAACCAAGATGCTAACTTTTAGGGTTCAAGTCCCGCTTGAGCCAACAAACTTTTGCAGATCTAACTTGTTATTTTTTTGCTTAGGTAGAACATATTTTGGTCACATTACAGTTAAATGGCATGAAATATATATTTTTATGCAAATTGATTTTGGATTCGAATTTGAAATTAATGTCTATCAAAGTACATACACAAACACAGGCCTAAACGTTGAGTATCAAGTGAAATCTGGTCATTTTGATAATGTATTAGTTACTTTTTAAATCTCAGAAAAATACGTCATGTGAAGGTCAAACACTCTGTGAAGGTCAAACAGGATGTCTTGAAGAGCTAAGTACTGCCGCGGCAGTCCTAGTTCAATATGACATTTACGTTTGCAATTGACAGAGTCTTTTTGGCCTTGGTAATACTGAAATCGTGACTTTTATAATTCGTCTGAACGAACTATTGACTTCATACATACATGTATTGCATATATTTGTCATACATATCATCACCATACATCGCTGAATCCGTTTGTCGTCGCTTTGCGACTATATTTAAGGATTCAGCCATAAGGCTGAATCCTTATTGTTATTGGCGTGTTTATTAAGGATTCAGCCATAAGGCTGAATCCTTATTGTTATTGGCGTGTTTATTAAGGATTCAGCCATAAAGGCTGAATCCTTATTGTTATTGGCGTGTTTATTATTTTTTTTATTATTATTATTATTATTATTATTCCACGATTTTTGTGGTCAACTTTCAGCCCAAACGGCTGATGCTATCAAAGCCAAATTTCACAGGCTGGTAGACCTTGTTGTGGAATGGCGACAATAAGCTTTTGGGCCAAATCGATCAATACATTAAAGGTGCAGTTCGATTCCAAAATCGAAAATTTAACATTGATTTTTTTTTCAAAATGCACTTAGAGACGTAATTTTTTTTTTAAAAGATGCGCAATCAAAATTTTTGCAAAAAACGAAATCATGACAAATTCGTAGGTCACGTGGTTTGGCCGCCATCTTGCTTTTAGTGCATTTTTTACCGATTCTGACCCCACCCACCTTTGAAAATGTTCTTCTCTGAAGATACTTGCACTAAAGAGCTGAAATTTATACTCAATGTAGCTGAAGCATTGTACTTCATAATTTGACTTCTACAAAGTCCTTACGTCAATACTTTTCTTGCTGTGATTTTTCAAAGTTGACCAAAATGTAAAAATCGCAAACTTCAAGGGCAGATAACTCAAAACCCAGACCATAGAATTTTATGATTTTTGCATGAGAGTTAGACATTGGCAAGCTCTTTAAGATAAAAGAATAAAATCGCTCGCGAACAGTCATTTCCGGTCAGGGTCAGAGGTCAAACTTTGCATTTTGGACATGTAGTGTTTTGGTGGGTATGTTTGAAATATCGTAGCGAATCAAAGGCGTACGATAACGTTTTGTTCTATACATCATATGAAAGCCAAAAGTCTATAGATTTTTTTTAAATTTGACAGTAAATTCCTATATTTGTTTTACATTGAGTTACGGCCCTATGAATATTGTCAATTCTGCTTTCGTTTTGAATGCAAACGATAAAGGTATGTTTAAAAAATCGTTACTCATCAGTGACAGGAGACAAATCATTGTTCCATATATCATTAGAAAGCCAAAAGAATACACTATCTTTTAAAAATTAACAATAAATTCAGTTACTTCATTTACATTTAGTTACAGACCTTTGAATATTGTCAACCCTGAATGCATTTGATAACTGTATATTTGCAAAATGCGTAACTCATCAATCAACAACAGACATATCTCACGAACCATTTGAGATACTTTTATAATTTTTATGTCAACTTGTAGAGAAAAGAATTGTCTTTATTTCCATGTATCATATGTCTATGCGCGGACAGGAATAAAGAAGCGGCAAGCGAAATATAAGACATCGTTCACACGCGCTAGTTGCGCTCCGGCTATCGCTAATATAACTTGCATTTACCTCGCGCACCTTGCGGCATTCATATCTCACGAACCATTAGAGATAATTTTATAATTTTTATATCAACTCGTAGAGAAAAGAAATGTCTTCATTTCCTTGTATCATACGGTGAGTGCCGTCGGTTAATTTGAGGGATAAAATAGAAAAACTTTACACTGATAGATCACATTGTCAATTAAACTCTTTGTTGGGGACTGACAATAAATTGTCTAAGTGCGTCTCATACACTTTGATAGCCTTTGTGGTCAAGATTTAGTTTCAAGACCACAGGCACGGGTCGGTGCGTAGGTACAAGCAAATGTACCTTCCCCTTACCTAAGGAAAAGGGCATAATGACGGCCACTATCAGCTTTTGGGCTCTTGGGCTCTTGGTCATTAGATAAAGGGAGGCCGTCCTGATTCCTGCCTAAATGCTCGGCAGATTCCACTCGCAAGGGTGTGACGTCCTCGATTAACTCTCTTTTCCAAAATGCCTGTCGTCCTCCTGAACTTTGAAATATGCATTTCCTCCCGGCCGCATGTTCTACACTTTGTGCTTGTAGACATTTCATGCAAACACGCTGTCCAGTCATGTACATTCGATTTTGGTCACTAAATCCGTGCATACGGCCACGGGACACCGGAAGACGTCGCTACAACGTTCTCTGAACTCAGAACAGCGCTAGCCTCGCTAGACATCGTATTTTCGACCTAAAACAACACACCAAGGAGCTCGAAATGGTCAAAAGCACGCTCTGACCTCAAACAACACATCAAACAGCTCAAAACGCTGAAAAGCACCCCTCCATACAATGAATTCATTCTCGGATGCGAGATTGTTTGTTTTGCCTTCGTGAATCCAAAGTCTTAGTGCTAAGCCTTGGCCTTTGAAACCAAGATGCTAACTTTTAGGGTTCAAGTCCCGCTTGAGCCAACAAACTTTTGCAGATCTAACTTGTTATTTTTTTGCTTAGGTAGAACATATTTTGGTCACATTACAGTTAAATGGCATGAAATATATATTTTTATGCAAATTGATTTTGGATTCGAATTTGAAATTAATGTCTATCAAAGTACATACACAAACACAGGCCTAAACGTTGAGTATCAAGTGAAATCTGGTCATTTTGATAATGTATTAGTTACTTTTTAAATCTCAGAAAAATACGTCATGTGAAGGTCAAACACTCTGTGAAGGTCAAACAGGATGTCTTGAAGAGCTAAGTACTGCCGCGGCAGTCCTAGTTCAATATGACATTTACGTTTGCAATTGACAGAGTCTTTTTGGCCTTGGTAATACTGAAATCGTGACTTTTATAATTCGTCTGAACGAACTATTGACTTCATACATACATGTATTGCATATATTTGTCATACATATCATCACCATACATCGCTGAATCCGTTTGTCGTCGCTTTGCGACTATATTTAAGGATTCAGCCATAAGGCTGAATCCTTATTGTTATTGGCGTGTTTATTAAGGATTCAGCCATAAGGCTGAATCCTTATTGTTATTGGCGTGTTTATTAAGGATTCAGCCATAAAGGCTGAATCCTTATTGTTATTGGCGTGTTTATTATTTTTTTTATTATTATTATTATTATTATTATTCCACGATTTTTGTGGTCAACTTTCAGCCCAAACGGCTGATGCTATCAAAGCCAAATTTCACAGGCTGGTAGACCTTGTTGTGGAATGGCGACAATAAGCTTTTGGGCCAAATCGATCAATACATTAAAGGTGCAGTTCGATTCCAAAATCGAAAATTTAACATTGATTTTTTTTTCAAAATGCACTTAGAGACGTAATTTTTTTTTTAAAAGATGCGCAATCAAAATTTTTGCAAAAAACGAAATCATGACAAATTCGTAGGTCACGTGGTTTGGCCGCCATCTTGCTTTTAGTGCATTTTTTACCGATTCTGACCCCACCCACCTTTGAAAATGTTCTTCTCTGAAGATACTTGCACTAAAGAGCTGAAATTTATACTCAATGTAGCTGAAGCATTGTACTTCATAATTTGACTTCTACAAAGTCCTTACGTCAATACTTTTCTTGCTGTGATTTTTCAAAGTTGACCAAAATGTAAAAATCGCAAACTTCAAGGGCAGATAACTCAAAACCCAGACCATAGAATTTTATGATTTTTGCATGAGAGTTAGACATTGGCAAGCTCTTTAAGATAAAAGAATAAAATCGCTCGCGAACAGTCATTTCCGGTCAGGGTCAGAGGTCAAACTTTGCATTTTGGACATGTAGTGTTTTGGTGGGTATGTTTGAAATATCGTAGCGAATCAAAGGCGTACGATAACGTTTTGTTCTATACATCATATGAAAGCCAAAAGTCTATAGATTTTTTTTAAATTTGACAGTAAATTCCTATATTTGTTTTACATTGAGTTACGGCCCTATGAATATTGTCAATTCTGCTTTCGTTTTGAATGCAAACGATAAAGGTATGTTTAAAAAATCGTTACTCATCAGTGACAGGAGACAAATCATTGTTCCATATATCATTAGAAAGCCAAAAGAATACACTATCTTTTAAAAATTAACAATAAATTCAGTTACTTCATTTACATTTAGTTACAGACCTTTGAATATTGTCAACCCTGAATGCATTTGATAACTGTATATTTGCAAAATGCGTAACTCATCAATCAACAACAGACATATCTCACGAACCATTTGAGATACTTTTATAATTTTTATGTCAACTTGTAGAGAAAAGAATTGTCTTTATTTCCATGTATCATATGTCTATGCGCGGACAGGAATAAAGAAGCGGCAAGCGAAATATAAGACATCGTTCACACGCGCTAGTTGCGCTCCGGCTATCGCTAATATAACTTGCATTTACCTCGCGCACCTTGCGGCATTCATATCTCACGAACCATTAGAGATAATTTTATAATTTTTATATCAACTCGTAGAGAAAAGAAATGTCTTCATTTCCTTGTATCATACGGTGAGTGCCGTCGGTTAATTTGAGGGATAAAATAGAAAAACTTTACACTGATAGATCACATTGTCAATTAAACTCTTTGTTGGGGACTGACAATAAATTGTCTAAGTGCGTCTCATACACTTTGATAGCCTTTGTGGTCAAGATTTAGTTTCAAGACCACAGGCACGGGTCGGTGCGTAGGTACAAGCAAATGTACCTTCCCCTTACCTAAGGAAAAGGGCATAATGACGGCCACTATCAGCTTTTGGGCTCTTGGGCTCTTGGTCATTAGATAAAGGGAGGCCGTCCTGATTCCTGCCTAAATGCTCGGCAGATTCCACTCGCAAGGGTGTGACGTCCTCGATTAACTCTCTTTTCCAAAATGCCTGTCGTCCTCCTGAACTTTGAAATATGCATTTCCTCCCGGCCGCATGTTCTACACTTTGTGCTTGTAGACATTTCATGCAAACACGCTGTCCAGTCATGTACATTCGATTTTGGTCACTAAATCCGTGCATACGGCCACGGGACACCGGAAGACGTCGCTACAACGTTCTCTGAACTCAGAACAGCGCTAGCCTCGCTAGACATCGTATTTTCGACCTAAAACAACACACCAAGGAGCTCGAAATGGTCAAAAGCACGCTCTGACCTCAAACAACACATCAAACAGCTCAAAACGCTGAAAAGCACCCCTCCATACAATGAATTCATTCTCGGATGCGAGATTGTTTGTTTTGCCTTCGTGAATCCAAAGTCTTAGTGCTAAGCCTTGGCCTTTGAAACCAAGATGCTAACTTTTAGGGTTCAAGTCCCGCTTGAGCCAACAAACTTTTGCAGATCTAACTTGTTATTTTTTTGCTTAGGTAGAACATATTTTGGTCACATTACAGTTAAATGGCATGAAATATATATTTTTATGCAAATTGATTTTGGATTCGAATTTGAAATTAATGTCTATCAAAGTACATACACAAACACAGGCCTAAACGTTGAGTATCAAGTGAAATCTGGTCATTTTGATAATGTATTAGTTACTTTTTAAATCTCAGAAAAATACGTCATGTGAAGGTCAAACACTCTGTGAAGGTCAAACAGGATGTCTTGAAGAGCTAAGTACTGCCGCGGCAGTCCTAGTTCAATATGACATTTACGTTTGCAATTGACAGAGTCTTTTTGGCCTTGGTAATACTGAAATCGTGACTTTTATAATTCGTCTGAACGAACTATTGACTTCATACATACATGTATTGCATATATTTGTCATACATATCATCACCATACATCGCTGAATCCGTTTGTCGTCGCTTTGCGACTATATTTAAGGATTCAGCCATAAGGCTGAATCCTTATTGTTATTGGCGTGTTTATTAAGGATTCAGCCATAAGGCTGAATCCTTATTGTTATTGGCGTGTTTATTAAGGATTCAGCCATAAAGGCTGAATCCTTATTGTTATTGGCGTGTTTATTATTTTTTTTATTATTATTATTATTATTATTATTCCACGATTTTTGTGGTCAACTTTCAGCCCAAACGGCTGATGCTATCAAAGCCAAATTTCACAGGCTGGTAGACCTTGTTGTGGAATGGCGACAATAAGCTTTTGGGCCAAATCGATCAATACATTAAAGGTGCAGTTCGATTCCAAAATCGAAAATTTAACATTGATTTTTTTTTCAAAATGCACTTAGAGACGTAATTTTTTTTTAAAAGATGCGCAATCAAAATTTTTGCAAAAAACGAAATCATGACAAATTCGTAGGTCACGTGGTTTGGCCGCCATCTTGCTTTTAGTGCATTTTTTACCGATTCTGACCCCACCCACCTTTGAAAATGTTCTTCTCTGAAGATACTTGCACTAAAGAGCTGAAATTTATACTCAATGTAGCTGAAGCATTGTACTTCATAATTTGACTTCTACAAAGTCCTTACGTCAATACTTTTCTTGCTGTGATTTTTCAAAGTTGACCAAAATGTAAAAATCGCAAACTTCAAGGGCAGATAACTCAAAACCCAGACCATAGAATTTTATGATTTTTGCATGAGAGTTAGACATTGGCAAGCTCTTTAAGATAAAAGAATAAAATCGCTCGCGAACAGTCATTTCCGGTCAGGGTCAGAGGTCAAACTTTGCATTTTGGACATGTAGTGTTTTGGTGGGTATGTTTGAAATATCGTAGCGAATCAAAGGCGTACGATAACGTTTTGTTCTATACATCATATGAAAGCCAAAAGTCTATAGATTTTTTTTAAATTTGACAGTAAATTCCTATATTTGTTTTACATTGAGTTACGGCCCTATGAATATTGTCAATTCTGCTTTCGTTTTGAATGCAAACGATAAAGGTATGTTTAAAAAATCGTTACTCATCAGTGACAGGAGACAAATCATTGTTCCATATATCATTAGAAAGCCAAAAGAATACACTATCTTTTAAAAATTAACAATAAATTCAGTTACTTCATTTACATTTAGTTACAGACCTTTGAATATTGTCAACCCTGAATGCATTTGATAACTGTATATTTGCAAAATGCGTAACTCATCAATCAACAACAGACATATCTCACGAACCATTTGAGATACTTTTATAATTTTTATGTCAACTTGTAGAGAAAAGAATTGTCTTTATTTCCATGTATCATTTGTCTATGCGCGGACAGGAATAAAGAAGCGGCAAGCGAAATATAAGACATCGTTCACACGCGCTAGTTGCGCTCCGGCTATCGCTAATATAACTTGCATTTACCTCGCGCACCTTGCGGCATTCATATCTCACGAACCATTAGAGATAATTTTATAATTTTTATATCAACTCGTAGAGAAAAGAAATGTCTTCATCTCCTTGTATCATACGGTGAGTGCCGTCGGTTAATTTGAGGGATAAAATAGAAAAACTTTACACTGATAGATCACATTGTCAATTAAACTCTTTGTTGGGGACTGACAATAAATTGTCTAAGTGCGTCTCATACACTTTGATAGCCTTTGTGGTCAAGATTTAGTTTCAAGACCACAGGCACGGGTCGGTGCGTAGGTACAAGCAAATGTACCTTCCCCTTACCTAAGGAAAAGGGCATAATGACGGCCACTATCAGCTTTTGGGCTCTTGGGCTCTTGGTCATTAGATAAAGGGAGGCCGTCCTGATTCCTGCCTAAATGCTCGGCAGATTCCACTCGCAAGGGTGTGACGTCCTCGATTAACTCTCTTTTCCAAAATGCCTGTCGTCCTCCTGAACTTTGAAATATGCATTTCCTCCCGGCCGCATGTTCTACACTTTGTGCTTGTAGACATTTCATGCAAACACGCTGTCCAGTCATGTACATTCGATTTTGGTCACTAAATCCGTGCATACGGCCACGGGACACCGGAAGACGTCGCTACAACGTTCTCTGAACTCAGAACAGCGCTAGCCTCGCTAGACATCGTATTTTCGACCTAAAACAACACACCAAGGAGCTCGAAATGGTCAAAAGCACGCTCTGACCTCAAACAACACATCAAACAGCTCAAAACGCTGAAAAGCACCCCTCCATACAATGAATTCATTCTCGGATGCGAGATTGTTTGTTTTGCCTTCGTGAATCCAAAGTCTTAGTGCTAAGCCTTGGCCTTTGAAACCAAGATGCTAACTTTTAGGGTTCAAGTCCCGCTTGAGCCAACAAACTTTTGCAGATCTAACTTGTTATTTTTTTGCTTAGGTAGAACATATTTTGGTCACATTACAGTTAAATGGCATGAAATATATATTTTTATGCAAATTGATTTTGGATTCGAATTTGAAATTAATGTCAATCAAAGTACATACACAAACACAGGCCTAAACGTTGAGAATCAAGTGAAATCTGGTCATTTTGATAATGTATTAGTTACTTTTTAAATCTCAGAAAAATACGTCATGTGAAGGTCAAACACTCTGTGAAGGTCAAACAGGATGTCTTGAAGAGCTAAGTACTGCCGCGGCAGTCCTAGTTCAATATGACATTTACGTTTGCAATTGACAGAGTCTTTTTGGCCTTGGTAATACTGAAATCGTGACTTTTAAAATTCGTCTGAACGAACTATTGACTTCATACATACATGCATTGCATATATTTGTCATACATATCATCACCATACATCGCTGAATCCGTTTGTCGTCGCTTTGCGACTATATTTAAGGATTCAGCCATAAAGGCTGAATCCTTATTGTTATTGGCGTGTTTATTATTTTTTTTATTATTATTAGGTCTTCAAGACGAAAGTCTGAAGACCTATTGTTATTATCCGGATTATTAGGTCTTCAGACGAAAGTCAAAGACCTATTGTTATTATCCGGATTATTATTATTATTATTATTCTTCTTATTATTTGTACCGATTTTCTGTCAGAGCTACAGCACAAACGGATGGTCCGAATTTCATGAAATTTTCAGGGATTGTACCTTTAGTCCTAAATTATAGAATAACGCGGGCGATTTTTGAATTTTAATTTCGTTTTTGAGTTATCTCCCCTTAAAGGAAAAAACTTCAAACCTCGATTTCTCAGTAACTATGGGAGAAAATTGCATAAAACTTTCACCAAAATGTGGGCAACAACATTCTTCATCGATTAAGCCCATAGCGGTGTTCGGCCGTATAAATAGTTTTTTTGCTATTTTCGAAAAACTGAAAATTTTCTGAAATTTCGCGGTTCAGACGGTACGCGTCTTTGAAAATCTTCTTCTCACTAACGGCAATATATACAGACTAGTGTGATAGCTCGTTGGAAAGCCTAATCAGTGTGTAAGAACGTGCATTTGCCGAAACTTCAAATTTCGAACTGTGACTCGCGTTATCTGCCCTTGAAATTCGACATTTTTTTAAAGGGTCATTTTTCGTGTTACGTTCAAAGGGGCACCACTCTGTAAGGAAATGTCAAAAATGAAATCTGTTTGATGCATTCTGTTCTACAATGATAGATGAACAAGTTCACTACAGGTCATTATTATATAAAAGTTGATATTAAAGGAAATATGTGGACATAAACAGATTTTTTACATTTTTCGGCGATTTTAACATTTTTCAAGGGTTATTTTACTTTGAGAATTTTAGTTTCAAAACTGTTACAGATATAAATTTTAACATTGATGTTTTGTGAAGCAGATGTAATGAGTAGACGGAAAAAAATATCAACAAGTGATGATAAAAAAAATTCTGTCCATGACCAGTCCTTGAATATTGCGATTTTGGGAAAATCCTCATTTTTAGCACATTTCAAGGTTCCACAGTTTCTTTATTAATAAAGATATCTTTTAATTGATTGTGTTTTCTCATACGCCATTCCAAGCACAACTTTTGCTATGTTGTACTTTATCATAAAAATTTTGATAGTTAAGGAGATAGAAGGACCAACATGGAGTAGGGGTAAAAAAATCTTCAAATTTCAGTGTTTTCTTTACTTTACAACGTTAAATCACATGTATCTCGAAAACGGTGGGAGATAATTTAACCAAATTTTTTTCTGCTACTAGGAATAATATTCTCTGAAGAATGATGTCATAGCTGACATTGGCCACCATGATGAATTTTTCTGAAAAGTCTTTAACACTGAATATCAAGTGGAATTTGGTCATTTTGATAATGTATTAGCTACTGTTTACCTCTTAGACAAAAAGTCATGTGAAGGTCAAACAGTATGTGAAGGTCAAAGAGGAATCTGAAGACCTAAGTATTGACGCGTCAATCCTAGTTATTATTATTATTTGGACGTTTTTTCGGTCAACATTTCTGACCTTATTGACAAGCCGATTTTCATGAAACTTTCAGGGAATGTAGCTTGTTCCTCAACTTAGTGAATGACCATGGCGATTTTTGAATTTCGCTTTCGTTTTTGAGTTATCTCCCCTTAAAGTCAAAACTTCAAACCTCAATTTCTCGGTAACTAAGGGAGATAATTTCAAAAAACTTTCACCAAAATGTGGGCAACAACATTCCTCATCGATGTAGCCCATAGCGGTTTTCGGCCGTATAAATAGATTTTTTTCTATTTTCGAAAAACTTAAAATTTTCTGAAATTTCGCGGTTCTGATGGTACGCGTCTTTGAAAATCTTCTCCTCCCTAACTGCAATACATACAGACTAGTGTGATAGCTCGTTGGAAAGCTTAATGAGTGTGTAAAAACGTGCATACCGCGAATTTTTAATTTTTGACCTGTTACTCGAGTTATCTGCCCTTGGAGTTCGACATTTTTTTGAAGTGTCATTTTTCGTGTTACGTTCAAAGGGGCACCACTCTGTAAGGAAATGTCAAAAATGAAATCTGTTTGATGTATTCTGTTCTACAATGATAGGTGAACAAGTTCACTACAGGTCATTATTATATAAAAGTTGATATTAAAGGAAATATGTGGACATAAAGAGATTTTTTACATTTATCGGCGATTTTAACATTTTTCGAGGGTTATTTTACTTTGAGAATTTTAGTTTCAAAACTGTTACAGATAGAAATTTTATCATTGATGTTTTGTGAAGCAGATGTAATGAGTAGACGCCAAAAAATATCAACAAGTGATGATAAAAAAAATTCTGTCCATGACCGGTCCTTGAATATTGCGATTTTGGGAAAATCCTCATTTTTAGCACATTTCAAGGTTCCACAGTTTCTTTATTAAGGAAGATATCATAAAATTTATTGTATTTACACATGCGTCATTCCAAGCACTACTTTTGCTATGTTCTACTTTATCATAAAAATGTTGATAGTTAAGGAGATAGAAGGACCATAATGGAGTAGGGGTAAAAAATGTTCAAATTTCAGTGTTTTCTTTACATTACAACGTTAAATCACATGTATCTCGAAAACGGTGAGAGATAATTTAACCAAATTTTTTTCTGCTATTAGGAATAATATTCTCTGAAGAATGGTGTCATAGCTGACATTGGCCACCATGATGAATTTTTATAAAA
The DNA here is from genome assembly GCA_916613615.1 of Steromphala cineraria. NCBI lineage: Eukaryota > Metazoa > Mollusca > Gastropoda > Trochida > Trochidae > Steromphala > Steromphala cineraria. Next base: position 45,598,913 of record OU744723.1, read on the forward strand.
AGTCTTTAACACTGAATATCAAGTGAAATTTGGTGATTTTGATAATTTATGAGCTATTGTTAACCTCTTAGACAAAAAGTCATGTGAAGGTCAAACACTTTGTGAAGGTCAAAGAGGAATCTTGAAGACCTAAGTATTGACGCGTCAATCCTAGTTATTATTATTATTATTCCACGATTTTTGTGGTCAACTTTCAGCCCAAACGGCTGATGCTATCAAAGCCAAATTTCACAGGCTGGTAGACCTTGTTGTGGAATGGCGACAATAAGCTTTTGGGCCAAATCGATCAATACATTAAAGGTGCAGTTCGATTCCAAAATCGAAAATTTAACATTGATTTTTTTTTCAAAATGCACTTAGAGACGTAATTTTTTTTTTAAAAGATGCGCAATCAAAATTTTTGCAAAAAACGAAATCATGACAAATTCGTAGGTCACGTGGTTTGGCCGCCATCTTGCTTTTAGTGCATTTTTTACCGATTCTGACCCCACCCACCTTTGAAAATGTTCTTCTCTGAAGATACTTGCACTAAAGAGCTGAAATTTATACTCAATGTAGCTGAAGCATTGTACTTCATAATTTGACTTCTACAAAGTCCTTACGTCAATACTTTTCTTGCTGTGATTTTTCAAAGTTGACCAAAATGTAAAAATCGCAAACTTCAAGGGCAGATAACTCAAAACCCAGACCATAGAATTTTATGATTTTTGCATGAGAGTTAGACATTGGCAAGCTCTTTAAGATAAAAGAATAAAATCGCTCGCGAACAGTCATTTCCGGTCAGGGTCAGAGGTCAAACTTTGCATTTTGGACATGTAGTGTTTTGGTGGGTATGTTTGAAATATCGTAGCGAATCAAAGGCGTACGATAACGTTTTGTTCTATACATCATATGAAAGCCAAAAGTCTATAGATTTTTTTTAAATTTGACAGTAAATTCCTATATTTGTTTTACATTGAGTTACGGCCCTTTGAATATTGTCAATTCTGCTTTCGTTTTGAATGCAAACGATATAGGTATGTTTAAAAAATCGTTACTCATCAGTGACAGGAGACAAATCATTGTTCCATATATCATTAGAAAGCCAAAAGAATACACTATCTTCTAAAAATTGACAATAAATTCAGTTACTTCATTTACATTTAGTTACGGACCTTTGAATATTGTCAACCGTGCATGCGTTTTGAATGCATTTGATAACTGTATGTTTGCAAAATGCGTAACTCATCAATCAACAACAGACATATCTCACGAACCATTAGAGATAATTTAATAATTTTTATGTCAACTTGTAGAGAAAAGAATTGTCCTTTTTTCCATGTATCATTTGTCTATGCGCGCACAGAAATGAAGAAGCGGTGCGCGCTCTACTTGCGCTCCGGCGTTCGCTAATTGAACTTGTATTTAACTCGCGCACCTTGCGGCACTCATACCTCACGAACAATTAGAGATAATTTTATAATTTTTATATCAACTTGTAGAGAAAAGAATTGTCTTTATTTCCATGTATCATATGTCTATGCGCGGACAGGAATAAAGAAGCGGCAAGCGAAATATAAGGCATCGTTCACACGCGCTAGTTGCGCTCCGGCTATCGCTAATATAACTTGCATTTACCTCGCGCACCTTGCGGCATTCATATCTCACGAACCATTAGAGATAATTTTATAATTTTTATATCAACTAGTAGAGAAAAGAAATGTCTTCATTTCCTTGTATCATACGGTGAGTGCCGTCGGTTAATTTGAGGGATAAAATAGAAAAACTTTACACTGATAGATCACATTGTCAATTAAACTCTTTGTTGGGGACTGACAATAAATTGTCTAAGTGCGTCTCATACACTTTGATAGCCTATGTGGTCAAGATTTAGTTTCAAGACCACAGGCACGGGTGGGTGCGTAGGTAGGTACAAGCAAGTGTACCTTCCCTTAATTGAAAAGGGCATAATGACGGCCACTATCAGCTTTTGGGCTCTTGGGCTCTTGGTCATTAGATAAAGGGAGGCCGTCCTGATTCCTGCCTAAATGCTCGGCAGATTCCACTCGCAAGGGTGTGACGTCCTCGATTAACTCTCTTTTCCAAAATGCCTGTCGTCCTCCTGAACTTTGAAATATGCATTTCCTCCCGGCCGCATGTTCTACACTTTGTGCTTGTAGACATTTCATGCAAACACGCTGTCCAGTCATGTACATTCGATTTTGGTCACTAAATCCGTGCATACGGCCACGGGACACCGGAAGACGTCGCTACAACGTTCTCTGAACTCAGAACAGCGCTAGCCTCGCTAGACATCGTATTTTCGACCTAAAACAACACACCAAGGAGCTCGAAATGGTCAAAAGCACGCTCTGACCTCAAACAACACATCAAACAGCTCAAAACGCTGAAAAGCACCCCTCCATACAATGAATTCATTCTCGGATGCGAGATTGTTTGTTTTGCCTTCGTGAATCCAAAGTCTTAGTGCTAAGCCTTGGCCTTTGAAACCAAGATGCTAACTTTTAGGGTTCAAGTCCCGCTTGAGCCAACAAACTTTTGCAGATCTAACTTGTTATTTTTTTGCTTAGGTAGAACATATTTTGGTCACATTACAGTTAAATGGCATGAAATATATATTTTTATGCAAATTGATTTTGGATTCGAATTTGAAATTAATGTCAATCAAAGTACATACACAAACACAGGCCTAAACGTTGAGAATCAAGTGAAATCTGGTCATTTTGATAATGTATTAGTTACTTTTTAAATCTCAGAAAAATACGTCATGTGAAGGTCAAACACTCTGTGAAGGTCAAACAGGATGTCTTGAAGAGCTAAGTACTGCCGCGGCAGTCCTAGTTCAATATGACATTTACGTTTGCAATTGACAGAGTCTTTTTGGCCTTGGTAATACTGAAATCGTGACTTTTAAAATTCGTCTGAACGAACTATTGACTTCATACATACATGCATTGCATATATTTGTCATACATATCATCACCATACATCGCTGAATCCGTTTGTCGTCGCTTTGCGACTATATTTAAGGATTCAGCCATAAAGGCTGAATCCTTATTGTTATTGGCGTGTTTATTATTTTTTTTATTATTATTAGGTCTTCAAGACGAAAGTCTGAAGACCTATTGTTATTATCCGGATTATTATTATTATTATTTGGACGTTTTTTCGGTCAACATTTCTGACCTTATTGACAAGCCGATTTTCATGAAACTTTCAGGGAATGTAGCTTGTTCCTCAACTTAGTGAATGACCATGGCGATTTTTGAATTTCGCTTTCGTTTTTGAGTTATCTCCCCTTAAAGTCAAAACTTCAAACCTCAATTTCTCGGTAACTAAGGGAGATAATTTCAAAAAACTTTCACCAAAATGTGGGCAACAACATTCCTCATCGATGTAGCCCATAGCGGTTTTCGGCCGTATAAATAGATTTTTTTCTATTTTCGAAAAACTTAAAATTTTCTGAAATTTCGCGGTTCTGATGGTACGCGTCTTTGAAAATCTTCTCCTCCCTAACTGCAATACATACAGACTAGTGTGATAGCTCGTTGGAAAGCTTAATGAGTGTGTAAAAACGTGCATACCGCGAATTTTTAATTTTTGACCTGTTACTCGAGTTATCTGCCCTTGGAGTTCGACATTTTTTTGAAGTGTCATTTTTCGTGTTACGTTCAAAGGGGCACCACTCTGTAAGGAAATGTCAAAAATGAAATCTGTTTGATGTATTCTGTTCTACAATGATAGGTGAACAAGTTCACTACAGGTCATTATTATATAAAAGTTGATATTAAAGGAAATATGTGGACATAAAGAGATTTTTTACATTTATCGGCGATTTTAACATTTTTCGAGGGTTATTTTACTTTGAGAATTTTAGTTTCAAAACTGTTACAGATAGAAATTTTATCATTGATGTTTTGTGAAGCAGATGTAATGAGTAGACGCCAAAAAATATCAACAAGTGATGATAAAAAAAATTCTGTCCATGACCGGTCCTTGAATATTGCGATTTTGGGAAAATCCTCATTTTTAGCACATTTCAAGGTTCCACAGTTTCTTTATTAAGGAAGATATCATAAAATTTATTGTATTTACACATGCGTCATTCCAAGCACTACTTTTGCTATGTTCTACTTTATCATAAAAATGTTGATAGTTAAGGAGATAGAAGGACCATAATGGAGTAGGGGTAAAAAATGTTCAAATTTCAGTGTTTTCTTTACATTACAACGTTAAATCACATGTATCTCGAAAACGGTGAGAGATAATTTAACCAAATTTTTTTCTGCTATTAGGAATAATATTCTCTGAAGAATGGTGTCATAGCTGACATTGGCCACCATGATGAATTTTTATAAAAAGTCTTTAACACTGAATATCAAGTGAAATTTGGTGATTTTGATAATTTATGAGCTATTGTTAACCTCTTAGACAAAAAGTCATGTGAAGGTCAAACACTTTGTGAAGGTCAAAGAGGAATCTTGAAGACCTAAGTATTGACGCGTCAATCCTAGTTATTATTATTATTATTCCACGATTTTTGTGGTCAACTTTCAGCCCAAACGGCTGATGCTATCAAAGCCAAATTTCACAGGCTGGTAGACCTTGTTGTGGAATGGCGACAATAAGCTTTTGGGCCAAATCGATCAATACATTAAAGGTGCAGTTCGATTCCAAAATCGAAAATTTAACATTGATTTTTTTTTCAAAATGCACTTAGAGACGTAATTTTTTTTTTAAAAGATGCGCAAACAAAATTTTTGAAAAAAACGAAATCATGACAAATTCGTAGGTCACGTGGTTTGGCCGCCATCTTGCTTTTAGTGCATTTTTTACCGATTCTGACCCCACCCACCTTTGAAAATGTTCTTCTCTGAAGATACTTGCACTAAAGAGCTGAAATTTATACTCAATGTAGCTGAAGCATTGTACTTCATAATTTGACTTCTACAAAGTCCTTACGTCAATACTTTTCTTGCTGTGATTTTTCAAAGTTGACCAAAATGTAAAAATCGCAAACTTCAAGGGCAGATAACTCAAAACCCAGACCATAGAATTTTATGATTTTTGCATGAGAGTTAGACATTGGCAAGCTCTTTAAGATAAAAGAATAAAATCGCTCGCGAACAGTCATTTCCGGTCAGGGTCAGAGGTCAAACTTTGCATTTTGGACATGTAGTGTTTTGGTGGGTATGTTTGAAATATCGTAGCGAATCAAAGGCGTACGATAACGTTTTGTTCTATACATCATATGAAAGCCAAAAGTCTATAGATTTTTTTTAAATTTGACAGTAAATTCCTATATTTGTTTTACATTGAGTTACGGCCCTTTGAATATTGTCAATTCTGCTTTCGTTTTGAATGCAAACGATATAGGTATGTTTAAAAAATCGTTACTCATCAGTGACAGGAGACAAATCATTGTTCCATATATCATTAGAAAGCCAAAAGAATACACTATCTTCTAAAAATTGACAATAAATTCAGTTACTTCATTTACATTTAGTTACGGACCTTTGAATATTGTCAACCGTGCATGCGTTTTGAATGCATTTGATAACTGTATGTTTGCAAAATGCGTAACTCATCAATCAACAACAGACATATCTCACGAACCATTAGAGATAATTTAATAATTTTTATGTCAACTTGTAGAGAAAAGAATTGTCTTTTTTTCCATGTATCATTTGTCTATGCGCGCACAGAAATGAAGAAGCGGTGCGCGCTCTACTTGCGCTCCGGCGTTCGCTAATTGAACTTGTATTTAACTCGCGCACCTTGCGGCACTCATACCTCACGAACAATTAGAGATAATTTTATAATTTTTATATCAACTTGTAGAGAAAAGAATTGTCTTTATTTCCATGTATCATATGTCTATGCGCGGACAGGAATAAAGAAGCGGCAAGCGAAATATAAGGCATCGTTCACACGCGCTAGTTGCGCTCCGGCTATCGCTAATATAACTTGCATTTACCTCGCGCACCTTGCGGCATTCATATCTCACGAACCATTAGAGATAATTTTATAATTTTTATATCAACTAGTAGAGAAAAGAAATGTCTTCATTTCCTTGTATCATACGGTGAGTGCCGTCGGTTAATTTGAGGGATAAAATAGAAAAACTTTACACTGATAGATCACATTGTCAATTAAACTCTTTGTTGGGGACTGACAATAAATTGTCTAAGTGCGTCTCATACACTTTGATAGCCTATGTGGTCAAGATTTAGTTTCAAGACCACAGGCACGGGTGGGTGCGTAGGTAGGTACAAGCAAGTGTACCTTCCCTTAATTGAAAAGGGCATAATGACGGCCACTATCAGCTTTTGGGCTCTTGGGCTCTTGGTCATTAGATAAAGGGAGGCCGTCCTGATTCCTGCCTAAATGCTCGGCAGATTCCACTCGCAAGGGTGTGACGTCCTCGATTAACTCTCTTTTCCAAAATGCCTGTCGTCCTCCTGAACTTTGAAATATGCATTTCCTCCCGGCCGCATGTTCTACACTTTGTGCTTGTAGACATTTCATGCAAACACGCTGTCCAGTCATGTACATTCGATTTTGGTCACTAAATCCGTGCATACGGCCACGGGACACCGGAAGACGTCGCTACAACGTTCTCTGAACTCAGAACAGCGCTAGCCTCGCTAGACATCGTATTTTCGACCTAAAACAACACACCAAGGAGCTCGAAATGGTCAAAAGCACGCTCTGACCTCAAACAACACATCAAACAGCTCAAAACGCTGAAAAGCACCCCTCCATACAATGAATTCATTCTCGGATGCGAGATTGTTTGTTTTGCCTTCGTGAATCCAAAGTCTTAGTGCTAAGCCTTGGCCTTTGAAACCAAGATGCTAACTTTTAGGGTTCAAGTCCCGCTTGAGCCAACAAACTTTTGCAGATCTAACTTGTTATTTTTTTGCTTAGGTAGAACATATTTTGGTCACATTACAGTTAAATGGCATGAAATATATATTTTTATGCAAATTGATTTTGGATTCGAATTTGAAATTAATGTCAATCAAAGTACATACACAAACACAGGCCTAAACGTTGAGAATCAAGTGAAATCTGGTCATTTTGATAATGTATTAGTTACTTTTTAAATCTCAGAAAAATACGTCATGTGAAGGTCAAACACTCTGTGAAGGTCAAACAGGATGTCTTGAAGAGCTAAGTACTGCCGCGGCAGTCCTAGTTCAATATGACATTTACGTTTGCAATTGACAGAGTCTTTTTGGCCTTGGTAATACTGAAATCGTGACTTTTAAAATTCGTCTGAACGAACTATTGACTTCATACATACATGCATTGCATATATTTGTCATACATATCATCACCATACATCGCTGAATCCGTTTGTCGTCGCTTTGCGACTATATTTAAGGATTCAGCCATAAAGGCTGAATCCTTATTGTTATTGGCGTGTTTATTATTTTTTTTATTATTATTAGGTCTTCAAGACGAAAGTCTGAAGACCTATTGTTATTATCCGGATTATTATTATTATTATTTGGACGTTTTTTCGGTCAACATTTCTGACCTTATTGACAAGCCGATTTTCATGAAACTTTCAGGGAATGTAGCTTGTTCCTCAACTTAGTGAATGACCATGGCGATTTTTGAATTTCGCTTTCGTTTTTGAGTTATCTCCCCTTAAAGTCAAAACTTCAAACCTCAATTTCTCGGTAACTAAGGGAGATAATTTCAAAAAACTTTCACCAAAATGTGGGCAACAACATTCCTCATCGATGTAGCCCATAGCGGTTTTCGGCCGTATAAATAGATTTTTTTCTATTTTCGAAAAACTTAAAATTTTCTGAAATTTCGCGGTTCTGATGGTACGCGTCTTTGAAAATCTTCTCCTCCCTAACTGCAATACATACAGACTAGTGTGATAGCTCGTTGGAAAGCTTAATGAGTGTGTAAAAACGTGCATACCGCGAATTTTTAATTTTTGACCTGTTACTCGAGTTATCTGCCCTTGGAGTTCGACATTTTTTTGAAGTGTCATTTTTCGTGTTACGTTCAAAGGGGCACCACTCTGTAAGGAAATGTCAAAAATGAAATCTGTTTGATGTATTCTGTTCTACAATGATAGGTGAACAAGTTCACTACAGGTCATTATTATATAAAAGTTGATATTAAAGGAAATATGTGGACATAAAGAGATTTTTTACATTTATCGGCGATTTTAACATTTTTCGAGGGTTATTTTACTTTGAGAATTTTAGTTTCAAAACTGTTACAGATAGAAATTTTATCATTGATGTTTTGTGAAGCAGATGTAATGAGTAGACGCCAAAAAATATCAACAAGTGATGATAAAAAAAATTCTGTCCATGACCGGTCCTTGAATATTGCGATTTTGGGAAAATCCTCATTTTTAGCACATTTCAAGGTTCCACAGTTTCTTTATTAAGGAAGATATCATAAAATTTATTGTATTTACACATGCGTCATTCCAAGCACTACTTTTGCTATGTTCTACTTTATCATAAAAATGTTGATAGTTAAGGAGATAGAAGGACCATAATGGAGTAGGGGTAAAAAATGTTCAAATTTCAGTGTTTTCTTTACATTACAACGTTAAATCACATGTATCTCGAAAACGGTGAGAGATAATTTAACCAAATTTTTTTCTGCTATTAGGAATAATATTCTCTGAAGAATGGTGTCATAGCTGACATTGGCCACCATGATGAATTTTTATAAAAAGTCTTTAACACTGAATATCAAGTGAAATTTGGTGATTTTGATAATTTATGAGCTATTGTTAACCTCTTAGACAAAAAGTCATGTGAAGGTCAAACACTTTGTGAAGGTCAAAGAGGAATCTTGAAGACCTAAGTATTGACGCGTCAATCCTAGTTATTAAGGATTCAGCTTTTCAAGCTGAATCCTTATTGTTATTGGCGTGTTTCTTTTTATTATTATTATTCCACGATTTTTGTGGTCAACTTTCAGCCCAAACGGCTAATGCTATCAAAGCCAAATTTCACAGGCTGGTAGACCTTGTTGTGGAATGGCGACAATAAGCTTTTGGGCCAAATCGATCGGTACATTAAAGGTGCAGTTCGATTTCAAAATCGAAAATTTAACATTGATTTTTTTTTCAAAATGCACTTACAGACTTGAATTTTTTTTTAAAAGATGCGCAATCAAAAATGCTGCAAAAAACGAAATCATGGCAAATTCGTAAGTCACGTGGTTTGGCCGCCATCTTGCTTTTAGTGCATTTTCGACCATTTCTGACCCCACCCACCTTTGACAATCTTCTCCTCTGAAGATACTTGCACTAGAGATCTGAAATTTATACTGAATGTAGCTGAAGCATTGGAAAGCTTAATTTGACTTCAACAGTCTCCTAACTGCAATACTTTTTTTGCTGTGAATTTTCAAAGTTGACCAAAATCTAAAAATCGCAAACTTCAAGGGCAGATAACTCAAAAACCAGACCATAGAATTTTATGATTTTTGCATGAGAATTAGACATTGGCATAGTCTTTAAGATAAAAGAATAAAATCGCTCGCGAACAGTCATTTCCGGTCAGGGTCAGAGGTCAAACTTTCCATTTTGGACATGTGGTGTTTTGGTGGGTATGTTTGAAATATCGTAGCGAATCAAAGGCGTACGACAACTCTTTGTTCTATACATCATATGAAAGCCAAAAGTCTATAGATTTTTTTAAAATTTGACAGTAAATTCCTTTATTTGTTTTACATTGATTTACGGCCCTTTGAATATTGTCAATTCTGCTTTCGTTTTGAATGCTTAGGATAAAGGTATGTTAAAAAAGTTGTTACTCATCAGTGACAGGAGACAAATCATTGTTCCATATATCATTAGAAAGCCAAAAGAATACACTATCTTTTAAAAATTAACAATAAATTCAGTTACTTCATTTACATTTAGTTACGGACCTTTGAATATTGTCAACCCTGAATGCATTTGATAACTGTATATTTGCAAAATGCGTAAGTCATCAATCAACAACAGACATATCTCACGAACCATTAGAGATACTTTTATAATTTTTATGTCAACTTGTAGAGAAAAGAATTGTCTTTTTTTCCATGTATCATTTGTCTATGCGCGCACAGAAATGAAGAAGCGGTGCGCGCTCTACTTGCGCTCCGGCGTTCGCTAATTGAACATGTAAATAACTCGCGCATCTTGCGGCACTCATACCTCACGAACCATTAGAGATAATTTTATAATTTTTATATCAACTTGTTGAGAAAAGAATTGTCTTTATTTCCATGTATCATTTGCCTATGCGCGAACAGAAATGAAGAAGCGGTGCGCGCTCTACTTGCGCTCCGGCGTTCGCTAATTGAACTTGTAATTAACTCGCGCATCTTGCGGCACTCATAACTCACGAACCATTAGCGATAATTTTATAATTTTTATATCAACTTATAGAGAAAAGAATTGTCTTTATTTCCATGTATCATTTGCCTATGCGCGCACAGAAATGAAGAAGCGGCAAGCGAAATATAAGACATCGTTCACACGCGCTCCGGACAAAACAATGTCGCCACGTGGGCTAGTAGAGCAAAAATATATAGCCGCATCGTAAGGGTTAACATACTATACATCAATGGATGCGCTTGTTAAAGACACAAATACTTTGTGTAGTACCTCATTATAAAAATATTAACAGTAATCGAGTATTAAGCTAAAATATCTATTTCTTGAGATAAAGTTTGATATTTGCAACAGATGTCGCATCGTTCACCATTTCTTTACCATTGCTCATAAACAAATAATATATGCAAATGAAGACAATTCTCTCCTCTACACACTGGTGGAAAGAATATGAACATATCTTTATTGGTTCGGGATATATCAATGCTGAAAGACAAGTACCCTCAGTCATCTCGAGATAAAACTTGATATTTGAGACAGATGTAGCCTCGTTTACCGTTTCTTTACTTTTTCGTTCAAATGTACAAATGACACATTGGATTGAAGCTGGTTCTTCGCCCTTTGCAATGGTATAAATCATTTGAAATTTCGCCACCCCGTTCAAGAGAAACGAGTGCGAAAGAAGGGTGGGGGTTCACAACTTTGATAGTAAGAAATTTACATGGAGATCGGTTTTCACTATGCTATCGTAGTATCAACCCTTATAAGGTGTCTCCATATATGGCAGATTTTGTGTATCATTACGCGTCTGAAAGAGCACCCCTCCTATTTTTCAGTAACTGTGCCTCCACGCCCTGTTATGTCCTGAATGTGCCAGGAATCAAAATGTCAGTGTATTTTACATGCAAAGATGATGTTTGCAGCTTCTGAATCTCGCTTATAAGCTTTGTTTACTTTTATAGTAAACCAAATTGAGAGGCTCAGTGCATCCCTTTTCTAATGTGCTTCAAACCAATAACCCAATGATTACATCTCACAAAGAATATTTCATTATTTTTCATGCACGTTTCTTCCAACATCTGAACCGCTCTTCAGCATGTCTATGCTGAGATTCTTCTATTTGAAAATATAAGGATTATATCTGTGCACTTCTCCCTAAAGTAGTCGTCAATGAGTTCATTCATGGATTGGAGAGACCGTAGGGTTGTACATTGCAAAGCGAGATGCATGCAAAACACGGGCATTTACACGCTCCGGCTCACAGTGCTAGGCTTTGCTTTGGTTTTGGAAATTGAAAAAAGAATAATATCTAAATTGGTTTGCTTTGATAAATTTGCTTCTTTATTTTCACATTTGCCGTGTTTGAAATACTGACATTGTGTTACTATATATTTGTTGGCTCTGTGAATAAGTATGTGGCAGCTAGAAATCGTATTTTCGACCTAAAACAATACATCAAAAGGCTTCAAATGGTCAAAAGAGCTCATATATTCGGCTGAATCCTGTCATTGTTGCTTTGCAACTATATTTATTATTATTATTCCACGATTTTTGTGGTCAACTTTCAGCCCAAACGGCTGATGCTATCAAAGCCAAATTTCACAGGCTGGTAGACCTTGTTGTGGAATGGCGACAATAAGCTTTTGGGCCAAATCGATCAATACATTAAAGGTGCAGTTCGATTCCAAAATCGAAAATTTAACATTGATTTTTTTTTCAAAATGCACTTAGAGACGTAATTTTTTTTTTAAAAGATGCGCAATCAAAATTTTTGCAAAAAACGAAATCATGACAAATTCGTAGGTCACGTGGTTTGGCCGCCATCTTGCTTTTAGTGCATTTTTTACCGATTCTGACCCCACCCACCTTTGAAAATGTTCTTCTCTGAAGATACTTGCACTAAAGAGCTGAAATTTATACTCAATGTAGCTGAAGCATTGTACTTCATAATTTGACTTCTACAAAGTCCTTACGTCAATACTTTTCTTGCTGTGATTTTTCAAAGTTGACCAAAATGTAAAAATCGCAAACTTCAAGGGCAGATAACTCAAAACCCAGACCATAGAATTTTATGATTTTTGCATGAGAGTTAGACATTGGCAAGCTCTTTAAGATAAAAGAATAAAATCGCTCGCGAACAGTCATTTCCGGTCAGGGTCAGAGGTCAAACTTTGCATTTTGGACATGTAGTGTTTTGGTGGGTATGTTTGAAATATCGTAGCGAATCAAAGGCGTACGATAACGTTTTGTTCTATACATCATATGAAAGCCAAAAGTCTATAGATTTTTTTTAAATTTGACAGTAAATTCCTATATTTGTTTTACATTGAGTTACGGCCCTTTGAATATTGTCAATTCTGCTTTCGTTTTGAATGCAAACGATATAGGTATGTTTAAAAAATCGTTACTCATCAGTGACAGGAGACAAATCATTGTTCCATATATCATTAGAAAGCCAAAAGAATACACTATCTTCTAAAAATTGACAATAAATTCAGTTACTTCATTTACATTTAGTTACGGACCTTTGAATATTGTCAACCGTGCATGCGTTTTGAATGCATTTGATAACTGTATGTTTGCAAAATGCGTAACTCATCAATCAACAACAGACATATCTCACGAACCATTAGAGATAATTTAATAATTTTTATGTCAACTTGTAGAGAAAAGAATTGTCTTTTTTTCCATGTATCATTTGTCTATGCGCGCACAGAAATGAAGAAGCGGTGCGCGCTCTACTTGCGCTCCGGCGTTCGCTAATTGAACTTGTATTTAACTCGCGCACCTTGCGGCACTCATACCTCACGAACAATTAGAGATAATTTTATAATTTTTATATCAACTTGTAGAGAAAAGAATTGTCTTTATTTCCATGTATCATATGTCTATGCGCGGACAGGAATAAAGAAGCGGCAAGCGAAATATAAGGCATCGTTCACACGCGCTAGTTGCGCTCCGGCTATCGCTAATATAACTTGCATTTACCTCGCGCACCTTGCGGCATTCATATCTCACGAACCATTAGAGATAATTTTATAATTTTTATATCAACTAGTAGAGAAAAGAAATGTCTTCATTTCCTTGTATCATACGGTGAGTGCCGTCGGTTAATTTGAGGGATAAAATAGAAAAACTTTACACTGATAGATCACATTGTCAATTAAACTCTTTGTTGGGGACTGACAATAAATTGTCTAAGTGCGTCTCATACACTTTGATAGCCTATGTGGTCAAGATTTAGTTTCAAGACCACAGGCACGGGTGGGTGCGTAGGTAGGTACAAGCAAGTGTACCTTCCCTTAATTGAAAAGGGCATAATGACGGCCACTATCAGCTTTTGGGCTCTTGGGCTCTTGGTCATTAGATAAAGGGAGGCCGTCCTGATTCCTGCCTAAATGCTCGGCAGATTCCACTCGCAAGGGTGTGACGTCCTCGATTAACTCTCTTTTCCAAAATGCCTGTCGTCCTCCTGAACTTTGAAATATGCATTTCCTCCCGGCCGCATGTTCTACACTTTGTGCTTGTAGACATTTCATGCAAACACGCTGTCCAGTCATGTACATTCGATTTTGGTCACTAAATCCGTGCATACGGCCACGGGACACCGGAAGACGTCGCTACAACGTTCTCTGAACTCAGAACAGCGCTAGCCTCGCTAGACATCGTATTTTCCACCTAAAACAACACACCAAGGAGCTCGAAATGGTCAAAAGCACGCTCTGACCTCAAACAACACATCAAACAGCTCAAAACGCTGAAAAGCACCCCTCTATACAATGAATTCATTCTCGGATGCGAGATTGTTTGTTTTGCCTTCGTGAATCCAAAGTCTTAGTGCTAAAGTTCCATTCAAATCACAGCCGACTCGCTGGTCCAGTGGGAAAAGCCTTGGCCTTTGAAACCAAGATGCTAACTTTTAGGGTTCAAGTCCCGCTTGAGCCAACAAACTTTTGCAGATCTAACTTGTTATTTTTTTGCTTAGGTAGAACATATTTTGGTCACATTACAGTTAAATGGCATGAAATATATATTTTTATGCAAATTGATTTTGGATTCGAATTTGAAATTAATGTCTATCAAAGTACATACACAAACACAGGCCTAAACGTTGAGTATCAAGTGAAATCTGGTCATTTTGATAATGTATTAGTTACTTTTTAAATCTCAGAAAAATACGTCATGTGAAGGTCAAACACTCTGTGAAGGTCAAACAGGATGTCTTGAAGAGCTAAGTACTGCCGCGGCAGTCCTAGTTCAATATGACATTTACGTTTGCAATTGACAGAGTCTTTTTGGCCTTGGTAATACTGAAATCGTGACTTTTATAATTCGTCTGAACGAACTATTGACTTCATACATACATGTATTGCATATATTTGTCATACATATCATCACCATACATCGCTGAATCCGTTTGTCGTCGCTTTGCGACTATATTTAAGGATTCAGCCATAAGGCTGAATCCTTATTGTTATTGGCGTGTTTATTAAGGATTCAGCCAAGGATTCAGCCATAAGGCTGAATCCTTATTGTTATTGGCGTGTTTATTAAGGATTCAGCCATAAGGCTGAATCCTTATTGTTATTGGCGTGTTTCTTTTTTTTTTTATTATTATTCCACGAATTTTGTGGTCAACTTTCAGCCCAAACGGCTGATGCTATCAAAGCCAAATTTCACAGGCTGGTAGACCTTGTTGAGGAATGGCCACAATAAGCTTTTTGGACAATTCGGCCCATACGTTAAAGGTCCAGTTCGATTCCAAAATCAAAAATTTAACATTGATTTTTTTTTCAAAATGCACTTAGAGAACTAATTTTTTTTTTAAAATGTGCGCAATAAAAAATGCTGCATAAAACGAAATCATGGCAAATTCGTAGGTCACGTGGTTTGTCCGCCATCTTGCTTTTAGTGCATTTTCGACCATCTCTGACCCCACCCACCTTTGAAAATCTTCTTCTCTGAAGATACTTGCACTAGAGAGCTGAAATTTATACTCAATGTAGCTGAAGCATTGTAGTTCTAAATTTGACTTCTACAAAGTCTTAACTTTAATACTTTTCTTGCTGTGATTTTTCAAAGTTGACCAAAATGTAAAAATCGCAAACTTCAAGGGCAGATAACTCAAAACCCAGACCATAGAATTTTATGATTTTTGCATGAGAGTTAGACATTGGCAAGCCCTTTAAAATAAAAGAATAAAATCGCTCGCGAACAGTCATTTCCGGTCAGGGTCAGAGGTCAAACTTTGCATTTTGGAAATGTGATGTTTTGGTGGGTATGTTTGAAATATCGTAGCGAATCAACGGCGTACGATGACGCTTTGTTCTATACATCATATGAAAGCCAAGAGTCTATAGATTTTTTTTAAATTTGACAGTAAATTTCTATATTTGTTTTACATTGAGTTACGGCCCTTTGAATATTGTCAATTCTGCTTTCATTTTGAATGCATAGGATACAGGTATGTTAAAAAAGTTGTTTGTCATCAGTGATAGACGACAAATCATTGTTCCATATATTTTTAGAAAACCAAAAGAATACAAAATCTTTTAAAAATTAACAATAAATTCAGTTACTACATTTACATTGAGTTACGGACCTTTGAATATTGTCAACTCTGCATGCGTTTTAAATGCATTTGATAACTGTATGTTTGCAAAATGTGTTACTCATCAACAAAAGACTATTACCCAGAAGCTTTTGACTGAAATCATTACCTTTGTGCATTACATTTAACACCATACAGCGCTGAATCCGTTTGTCGTCGCTTGCGACTATATTTTAATTTATTTCTTGCTCAATATCTATTTTGAATGTTTGGTAAAACATCCTGAAAATCTCAACGAAACAAAACAAAGTTTATCATGCTTGAACCCTAGGCTAGATATTGACTTACCACCATGAAGATGTCCTTGATTTCTATATTGACTCCACAAAGTCCTTACATTTCTTGGAATTTGATGATAGAGATCGTCAAATTCTGCTTGAAATGTGTTCAAAACGTAGACAGTTTTTCTAGATTTCTCTAACTCTGAAAGAGACAATTCCAATTATATAGTAGATTCTTCCAACCACACTAGCACACATTATCATACAGGATAAATCTATTGGAAAAAACACAGGCATAGGCATAGGCAATCATATATTCTCTAAAACATATGCATCTACTCCATTAATAAAATGACAATTTGCTCAAATGAACATAACAATACATTTCTAAATAAATCATTATAAATATTTACGTGCTGAACAGGGGGGGGGGGGGGGGGAATCCTGAAAAATACATTAAACGATTAGTATTCCCTTTTATTAATTTAACTGAAAAGGTCTCTTCTGTGCATTTATATCTGTCGAGTGTGTTAACACCCTTTTAAGTCAGTCTTACCTCCATGGAAGATCCCAACTCCGAACGGGAACATTGTAGGGAAAGGATATTAACTTGTCCCTCGGTTTTGGTTGAACATGTAAACATGAGGGGTGACCCGCGGGCCGGGAGCCCAAGGGTTTCCCAAACCCCGAATGTTTACATTTTCAACCAAAACCGAGAGAGAGATTAATATCTGTCAAAAAGCGAATGAAAGCACGGCAAATTCGCAGTCATTTATTGTCAGCTACCTGCTAAACAGCATACTCTTCCATAAGACAATTAAATAACACTTTGCATTATATTTTAGAAAATATTACAATATCAGTCATGACACAACAGTAGTTGTATAGTATTTATATCATTTTCAGATTTAAGACATTTATATCAATCAAAGAGTCAAGTGGAAATCACGATTGCATTTCATAAAAATAACCACACATTTTAAACCATTGTCCTTAAACGAAACAACACATTCAGGGTTCTTTAAATTTGAGAAGAAACTCAAAAACTCAGAAACTATCAAAAGTCATATCACAACTTCACGACAGTTGTTATCGATATATGTGAGGCATTTACTTTTGAATCAAGTAACAAAGGAGGGACCAGGGCAAAGCGCGCCCCGGGGCAAAGTGACCACGCGTTATTTCATCAAAACTATCGACAAATGGAGTAATTTGTCATTACCAAGAAATGAAAGTAACCGTAATGAAGCGTTGTGACCAACGCTGGGATCATTTGCCTGAGTCGTGGACGCAGAATTTCAAATATTCGAAGAAGCGCGATTTTACTATAATGGACGGATATGTCGCAAATTCAAATATTTCATAAACATACAAAACGGAACATTAATTTTTCGTGCACATGTAACATGAATTGGCATCATTACTTCATTTAATAATGAAACTTGTAATTACTTGCTTTAATGATTTTCTGTGATGTACAAAACGAATGCTGCCCTTGATGGGGCAAAACGCGGAGGGAGCGCTTTGCCCCGTGTGTTATAAATATTGTTAAGATATTGGTGTCAAAGTTATTATTTTACATTGCTAAGCAAATAATGTAGAGAAGAACTATCATTTTCATATCAGCATTCTGCTGTATTCTATAAGAATGATATATACCATTTTACTTAAAGGGCTTAGGTTGTTAAAGAATGATGACAAGTAACAGTTACAAAAACATATTGTTCTGGATTTTTGTCAATCATGAACATATAATTTTATTAAATTTTACTGTTCAACCCTTTACGATAACCAATTTTATGCCGTTATCCCAAGTTCGACACAAAATAAATGATGTAAATTCTTTAATTCGTCCATATAACCAATTCATTTCTTATTTTCTTTTATTTATTACTGGTGTTGATAGTCAATGACCTACATTATGTAATGTACATCTACCAACCATAATGATATTTGGTCATTGAGAATGTTGAACATGTAGGTCCATGACATGTTTAGGAACATTTTGAGAATCCTTGCATATATTGCCAACTTTTATGTTAATTCTATCCTTTATATGAGTTCAAAAGTTGCCTTGCGTTAGCAAGATGATAGTTTTTGATTAGTATTGGCTGATGTAATATGTATATGTGTAATATATATTGCATTCTGTGTTGTTTTTCACATGGGGCAAAGCGCAAAGTCCAAATACATTTACGTAAATATATCCATATTCCGAAATGGTAGATTAAATAAAAGTACCGAGGGTACAGAAGCTCACCTTAAAATGAATGATGTGGTAAAATGGTTTAATTATACATGTAACCATCTTTTATATAATTGATTATGGCTGCCATCATGATTTTTTTATCTTTTAAAATACTAGTCTTCTGTTGGAAACCACTAGAGCTTGAACAAACATTAATAAACGAATGATATAATCATGATTATTTAACAAGCAGTAGGTTTTTGTATAACTTTTTTGTATATCTATGGTTGAATTGGTGACCATCTTGTACTTTTTAATCTTCAAAATGCTACTTTTATGTGGGCATCCGTATTAATTTCATTATGATATCTTAATTGGTTTAGGTGTATCCATTTAAATGTCATTCAATACTTACAGGATGGTGGCCACTTACATTTGTTTTGTAGTGAATCATTAATATGATTTCAATCAGTAATAACAGGATGGTGGCCACTTACATTTGTTTTGTAGTGAATCATTAATATGATTTCAAGACTATTTCACTGATGGTTATGCTGCATGGGATATTGAGAATCCCAAAAGTACAGATTTTTCAAGGAAAATGAATGACTGATTGAGAGGAAAGTCATAAACACAGCAATGTATAAGACACATTTATTTTGTTCACATAATATTTACATGTCAAGTGACCATGAGATGTCTTTCATTAAAGTATCAATTTATTTAATACTCATACAGTATTATAATGGTAAACATTTTTGCATTGTCAAATCAACAGAGAGATATGACAAATAAAAATGTCTTACTTTTCTTACTAAACCCTTTTCCATCTGCATATTTATTCCACATCAACTTATCATGTAGATTGCTAAACACAAAGCTTATTGTCGACAAGTTTTGTGTAAGTTGTTATTCTTAGAAAGAACATATCACTGTCATGAGAATACAAGTCCATAACTTTTATTGCATACACATGGGCCATGGCCATATAGCATAATGCTCTACCATATCAATTGGGTCAGGTTGATTATGCAACAGACTAGCAGCTGACACTGTGATGTGTATTAGACAGGATAGTGGAATATCTGAACTCTGGTTGACCCCTTATGTGTGGTATTTAAAGGAATATAAGGGAGATACCATTGTTTAAAATTTAACATGGTTAATGTGATTTGTTTTTTTCAGCTAGTTGCCATAAAGCATTTAAGCATATTAATAAATTATGTTTGTCTTTCATGTTAATTTTTTTCAGAAACACTTAAAAATATAGAACAACTTGCACAACAATCTTAAATTTTCCATATTCAAGATAATATTATGATTAGTAAGTTCAAGTTAGAGAATATATATGGTGCCAGTGATCACTTGATGAAAGCTTAAAATTTAATAATAATGATGTGTCATCTGCAGCTGAAAAGTCAATACGGTTGCTTTTGCGGCCATATTGGATTCTCAAAACTGAAATGTCTACCTAACTGTGCGGAATCACTATAGGTATAACATACTACAATATAAAAATGATATCTAGATTTGTTTAGGAGAAATAGTCTTTGTCATGAAACCTAATTGAAAATTCAATATGGCTGCCATGGCGGCCATATTGGATTCTCAAAACTGAAACGTCTACCTTTCTGTGCGAAATTACAATAGGTATAACATACTCCAATTTAAGAATGATATCTATATTGGTTTAGAAGGGGTAGTCTTTTTCATGAAATCTAATTGAAAATTCAATATGGCTGCCATGGCGGCCATCTTGGATTCTCAAAACTGAAACGTCTACCTTTCTGTGCGGAATCACCATGGGTATAACATACTAAAATTTCAGAATGATATCTGTATTCGTTTAGAAGGAGTAGTCTTTTTCATGAAATCTATTTGAAAATTCAATATGGCTGTCATGGCGACCATCTTGGATTCTCAAAACTGAAACGTCTACCTTTCTGTGAGGAATCACCCTGGATATAACATACTACAATTTAAGAATGATATCTGATTTTGTTTAGGAGGAGTAGTCTTTTTCGTGAAAGTTTACGGACTGACGGACAGACGGACGGACGGACAGACGGACAGACAGACAGACGGACGACGGACGAAGCGCCATGACATAAGCTCACATTTACTTTGTAAAGGTGAGCTAAAAAGCATGTGCCATGTAACAGTCTATCTGACAAGTATTAGAGATATGGTTCAAACTGCATTCTGTGCATGTCAGGATGACCATTAGACGCACTTATATGTTAGTGGGCGCGCTTTGCCCTGGTCTCCCCTAATCTTGAAAGTAAGTATATATTCAGTTAAAACATAATTATAAGCTTAATATCTCAGTGTTGAGTAACCAGTTGATTGTTATTCAACTTGTGTTGATTAACAAAAACAAATATTCAATTGATGGTAAATTCTTCTATAAAAATTATTTCTCTCTCTATAAACTGCTCTCCTGCCGCCTAGCTCTCGCAGCCCTCCACCATCTGTGGTAGTCCGGCCTACGATGAGTCGGAGACGGTATAGTACGTTAAATAATAGTACGTTTTTGAGTAAATGTCATTATTTGAACTTACCGTCGATAAGAATGAAGGAGGGGGGGGGGGGGGGGGGGGGGGTCCGTCGTATCCCGAACCGGTGGTCCGAGTAAGAAGGTGACAAGGCGGGGTTCGACGTGTCACTGGGGGACACCTGCGGGGAACGGAGAGTGACCCTACGGCCAGCCCGTGGTGGAGGGGCCTCCTGAGTGAACCTATCCGCGGGTGGGGGAGACCCCTCCCGACGTACGTTAGCTGGGGGAGCGGTTTCCCTGGCATCTAGCATTCCCGACACAATGTCCTTCATCGACGCAAGCAGTTTCGCGGAGAAGGATGCCTGGTCGAAGGGTTCCCGCTCCTCCTACTTCTTCTTCTTCTTTTTTGACTTCCTCCGCACCCGAATGGTCGACGCGCGGGAGGGGACGGAGGACACCTTAGAGGAACGGTGATGAGCGGAAGAACGAGGGGTAGGGGGAGGGGAAGGGTTCCCGCCACTTCCCACACGCTCGCACCTGTCAGATTCTGAGTCCCGACCTTCCGTCTCAAACTCCCTCGTATCCGCCGAGATGATCAACCCCTCCGGGGGGAGGTGATGGTGGACGAAGCCAAAGGGTACCCGGAGGTCCGTACCCTAAGCTTCGACGCTACGGCGTCCCTCTCGCCCCTCCTTAGAGCTCGAAGGTACGCTCTGAATTCCTCCGAAGTGAGGGATTCATATAATTCGCACCTGTCCTGCCAAGAACAAGCGCGACAGAGGGAGTGGGGATCATGGGTCCCCGACTTCCGAAGTCCACAACGTCCACAGAAGCCAGGGTACATCGCTGACGATACCCTGGTTCCCCTCACCAGGGAACCGAAACGGCCCGAAGCGGAACAAACGCGAATTAAGACGCGGGACGAACCCGTCACTCACGTCCGCCACTCACCAGACGGACCAAGGTGGAGTGATAGCGAAGCACCCGCGGGTGGAGGACGAACCAGTCACTTCAGTCCTTCACACTGCCTGCACACGTCCCACGCACCGACCCAGGGGTCAAAGGTCAGGTACCCGGAGGCGAGACCTACAAGCCGAGAAGCACGAGCAAGCACGTGCAACACAAGCAGCGCGACCCAAGTAGGGTAAAGCGACACTGACTAGCCTGCCTGTCACACAGGCAGAAACCAACAACTAACTTCCAAATACAAAATTTGGAAGGAAAGCAGGAGTTAGGAGAACGAATCCCTACTCCCAAGTATAAGGGAACGAGAAAATAAGCAGTATAACTTTAATACAAATCCAAGGCAAGATAACTTCGAGAGCGCTCAGAAACACGACCGATCACTGAGCGACAGGAAGTTGGAATGAGATTCAGGGCACGTGACCATAGGTGGCGCGGCGGGGATGAGCAGGTAATTCCCGGATTGTTTTTTCTGTGTTATGGGTCGAGGGATAATTGATAGGCAATCAATGGGGCTACGGTGAGTCGGAGACGGTAAAGTACGTTAAATAATAGGAAATGTTAAAATGAAAATAAATCTGAAAAATGTTTTCGTTGCAAAAGCCTTCAAAGCTGCCGCTCCGCCCTTTGCTTTTTGCTGTGTTAAGATGTCAGCCATTCTGTTACAATTCCAAAATATACCCTGATATCCATCAGACACAACCATCCTTATAACCTTTGTGTGTTGAATATGATTCAAATAATCTGTTGAAATCACTTTCAGAATGCAAAAAGAGGCAGATAATGGTGAATTCGAATATGATCATTTAGAAAGCCGCCATACCCTTTCAGCCACCTATCAAGGTTCGTAATTGACCTAGGAATGTAAACCTGGTGTCTTCTGTGGGATTTTAGAGATGATTTCAGTTGCTTCATTCTCTTAACTGATGAAAGTTAATTTCATTATTGAACATCTATCCCTGCAAGGAATGTACAATAACTCTTGGTACAAAAAAGTCATCATATGACATTGTCATATTTTTTTATTTCAAACTTTAAGGATGATTTCAATCGATTTATTTGAGGAATAGACAAGCCAAGGATTACGAGAGTTTGTTTTCAACTACAAATCGAACCTTCATTCGGGCGAGAAACAATCACCTGTCGTCTGGTGAACAGCACGAGACACGCGAGTCGTGACGTCTTTGCATGTTCTGCCATCATATCCGGTCTACTTTGCTCGCGACCATTAGCGCTATTTATAATACGGGAAATCCCTTGTTATCGAAACCCAAATTATTTTGTCAATCCTTTTATTACAATGTCATTTATGATCAAAAATTACATTGATTTAATGGGAAGCAACTCAGCTTTCTTCACTTAAATTTCATGAATGTCCGAACATAGATAACGCCTCAGCGACATATTTGTACAGTATTGACCAAAATCTCAAGTTAACTCCAAAAGTTAGCGGCACTGGGTAAGCGCTTAACCGGGCACTAAGAGGGTTAAACCTATACGGTATTGGTATTCTTATTACATCGTGTTCACTTACAAAAGTCACTTCGATCTGCAATGAGTACAATAAAGTTAAAGTGAGAGTAAAGTTAGTGTCTTTTCTATAGGTTTAGACATTTTAGTCCAAGCGTTCACTTTACACGATAACAGTGTTTTCAATAAACTGTATCTAGCTGATCGTAGTAATTGTATGAAGCAACTCAATGACAGTATTTAACTGCAATGAGAAGTTGCCCATCAATTTGTCAACTCTCATGAACTCCCAGAAACTTAATGACATATAACAAAAGCTTAAGCAAGACATTAAATGAGTCCATGTCCACTTGTTTTGGACACGATCCGACTCGATGTGGTGAGAATGCTCGCCAAAGTAGATCGAACATTGTAATCATCAACAACCTACCAGTTCAGAACCAATCTTCGCAGTCGAGTTTGGATTGTATTAAACTCAATTCAAGATGTTAAAATCATTATTACGGACCTGACTGCAACCCCAACAACCATGTCGGTCTCCTGGCAGCTGAGAGCATGCTGTATGTCGGTTAAACCAAATTTGCGGGTGTTGAATAACAACGAAACCCGGAAATTTTACAAACGCAACTATTTATCTTCTAATTGGCTGATATTCTATTTCTTATATGATGAAATCCTTCTAATTACGTCAAAAATACCAATTTCATGTTGAGTCGCCGCTTGGAAGAGCCGGACAGCGCGGCTACAGTGTGACGTCATATGATAATTCATGACGTCAGACCATTGTTAAATGTCGTCAAACTCTTAAACTTGACGCCACTCGATTGGTGATAAAGTTTATCACCACTCAGTAGAGTGACGATAAAGGTTATCGCCACTAGCCAGAAAGAGGTTTTATTTCACTGATAGATAGATAGTATTATATGGGTATTTTCATATCACATTCGGTATCAGCCCGAGACCCCAATATCAGCCCGAGAGCTTTAGCTCGAGGGCTGATATTGGTCGAGGGCTGATACCGAATGTGATATGAAAATACCCATATCATACTATTTTTATCATATATACTTAACAAACAAACTACAAAAATAATTGTCTAACATTTTTTGAACTTTAATTCATAACATTAAAACATGTGGCTGATTTTATCCGTTTTGATAAGCCTACGCCTCTTGCGACTTGAATTCATTTAATCTGTGGTTGAATTTCCAAACTGGAAAGAAAGGTTGAATTAAAAATCAAACTGACAAATCCTATCCGCAAGTGACTTCAGCGTTTTCGCGATGTCGGCCACGTTCTAACGTCAGCTGTACAAAGGGAGACAACTCTAAATTCCTCGCGACTTCGATCTATTTTTTGCGTTCGTTGCCTAGGGTTCCAGGTTCAAGTCCCTTGACGACGGGCTGATACAGGTTTTTGCCCTTGACGACGGGCTGATACAGGTTATCTGCCCTGCGGGCTGATACAGGGTGCTTGACGAAGGGTGTATCGTGCATTCAAAATCTCTGTATTTATAAGCAAGTATATGATAAAACAGAGTATCTCACCCTCAATCATATATTAAATGTATCTACAAGCAGAAACATAGATTAATCATATTTTGTATGAAAACATGTTTGTGTGGGAATTCATGTGAGACACACAGACACCAAGTGATAGTGGTTTTTTTTATGAACAAATATCAAGGGGCATTTTACGAGTATAACTTTATCATTTCGACTTAAAAATGCATATAATGTAATTCAATGTAAGTAATCTTTATTTCAACGAAACGTTCAAAATTCAAATAATAATGTAATTTCAAATCGATGGTAAGATATCTAGAATGACAGTTTTGACACAAGTAAGTCAAACCTATACTATTATCTCAAAAACATTGTACATACTCACCTGAACAAACAATTGCGACAGCATTTTCCCCTTTCTTTTGTAACAGTTCAACATGCTCCTCGGGTGTCTTGTGTTGTTCAGCTGTGTGAAGCACTGGAATGAAACACACGTCACGGAAAGCAGGTAGGTCATATACAACAATAGATTTTTAAAATTATTTAGGAATCTGATACAATTCAAAAGTAGTCAGTTTCCTACATATTTAGCTCATCTGGCCTGTAAGGCCCGATAGGGTTAAGGCATGACATGGTGTCCGGCGTCCGTCCGTCCGTCCATCCGTCCGTAAACTTTGTGGAATTTCGACTTCTTCTCCAGAACAATAAGGTCTAGAAAGCTGCAACTTAATGTACAGACTCCTTGGCTAGAGAGGATTATCAATTGTAGCTCTGGTGGCCCTGTGACCCCTAATAAGGTTCACAAGGGCCACGCCCTTAAAACCTATTTTCATCTTCTTCTCCAGATGCATAAGGCCTAGAAAGCTGAAATTATCTTTTGTACAGACCTCTTTGATTAGTGAAGATAATAAAGTGTAGCTGTGGTGGCCCTGTGGCTCCTAATGACGGTCACAGAAGCCACATAAAACCTTTTTTATCTTCTTCTCCAGATGCATAAGGCCTAGTGTACATACTCCTTGACTAGTAAGGGTTATAATTTATAACTTTTGTGGCCCTGTGGCCCCTGATAAAGGCCATACCCTTAAAACATGTTTTCAACATTTTCTTAAAAAGCTTTAGGCCTTAACCTCACCTCACCTCACCTCACCTCACCTCACCTTGAGTTGATATATTTCATATCAGAAGACACTTGGGTGAGATTCTCTATTTATCACACAAGTTCTATTAACAAGTTACTGTAGCTGAGATTTATACTGAAAAGAATTAACGTTAGTTATTTTGATTTACAGACTCTTCAATGAGATATATCTATGCAAGGATGATTCAACATTACTTTTCTATAACATACCAGCATGTAGCATAATGCCTTTTTTCTGGACAATTGTATTTAGTGTTTCTTCTTCCATAGCATGCCTTGGCTTGAAGGGGAGTTAATGAGGTTTATATAAAAAAGAAACTCTCTGTTAGTCACGTTGCAATGCTATTGTAGAGAGATTACAGCTCTTAGTGTTAGCGTGTCAATAATCGAGCCTTATGCTATTATGACCCTTGTGAGGCTCCACTCTATACAGGGCTATTCGATACACAGCTAAAACCAACTGAATAAAATGCTTTTGAATCATCTACTTTAATCTCCTAAGCGTGAACTGTGAGATTTTACACAATTCAGGGATACAAATTCATTACATAGAGTTTACGTTCATAGCTTAACTTCATAATATGTGAGTAAATATTTAAATAAAAGTTTCTCTCTGATAAGTTTAGTTTTTTCTGCCTTGGCTACTTTATAGTAAATGTCTTTAAACAAGCCGCGCACTGTGGAATAGTTATTCAGAGAAGCTTCATTGTAAAATTGTACCAAAGTGTGTGTTATGAACATGTTTGACAACTCTCAGAGGCAATTCAATGATATTTACATTGATTGATTTGGTGAAAGAATATTTCACACACTAAAATGCTAATATAAAAAGTCGGTTCGACCTTAAAGATAACATTCACGTGATAATACTCATGTTTCACCTACGCGTGTTATGTTTTCAATTATATACTAAATAACACGCACGGTTACATTAACAACATAGCTACTATCAATTTGTATTGTTAGAATTAGCGTACTACATATTTTGTATTCCCTCTAACATTACATTGTATTGTTGATCGTATGTATAGGTTGTATACTCACAACACCTTCGACTACAGTGACACAGCTGCATTATCACCATTGCCAACAGCCGCCATTTGCAAAAGTAAGTCCCGAAGGCAAGCGAAACTTAGGAAATTCCCCTTTTAAACTGCAAATAAAATTACAACAAACAGTATCTGTTGATCAATTCCTTTGTACTACTGTAAGCTTTTACAATGCATACATCAGATAAGTTTCCTATTTCTGTAAGCTTTAAATTTCCTTGTGAAATAATACTAATAGAAAGCAGCAGATACAAAGACGACGGATAAACAGAATAAGCGTGCAGGAGTTCCCTCCCTTGAGCAAGATATGTTATGTCCGTCCACCAAGATATGAAGGAAAGCACAGCCATATCCTTCTGTTGTTTCTAATAACATATCATTCCACCCTTGTCCATTGAAAGGTAACCTCTACCGGTAATTGTCAGAACCCTTCAGCGAATTTGACGTAATAATATTATATGCATTTCCTACGAATATGAAAACGTTGTATCATAAGAGAGACACGTTCTTATGCATATTGCAGACGATGGATCATATATGATCAACAACGCTCATCTGATGCATAACAAAATATGGCAAAAGGCCTTTATTCAAGAATTGAAATGCTAGTCAAGTAGATTTATTTTTGTTAATTGAATTGTTTGGCTTAGATAATGCATTAGGTGTTTATCCAGGTAGGAAGAAGAATTTATGGAATTGTCCAGGGAGGAACAAGAATGTTTTTAGTTGTCCAGGGGGGAAGAAGAATTTAGTAGTTGTTCAGGGAGGGAGGGGAAGTAACAGAGTTGTCGAGGGAGGAAGAAGAATTTACAGAGTTGTCGAGGGAGGAAAAAGAATTTATGGAATTGTCGAGAGAGGAAGAAGAATTTATGGAGTTGTTGAGAGAGGAAGAAGAATTTACGGAGTTGTCGAGGGAGGAAGAAGAATTTACGGAGTTGTCGAGGGAGGAAGAAGAATTTACCGACTTGTCGAGGGAGGAAGAAGAATTTACAGACTTGTCGAGGGAGGAAGAAGAATTAACGGAGTTGTCGAGGGAGGAAGAAGAATTTACGGAGTTGTCGAGGGAGGAATTAGAATTTACGGACTTGTCGAGGGAGGAAGAAGAATTTCCGAAGTTGTCGAGGGAGGAACAAGAATTTATGGAGTTTTCGAGGGAGGAAGAAGAATTTACGGACTTGTCGAGGGAGGAAAAAGAATTTCCGAAGTTGTCGAGGAAGGAAGAAGAATTTACGGAGTTTTCGAGGGAGGAAGAAGAATTTATGGACTTGTCGAGGGAGGAAGAAGAATTTCCGAAGTTGTAGAGGAAGGAAGAAGAATTTATGGAGTTTTCGAGGGAAGAAGAAGAATATACGGAGTTGTCAAGGAAGGAAGGAGAATTTACGGAAATGTCAAGGGGGAAAGAATAATTTATGGAGTTGTCCAGGGAGGAAGAATAATTTATGGAGTTGGCCAGGGAGGGAGGGGAATTTACGGAAATGTCGAGGGAGGGAGGGGACTTTACGGTGTTGTCGAGGGAGGAAGAAAAATTTACGGAGTTGTCCAGGGAGGGGAATTTACTGTGTTGTCCAGGGAGGAAGAAGAATTTACGGGGTTGTCAAAGGAGGAAGAAGAATTTACGGAGTTGTCCAGGGAGGGAGGGGACTTTACTGTGTTGTCCAGGGAGAAAGAAGAATTTATGGAGTTGTCCAATGAGGAAGAAGAATTTACGGAGTTGTCCAATGAGGAAAAAGAATTTACGGAGTTGTCCAGGGAGGGAGGGGAATTTATTGAGTTGTCCAGTGAGGAAGAATAATTTACCGAGATGTCCGGAGAGGAAGAAGTATTTACGGAGTTGTCCAGTGAGGAAGAAGAATTTACAGAGTTGTCCAGGGAGGGAGGGGAATATACGGAGTTGTCCAGGAAGAAAGAAGAATTAACGGAGTTGTCCAGGGAGGAAGAAGAATTTACGGAGTTGTCCAGGAAGGGAGAGGAATTTACGAAGTTGTCCAGGGAGGGAGGGGAATTGACAGAGTTGTCCAGGTAGGAAGAATAATTTACGGAGTTGTCAAGGGAGGGAGGGGAATTTACTGTGCTGAGAGGGAGGAAGAAAAATTTACGGATTTGTCCAGGGAGGAGAATTGACTGTGTTGTCCAGGGAGGAAGAAGAATTTACGGAGTTGTCCAGGGAGGGAGGGGAATTTACGGAGTTGTCCAGGGAGGGAGGGGAATTTACGGAGTTGTCCAGGGAGGGAGGGGAATTTACGGAGTTGTCCAGGGAGGGAGGGGAATTTACGGAGTTGTCCAGGGAGGGAGGGAAATTTACGGAGTTCTCCAGTGAGGAAGAAGGATTTACGCAGTTGTCCAGGATATCTAAGCTATCAGAATATAAATATGTTGGTGTTTTTGTAAACATTTGTATATTAAAATAACGATTAAAAGGTGTCGGTACACATTGAACAATAATCATTAGGTGAAACTACTTCCCTTCTGCTACGTCATAGAAGGTAGACACGCTGGGGACACGCTTCAGTGACCAGATTCCTTTCGCCCAGGCTGATTAGGCAGTGTATTTCAAAAGCCGTACCGGTTTCGAAAATTCAAAGTTGAATCTAATTCAAATTGCCCCTTTTTATGAATAGTCTGATTTACTTTACGATAAAAAGATATCATTGTTGCCTAAAGCGTTAATCTAGGGAAGACGGAAGAATTGGCTTGCTATAGAACTAGAACTAGTTATAACAAATAAGATATGACTGTAAAACTAATGTCGATTGAAAACGTCTACTTTTAATATGCACACTTATATGCCCTTATACCAAAATTAAGTAAATAGATCTTTTTACATTTTATACGACGAAAGGCCTATCGTTATGGCCCGTTATATAACACTTTAAAAATAAATTTTAGAATTTGTTTGTACTTGTTAAAGCTGCGTACCTTAATTGCTAGTGTATCTTAGTGCAAATATCATACCTCCACTTAAGGATGGGTATCGTTCCTCATTTATCTATTGCAATATATTGGGATACAGAAAAGCGTATGTTAAATCCATTTTGCAATATATTTATATTTCTTTTATTCAAGAATTGACATGCTGATGTGTCTAAATATGAACGCAAAGAACGATCATTATTGTTCAACTATTTTGAAAAGGGACATTTTAAAAAATAAACACTTTTTATGATCTGTACACATATTGGAGCTATTTTCACAACACAACTTGGAAATAGTTCATTTTAAAACGTTTGATATATTGGGTATTTTCAAAAGTGTATACCGATTCGTATCACGCTGTTCCTGTATTGCAATATACCGATATATTGATAATACCACGCATCCTTATCTCAAGCAGCACCATAAATAACCATTCAATGACCAATCAGACTTTGGCATGGCTCATATTTAATACAATGTCATAAAAGAAGACTAGGTTCTCATACCAAACTCTTAACTATTCATATGGATATGCTGATTTACAATTACGAAGATACCGCTCTCGTCCATGACATACATCTGACTAACAAACATTTGTAAAATCTTGAGTTAGTTTGTAAGCAGTTAGTAGTATCTGTACACTGTCTGTGCATATAAGTTTAATGTTAATTTGCACACATGCATGACATGTATTTAAGATAGCTAAATACACTGGTAGAATATATTCATATCAGAGTTGTAAACGAGAGACTCATGTGGTTGACACAGCGAGTATTACATATCAGTTATTCATGTAGATAAACGACTTGTTTGTACCGAGTGTAAACTTGTTCTCGCATTGGCTATATATATGCATGAAACTCTCTGTGGTGAGTCAACAGAATATGAATTCCCGAGGAATACGTTTTGAAGTGAATCTAAGTGGGTCAGTAAGGGTCAGGATGACTTGTTGATTTCACTCCAACAGTTTTAAACATATTTATTACCAAGATAAGAAAGTAACGGAGGTAAACAAGCACCTTGACCGTCCTACTTTACATGGTCTGTAAATTTGTCCTAAACTTATTTATTACCAAGATAAGAAAGGAAAACAGGTAGTTAAACAAGCAAGTCCTTCGACTGCTTATGGATAAAAATATGATAGAAAGATAACATGCCACGATGATTTTGTTACATAATAAACAACACTAACCCATTTGAGATCACAACCTCTGTATAGAAGAACATAATTTAATGTTAATAAAATAAGTTAATGTTAATTTTTACCCTTAATTGCAAGGTGACATGGCATTAATGCGATTTGTAAGAGTTTATCTCGGATGCTAAATCAAAATGACTGCATGTACCCTTATATCTGTCTCTGTCTGTCTGTCTGTCTGTCTGTCTCTGTCTGTCTGTCTGTCTGTCTGTCTGTCTGTCTCTCTCTCTCTCTCTCTCTCTCTCTCTCTCTCTCTACGTGAATCGGATTCAGGGGTAGACGGCCCTGTGATCATATTATCATCTGTTAATTTTTCATTATTGTCTTTTTCAATATCAAGTATCCCACAAAAGTGTAGATACAATTGTTTAATGTTTGGCAAATCAAACCAGCAAATCATGTATCAGTATTTTTCTTTGTGCCTGATAATAAATATGAAACCGAGTATATGATAAGATTATGGTTGTGGATCTGATCTGATATATAATTTTCAATGTTTTTTATTTGTTTAATCCATTTCAAATGATTAAAACAAGTTACATAATTAGGAAAGTACATTTACAAAAGTATTATTCCAGTAATTGTTAACAGAGGTAAGTGTATACAATATCAACATTAGAAGCCTGTATGGACAATGAGGGTTTGCTATTTTATGAGTGCTTCATTCAATGCCTAGTATCAGCGGCAAATTATTCCATTTCCTAATACATACTTCAGATCCTCCTATACAACTCATTTCACGAACATGTACATACAAACTGTAACACGCCCATTGCCTACCATGCAGAATATTCGCTTTTGGGTTGTTTTACTTTTTTCATACTAGTCACACTGTATACGTGAAGGAGGAAACATGGCTCTGAGGTTTTCTGTTGATTCGAGGTCTCTTCCCGAACTCTGAATGCAGAGAGTCTACATGTGGCTGTATCCTAGGCTACAGCTTCAACCCCGTCAAACATGCCTGTACACATGGTAATATCAAGAGATATGTTCATTTCTCCTTTTATTATTATATCCATTCAATACTCTTTCATTCTAAATTCTGTAAACAAAGTGATAAAAAGGAAAACAGCATGTATTATAATATATTTGTTCAATGTTGCAACATTTTAAGCCACTGTAATTTCCAAATATATTAGGTAATTGTTGGTACATATAGGATGTTTTTATTCAAAGCTTTTGGGAACATTCTATGAAGTTGAGAGTTGTTCATATCTTTAAAGTTCATATATTATACATATGTATGTTGACATAGACGCATTTTCTTCCGGAGATTATCATCTTGTTATTTAACCTGATATTTCGCAGTCACAGAGTAAGATGCACATTATTGTGCATGGACTGTGTGTGGTTATTTTAGTGAAAACACCTTCAAATCATATTATACACGGGAAAGGATGAACATTCGTTTTAGAAAACCAAGTAGTGAATAATGATTCCATTGTAATTGGTATTTATTTTTGTGTGATATACGTTTACCTATTGAAGGGACGTGTGTATGAGGTTTAGGACGAGTTATAAATATTAAGTTTGTTTAGCACATCTGGCAAT
Organism: Steromphala cineraria; assembly: GCA_916613615.1. Classification (NCBI taxonomy): domain Eukaryota; kingdom Metazoa; phylum Mollusca; class Gastropoda; order Trochida; family Trochidae; genus Steromphala; species Steromphala cineraria. The sequence continues at coordinate 45,631,592 of OU744723.1, forward strand.
TCGTTTCACTTTTCAGGTTGCACATCATACAGCAATTCCTATTCAACATTTGCTGGGGTAAGCATTGATTATCCAAATTTGGGTTTGCAATCTTTGGAAGATTGTCTGAAGAGCTGTTCCACCACAACCGACTGCACAACATTTGACTATTTGACAGATGGAAGTTGTTACGTCAAATCTGGCGGGGCTTTGGATGATCCTGACCTTATACGTTCACGAACACATGTAACCCACGGTGTCCAAAATTGCTATAATTAAAAACGTTTAACATGAGTTTTTCCTCAGTATAACATTGAAGCACTGTAATCAAAGTTGTTCAGTAATTGTAGGCTATCATTGACTGTAGGCCAAGCTTATTAGAAAATGATTCATGATATGGGCTGTCTTGCATTGACATTAATTATTCAAAATATTATGAGAGACACAGGTAGTAATTATAAATAGATTATCAATTTTACCTTTCTGTTCATTGGCTAAGAGTAATTAACTGAGCTACCTTAATAGTTCATACAGCATTTGTTTTCTTGTGTGATTATCTCAAAGAACTGTAAGTTATACGAGGTTATCAAACTAATTTGGAAATATAAAATTGTATCTATCTAATCTACACAGAAATGTATATCTATTTTTACTTTCTGTAAAGATCATATTGTCATAGACTCCCAGTTGAAGTGGGAAGATGGCATAATGTTGATTATGCCAAAAACGTTGTAAAATATTTGATACTAATTACCTTGGTGATGTGTAGCATTATTTGTTAATTTGTAAAATATTACATGAGTGTAGAAAAATGTACATCAAAGAGTATAATTATTATAACCCATCTGCATATACTATATTTATTATCTAATTGCCAAAGAATAAGGGTTTTGCGAAAGTTTGCTAATTTCTGTTGCTTAATCACAAAGCGTCTAAAATCTAATACCAATTAACCTTGCTATTGTCATGTTTATCCGCCATTATTCAAACTTTTTATCCTGGTAACCAATATTCTTTGTACATATACTTGAGTGAAATAAGGTTCTGTTCTGTTCTATTAGCCCTTTAGATTTTCTACATATACACACAGAGGTAAATCAAGTATAATATGCTTACCTATGTTATTGATAATAAAGAGTCAGTTATTTCTTTATACTTTGAAATACTAGAAACTAGAAAATTCATTTTGAAAACTCCTGGCTGTTTTCTTTTTTTATATTATTTATTAATTTTATCAAAACATTTTAGGGAAAGGGATTATTTTTGTGCAGGGATTGCATATGTGTGAAATAAGAAAGAAATATCTTACTACCACAAGAACAACTGTCTACACTCACAGATGGGACCATGGAGACTAATCTCAACAGGACATACTTATGCAATGTATAATATATATAGCTATGCATTCAATATAAACCACTCGTCTCACTTCCTTACCATGGCGTGGTTGTTTTAGTGTTTTAGTAACACAGAGAGCTATACACTCCTGATTTAGATAACATGCCCATTGTAGGGTCACCTGAACTGGACAGTTGGATCGATAAAAGTCAGCCTGAATCATTTTGTATAAGGTGGCAATACTAGCTCCAGACAGCGATTATCCGGTCCGTGACATCTCAAATACATATACATTGCTGTCATCTCACCGATTGGATATATAATGTCAACATTAAATCATCGATAGACTATGAGCAAAGATTTGCAACAACAAACTTTCATTATGAATAAAATATATTTAAACCTAACCAAAAATATTTTCAACAAAGGATTCTAATAATCGTTTAACTTATAAATAATTTAAATCCCCCCTTTACCCTTTGAGATATGAATAAGATTTTCCTTGAAATTCTTATTAGTGTTCTCACATGCAATATATACCAAGGCTGCCCTGACTGCATCCGGGCGATGTGTTTCACAACCGTAAATATATCGGATCGACTCTCAATGACACGTCAACTACTTTTGCAGACGGATAACTGAATAGTCTTAGCCTTAGTTTAGCTAAAAAAATATAAACAAAATGAAGTATCAAACCACTAAACTCAGGCCTTTGATACGAGATGACCTAACATAAAGGTTCAATCAGCGCTAACGCAATGGTTCAGTCGTCAAAAGGTTGGGTTCAGTGGTCCGGAGTGTGAATGATACGAGATGCAGATGGGACAAAAAAGATGTGTGTTATTTTTCAAAAAGTAATAGTAGGTTGACATTTTGACTCTGACAAAAATGTCATCAATTATATCGTTGAAAATAATTAATATCATTGCCCGAGGCAGAGGACATTAACAACATAATCGCTTGGGACAGTGGACGTACTTTAGATAACTGCCTTGGAAGCGAAACTGTATCAAACCTGAGGAAAGTAACGAAAGAAAGTGTGGTCGAAGAACAACAGAGTGACGTTAAGTGCATATTTGCCAACTATAATGATGATTCAGACTCTCGTGGCAGGACTAGAACTATTTAAGGGAGTGTCAAATTCAAGTTAAAAGGTAGGTCAGGTAGATCAGGTGAGAATGACAGTGGATGTATCTTATATATGAAATGTAGGCGTTCGCATAACAGAACTCTAGTGCTCTTAAATAATTCAAAGTAAAGAGTTTTTAACAGCTTATTTATTTTTGTAACTGACTGATTACTTTGATCTTCAGCCAACTCATGTAAAGTAGAACTCCACATCAAGTGACAATCAACGAGTGGCAGATTTATGTTGAGGCCATATACATGTATGCTACTTGAGGAAAACAAGAGGTCATAAACCATTGCTTTATTTAAAGGAAGCTTAACAACGAAGTGAGGTGTATTCGTCATATTGCACATTTCCTTCTCGTAAGCAGGACCTACCTTTGAACAGGTAAACCAGTAGTATTTATTTCATATTCTAACAGAATGTAACTTTTTAAGTTTTAACTATTAACATAGCTAAATTTTGTTTTAACTGATACTATAGCTTTCAAACATTTATGTTCAGCGTTTACTACATGTATGTACTGTTCATTTTGCCTTCTTTATCTATTAATTTGCACACGCTACTATATTTATCTTACTTATCAGAAAATTGCCTGCAACTTTACAGATCCTTCAAAATCAACTGTCATATCAAGTTATATATAAAATATACATACAGACAAAAGTTAAGCACCCCCTAAATTCGAAAACTAAAAAACGATGCTATGGCAAAGTTACGGTACCGTGAATAAATTTATGGCTCTTTACCATAAAATGATGATTTTGTAAAAATTTCTTCACAGAAAGTTCGCCCATGTAGACATTTTATGGAATTACAATTGCATTTATAATGGTACTGAAATTTCACCCATAATAAGTATGGCTGTAGTGCCTTAACTATGCAATAGACAATGGGTTTCAGGCATCAAAAATAACATTTGTGTTACCGACTCGACTTCCACACATCAAATCATCTCTTATCTTATAAAATAAGGAAGTAACTGATCGTTGAAATGGCATCCCCTTTTTCAACAGTTATTGTCAATTATTGACGAATGACTGGAAACATACGATTTTGGGATAATCTTTGGATTCTTTTGAGTTCAATCTGTTAATCAAACACTTCTCATTGATTTCTAGGGGTCATTACAGTTGACATTGACCATCTTTTGTTATTAAAATAGTTTCATTGCATGTTGTTGTTGTTGAGATTTTGCGACTTTGAAGGTTATTAGAGGTCTAAATAGTGACTTTTGACTATACTTTTGATACTAAAGTTTGACCTAAGGGCTCGAAAGAATTGAATTACCCATATTACACTTACCAATAACAACTTTCTTTTGTCAGAATAATGTAACTTGTTTTTTAACATAAAACCAAAACAATTTTATGAATGCAACTATCCAAAAGATGCGAAACGTTATCAGGATGAAACGTTCTTCACTAAACTGCTTTTTATCAAACCATACGATTATGTATATAACAGCATCGCCTACTTTCTTACCAGGCAACTTTTGCAGCTGAAAAATCGTGGGGGTAACTTTTTTTCCGTATGTATATATGGAAAGTCAACATTTTAAAAAACAACATATCACCAAAGTCAACAATTCACAAAATGAACATATTAGCAAAGTCTACATTTCACAAAATCATACATGTCACCAAAGTCAACATTTAATAAAATCGTCATACTACTCATTGCAACATTTGATGGCAACATTTCGGGGGGGGGGGGGGGGGTCTTCACTATATCCAACTAACTTATAACTTATTGAAGGGAAGTAACTCCTCTCTTGGGTGACCAGAGACTCGGTTATCTATTCAGGTCGACCACGTGTGAGCCAATGACTTTTCAATATATTAAGTATCCTCACCTCCCATAACAGATAATTTCTCCTTATAACAAACAAAAGCCTTCTTGTCTAGTGTTTCTGAGTATCTCTCCATGATACCAAAATCGATGTTTACATTAATTCAGCGCTTAGCAAAGCCTTACAAAAAGGTCGCCGTTTCTTGGTCGCCAACACGGCAGTAAGGTGAGTCGTTGAAGTTGAATTATTTGTAACCTTAATTTCATTTAAAATGAATCGGCCATAGTTATTGGTAAAATGTAAAAGTGGTAAATTTCTACTTTCGGTTTGGGATCTGTCAGGAAAACGACATACTTCACCGAGTGAATTATTTAATCAAATATTTTCGATGTGGACTAATATTGGCACCCACAATGTCACTCATATATTATACCCGAGATAACGTGAGTTACCGGGCGTACATAGCAAACACTTCAGGGTCTATAGGAGTGTTCTGTGTGCACGCTCCATTGACAGACTGCCATAAAGCTATGAATCAAATTATTTAGTGTTAGAGAGTTATTTCTCACACAGAAACTCAAGTGACTAGTCTAGAAGCGAGACTGACAACCAATAGCACAGCGACATTCATGGGGAGATAACAGTGTAGTTGGCACAGGTATAAGGAAAATCTGGGTTACAGTACTTCAATATCTTACTTTTACTATTACATAGTTCTTAAGTACAAGAAGAGGCAGTTGAACATGCGGACACTTCATTGTTTATGTTCACGATCGACTGTACATTGTGAATGATTAATAGACTTTCATTCCGAAAAACAAATGTATGTATGCTCATATCATTGTGTTAAAGTACATACATGTATATTATCTGATAAGCAGAAAAAAGGAAAGTTTTCCTATTCAGAGCATGATCTGTACAGTATATAAGGTAACCATTTGCCCAAACGCATACTAGAAGATTAATCTGATACATACTGCATATAAACTGTGTTACTGTATAAACGTCTTCGTGATTTCTGACCCACTGAAAAGTTTTTAAACATTGTTAACAACTTGTGTTTCATAAACATGTGTAGAAGGAAAAACACAACGACGAAACTCCCGCCACATATTTATTCCATTTCACTTTTGACTTTTTGTACATGGCATTCAACACTACATGCACGGTGTGGCGAGGTTCAAAACCACAATAAAACAAATGAAAGAACCTCAGTCAAAGGTACAGAATGCTATAGTGATAGGTATATTGAACAACTTCACTGGCATAATTATTAAGCTTTTATCTATTTACAAAACTTTTAAAGTTATAAAGTTCATTTTGGTTTAAAGTCTAGGAAACTTTAGTTGAAATATATTTAGTTCAATAACAGATAAATTTCCTTCAAGGGACTTATTTTACACCCAATGCATAAATATACTCACGGAGACAAATATTGATAGCATGATCATTAATGCAGCATACAAGTAAAGGTCCATTTCATATCAATACTCACACTTTGTGTTCTCACATGGAGCACATGTTTTATCAGTATTGTGATTCTCTCAACTGAGCAAGACAGTTGGTTTGGCCAACTGTTAACATGCATGCATGAAATGTTCATGGTCACATGACTTTTTATTTGTCAATAATGCCATGTGCCTTTGTTTTGATCAACAATCAGTTATTTGTTTGAAAACAGAATTAACTGATATGATTATCATATTATAGAATCAAGTTTGTTATATTGATGATGATGAAAGAAAAACGTAAATATACTGAAAGGCAAAAGAAGCGTTGTAGTGAACTGTGATAACAACTGGTTAAATACAAAACGTTATAGGAATTCCAAAACAATGACTTGGACGTATCTCCTGCTCATGGTGTCAATGAGCAGATTCACAAAGGACAAAGGAATTTGAGCACATATCCTCAGGAATGCTGTGCGGAGTTGGTCTGCAGTTGTCGACATTGGGCAAGGTTGTTGAGGCGTCTTTAGATTTCATCCCATAAATGCTCAACTAGTTTGAGATCCGGGCTCAGGGCTGGCCAAGGCATGAAATCCATGTTGTGCTGCTGTAAAATGTCTCTTATCAATCTGGCGGTGCGAGCACTTGGATTATCCTGTTGAAAAACAAGACGTCGATGACATGAAAAAAACGGCACAACTTGGTGCCTTAGGATCGGGATCAGAGGTCACACCATTATCTCGGCCTGGACTGATATTTTGAAAGATCACGGGTCCAACATTTTTATTTTAAGTCCAAAATCACCCAATACCATGATGGTCGGCCCATTTGTGTCTCTCCATAACGTAATCATCATTGCGACGCCATATCCTAGCCCTCCCGTCAGCAACTGAAATGCAACAGCGACTTTCATTTGAAAAGAGTACAGTTTGCCATTGCCTCTGACGCCAGTGTTGTCGCTGTTGTGCCACTGGAGACGTTCATGGCGTGACGTTGCGTCAACACTTGACCTATGGCAGGACATCGACAATGAAGGTTTCTGGTTTGGAGCCGTCAATCACTGATTGGTATCTGATGGGTTCCGAGTCGCAGTGTTGTGTCTGTCGCCCAAGTGAAACAATTTTGTAGATGCTGATGGACGATATGGAGATCCTGATGTTGTGTGGTCACTATAAGTCGATCACTACGTTGAAGGTGGTTTTCACTGTTGGTAGTGTTGAAACGTTGTCTTAACGTTTTATCGTTCTAACAGAGCAATGAAGGTCATTAGGGATAACAGCAGCACGTTGACCGGCGTGCAGACGTCCGATGGCCTGTAAACGTTGATCTCTGGATAACTGCTGTTTGCTTGAGATAAATGATAGAGTGTAAGTTGAGCCAGCAATTTGTACCCACAAGATATGCACGTGCACTCCGTTTTCAATACTGCGTTAGGTCGAGGTGGTCACTGTTCAGTGAAACTGAAATTTTTTAGAGTACACCCAAACTTTTGCACACTTATGTTGTAGTCTTCTAGTCTTCGATTCATGATCTTCTAATGTTGTTTTAAAGTATTATTTGGAAAAATATGTCACTGACACTTCCTATATAATAATTAACTTATTTCAAAACTACGACGTTTCTTTTGCCTTTCAGTATATATACTTAATATACAGTTTTGTATACAAATTTAGAATAACAGATTTTAGTATTTTCACACTAGCATAAGCAGCATGTTTAACACACACAAAATAAGGCTTTTACAAAACATCAATACATTTGAATTTTAAACAGAAAGATAAGAAATCTATTGGATGCTTGCTAATAACAGTACCAGCTTGTGGACAGGTCTCAGAAATATTGACCCTTGCGTCTTTTCTGTCACAGTTGGGACGTCTTTTCTGTCACAGTTGGGTCTTTTCTGTCACAGTTGGGACGTAACCATGCTGATCAGACTCCCTTTCTAGGATGCGTCCCATTGAACAGTAGGTTCTCGGTAAGGAATCATCTCTAATTGGACAATGTCCCCGACGTTAAGGTTACGTTTAGGAACATACAACTTTTGAGGTTTTCGGAAGGAGAGGAGGTATTCATTCTTCCATTGTGTCAAGTAGAGGTTTTTTCAAATATTGCAAAAGTCTCCAGCGTTGGCATATGTGGACGTCATTTATCTGTGAAAGAATTTCTCATGGATCATGAAAGTATTGTGGAGTCATCAATTGATGATATAATATAAAAGAACAATGTAATTGTTGTTATATCCTTGCAAAATGTGGTTTATTCATTTGATTTAAACAAGATTAGGTTGGAAGTAGTAAACAAACAGGTCTCACGTGACCAAATATCCCTTGCGCATATCCAACTGCAGTAAACAGGTATATTGCTATGCTTGTCCAACAGTCAGTAAATCTCTAAGGATTATATGAAAATAATGTACTTGATGCGTTAACAAATTTCCCAAATTCTATGATTTGAACTGGCAGAAGAACATTATTATTATATTATCTCCTATGAATTTTGATGATTTGAATAAATTTCATATGAAACAGATTAGTTTTTTCTAATTTAATGCTGAAACTGAAAAACCATATGTTGGAAAATTAACTAATTTTGACTTGAATTTAAAACTAAAATTATTCTGTAAAATGCCATAGATTTCTAAATGCGGCATATTGATGTCATTTTCTGAAGAGAATGATTTAGTTTAGAAAGATGCGAGACGTACCGCACGCAGAAAACGAGGAAATACCGTGTCAAACACAGGAACTTTGTTTATGCAATAATAAACATTTCTAGAAATTGTTCGGGGTTATTTTTAAATTGTAAGAAAAACACAAGAAAATGGTTATATGCCGTTTTAAAGAGCACATAAAATTTGTTCTTTAGGTATTGAATAGACCTTTTGAATCATCACAAATTTATTAAAAGGGTTAATAGATATCATATATCAATGTATATTGAAATAAATCATGATTTAAATTACAATACATTCCATATGTCCTAACGCCAATTTCATTTGTTGTCTATGAAAATCGCGTACATTAGGAATGTTGGAATACTTTGCAAGTTACTGAATTGTGTGCCTCAGGTGAAGAGAGCTATCGGGTAAAACGCAAAAGGCGTGCAGAACGTGTTTAGTTGGCACTGGCATTTAGCGGGTCAATCAGTAGAATGACTTTTACTCAATAACCTTATTTTAAAAAAAAGGAAGAATGTCAATTTCTAAACGGATATCCTGCTTTTAAAGGCTATGGATGATAAAGAAATTAATACACCTGCAAGATGTCACAGATCGAAAAATCTAGAGGTTATCATGCCCGTGTGATCGTAAATATCCTGCATTAGGAATAAAGCCGATGTTTCTTTCATCATGTAGTGCACGTGCACAGCATGATCCACGCCGCTTGTTCCTACCGTAGTTATCTCGTAAATGCTGCTTAATCGATAGATTTTTAAAAAGGTATAAGTCAAAATAACTCTTTAGTATTTTTTACAAAATATTTGGTAGCTTCTGAAAGCATGAAGACGCTCTCTGTCTAGTAAATACATCGATCAAGAAGTAGATACATTAATATTATTGTTGTGACAGTTGTGTTTAACAATATCAAAGGAGCCCTCTCTTTGTTCGTTGCAAATGAAATCACCAATAAGATAGTATTTATAATGATGTCTTTTTATTTATTATTTCTCGTATAGAAAAACAACCTGTTCATACATTTCATGTTTAATAATTGTAAGATAGTTATCTGCTGTTGATGACTAGTATATAGTCTTTTTTTAACTCCAATTTGAAGTGTTAATCGGTCTTTACAACTGTATCGTGAAAAAATTACGCCTTGATTCCATTCCAATCATCATTGACATACCAACAATCGAAAATAGTTTCCTATCTTATCTCAAATATCTTAATGTCCTTCTGATTCATATGGCAAAAGAAGTGTTCGTGTAATTCTCTCGGATGCAGGTTAATATCAACACAAGCGAAGAGTTTGAAAACATTAATTTAGTAGAAATGATATGATGATAGCATTAAGTTTGATATTCCTCCTGCATTCCTATTATAATAGCTTTTTTTATTATAATTTGACCAAAAAAAATAACTCTGGCAATGAACGATGTTAAGTGGACATAGGGTCAAAGTAAACGATTTTTATCATTGTTTGAAAAATTAAATCATAGCTTCTTAATACGAATAGAGACATATATCAGGTATATATTATCGTTCTTTAACGCTATATACACTTCAACTAAAAAAATGGAGCCAGTTGCTCTATAGCTCATCAGCCTTCATATGAATTTTGCTTCAGGGTGTGGCAAATGTGGTTCCCCCCTTACTTTGGACCACAGGGTCAACTAATGTACAATTTGGAATCCTTCAGATCTAACTTAGGAGTTTGCACACACATTTTCAGCTTTCTAGGTCTGATGCTTCTTGAGAAACAGATGAAATTAGGTTAAATGGTGTGGTCACTCAGGCCCTTATAAGGGGCCACAGGGCAACAGGGCCACCAAAGCTACAATTTATAATCCTCACTATTCAAGGAGTCTGCACACAAAGTTTTAGCTTTCTAGGTCTGATGCTTCTGGAAAAGAAGATAATTAGATTATTAGGAGCCACAGGGCCACCAAAGCTACAATCTATAATTCTTACTAGTCAAGGGGTCTGTACACAAAGTTCCAGCTTTCTAGGCTTAATGGCTCCGGAGAAGAAGATGAAAATAGGTTATACGGGCGTGGCCCCTGTGGCCCGTATTAGGGGTCACAGAGCCACCAAAGCTACAGTGTTTAATCCTCACTAGTCAAGGAGTCTGTACACAAAGTTTCAGCTTTCTAGGCCTTATGCTTCTGGAGAAGTCGAAATTCCACAAAGATTACGGACGAATGGACGGACGGACGGACGCCGGAAACCATGCCATGCCATAAGCCCATCGGGCCTTACAGGCCAGATGAGCTAAAATGTAATAAATACTTTAACTCTTTAACTGCTAGTGAATTATTCACCTTTATCAACTCAAACTGTGTCAAACGCGCACAAAATGGAATTTCTATACAGGACATAAATTAGGTAGCCTTTCAGGAAAACAGTACAATTGGTTTCAATGAGTAAACTTCAATGTTTAAAATATGCCTTTATCTATATTCTAAAGTAGATAAAGCTAAGGCGTTAATTATTCTTGATAAGTCAAAACCATTGAACCATCACACAATTTAATGACATTTCTGGGGGTTTTTTCCGTCAAAGGCGACGCCCACCATTTATTTCGCAATAAAGTGAGTTTTTTTTATGACATAACGAAATAACTGTGCATGACATAAATTGCAAATTTTACGGTGATAGTTTTGCACTGAAAACTGATTACGTCAAACCACTCGGCCTTTGGTCTCGTGTTTTGACTGTAATAGTTCAGGGCAAAACTAAACTTAAATTCAATGTAGAATGAGAATTTTGAAGTAAAATGGATAGTGCTTTTAGTTTTCAGTTCAACAAACTTCTCCAGAACATAAAAAAACAAATGAGACACCATCATCCTGTACAACTATGACGTCGTTATATTCCTACGTCACAATAGAAGCACTTGTAGGAAGAACTACGAGAAATTTAGCTTTAGAATAGTAAAAAAATGTAAACATACTATAGTGAATAGAGTAGTGGTTAAATTGCCGTTTCTGGCGCAGTCCTCTCAAGGTTAAACGAAGGGGATATTTGTCATCCCCAAAGCAGTCAAGGAACTATGTTATGTTAACAAGATACTCCATATCATTACACACGTTGTTATTTTAAGTATGGGATCTATGCATAAGGCATTGTAAACTATATTCTCTGCGGCGTTATCGGCCAAGACTGTCTCATGGTCTCATACAACTCTTATCATAACTATATTTGTAAAGTTAGAGTTCAAATAAGTTCTGCCAACAGTGAACAATTAAACTGACTAATGCCACAAAACTCCTTTGAATTAATTTAAAAAATATGATTTTACACTTTAAATTATCTAAATAAAAGTTATCGCAGAATTGTAGTGTCGAAAATATACCCATTCAAACCTATAAATTAAGAAAATTTTATAAATCAGTAACAAACATTATGTTTTCTAAGATTTATATTTGATTAATCATCTGTAGCATATTAAAATACACGTATAAGTATTAAAGCATTGAAATCGTTTTTATATTCATTTACGGCGAGGAGATTAACAAAAGCCTACAGCTTGCTATGAGGGGGAATCCTTCCGCACTGTTTGTTTGTTATTAGAGGGGAAGCCTTATTCACTGCCAACGCTAAAAATAGACATCAAACCTCGGGGTATATAGGTCACATAACGCGTCCCCCATATACCGACTGATACCGAGGACAAAGCAACCATTACCCTAGCTGAGTGCAGTCAATGCCTTCCGAGCAGACGGATAGTGGGATATTATCTTATGCTTCTTTTTTAATCGAATCTTATTCCTGTCCGCTCATCGGTCCAATCAAATCGCGTGATATCGGGTCGTGACGTCATCGCCGGAAGGGACGTTACCGCCGAAACGTGACGTCATCACCGGAAGTAGCGTTACCGCCGAAACTTGACATCATCACCGGAAGTAGCGTAACCGCCGAAACGTGACGTCATCACCGTAAGTAGCGTAACCGCCGAAACGTGACGTCATCACCGGACGTAGCGTTACCGCCGAAACGTGACGTCATCACCGGAAGTAGTGTTATCACCGAAACGTGACGTCATTACCGGAAGTGATATTACCGCCGAAACGTGACGTCATTACCGGAAGTGATATTACCGCCGAAACATGACGTCATCACCGGAAGTGTCATCCCTTGACTGCTTTGGGGATGACAAATATCCCCTTCGTTTAACCTTGAGAGGACTGCGCCAGAAACGGCAATTTAACCACTACTGAATAGTCTGAATTACGAAGCTGATAAAATTGTTCCATATCATATCAAACGCATATGAGTATCAATACATTAATGGATAAATTATGTTTATCTTTAAAAGATACAAATCAGATTGAGTATTCAATATAACCATCACTTTAAAGTATACATCCTAAAATGTATTTAGAGAGCACAGACTCTTAAAGGGGCAGTAGCACGTTTTTTGATAATTTTATATTTTAAATTTTTCACTGATAATTATAAGTTAATGCTAATTGTATCATTTTGACAGTGACCATAATCTCATTACACAAACCAATCATCAAAAGTCAGAGGACAAAGTATGAAGATTCACATAAAATCCACTGGCGGCCATTTTGTGTGAACACCTTTAATTCATTTTGTGTAAGAAAAAGGAATTGCATGGCAAAACTTTGCGTTATATGTTTGAAGTAATACTCCTTCATTTAGTTTAAATACATTTCCTTCAATTTGAACCATTAATTTTGATTTTCCTGACATCACCATATATTCCCACTAAAAACGTGCTACTGGCCCTTTAATATCTAGATTTTCCTCTAAAACAGGTTAACAATACAGCAGTCTAAGTAAACCTAGCCTCACTATTATCCGTTACACCTCAGTATAGAAGTGTAACGGATAATAGTGAGGCTAGGTTTACTTAGACTGACAATACAGATAGCACACTCATACAGAGCCTCTTATTTACAGTCACGTGACCAGTCGCCAGCTCGGCAGACGGCAAGGCGAGTCGTCCATACAGTGGGAGAATCCGGTTTTGTTGTCAACATGTCCTGACGGTAACCACTGCATGAGAGTGAGTTATTTTGAGCCTTATTATTCTCGTAACTTGTTTCAAATTAGACTCCATCTGATCTGATCGTATCATAGCAGGCATTGACCGGGTTATATTTCAGATAAAGCGAATGTAGCAGTGGTCGGTTTCTACTTTCGGTTTGGGAACTGTCATGAAAGCCCCATAATTCACAATAAGTGTATCTAATTAAACAGTTTCGGTATGGACTTATCTTGAATCCCACTCTACCCGCAATGTCACTCATATCTAATAACCGAGTTGATCTAACGTGAGTTACCCGACTCGCTGAGTGTACATTACAATCTGTTGAGGGTCTATACGAGTGTCCACTGTACACGCTCTATATACAGACTCTCTTAATGCTATGACTCAAGTTATTTAGCGAAACATATTCATTGAAAACGATCACATAGTTACGTGGCGGGTTGAAGTAGATATATGTTTATTCATGTTAGATCATTGAGTGTGGAAGTGTGAGGGTCTGTACCTATGTCTTCTATGTGCGCTTATATTCATTTTCAATTAACCAGTCATATTTTTATGCTGTACGGGTACAATGTAAGAAAGTCGATAGTCTTGTGTTCAGCATAAAGTAATAGGTTGCAAAGGAGGTATTTGAGGCTCTAAACGTCGGCCTAATCTAACACTATTTTGCTATCTCTACCACCAGGGAAGATATAGTTTGTATTTTAGATGTTAAATTCAAATAAAAATAATTTTTCATTTCCGAAGGCAATTATCAGGAATATATTGATTACTTCTTGATGTCAAATTTTTGCATTTCTAACATTGGCATAAGATAAAATGAAAAGTAAATAGAATAATTCATGCACAGTAGAAAACAGTTGGATTTCTTCAAAATGGTTGAAAAGCGTTTGTGCTCTGTATTTGAAAGTTTTAAATCTAATTTTGAAATTCATACACAAAGTTTCAATTATATAGGAAATACAAACGTAAAGTGAAACATGTTTAAGATGCTGCTAATGGGACTCATTGCTATCCTGTTTACAGCAAATATGTTTTGTTCATCATTATTTATCATCATTTATCTTTGAGTGTGTTCAAAACAGAGTTTCTTGAACTTATTTACAGAAAGTCACTTTAGAATATAATTCATGATTTAAATGCATGTTAATTGAGACACTGAGTGGACAAGACAGTTGTGAAAGTCTAGTAAAAAATATATAATAATAATGTTAAAATTAGGTAGAAAATCATATATTCATGAGAGGAACAGAATGAGAGAGGATATTCATTTTATCTATTCAGTAGACATGCTATTTATATATAGTATGTCGTCCTTATAAAGGGTAATTTTTGCATTCGTCACATCAGGCAATTGTTTCATGATTTCACTCTAGTGGTTATCAACATTATGACCAACTGGTAGAGTTTTATACAATTATAGACTGGTGATGAATCAATACCTGTTTTAATATAACCGATAAAATATTATTTACTGAGGACGAAGTCTGTGGTTGAAACTGTTTCTTCGGGTCTACAAAAACAGGTTCATGTATTGACCGAATTAACCAGTCCATAATTGATTTATTATGTCTCAGTTAGAATACGAAAAAGGAATAGAAACTTCATCTATGTCGGCATTTCGGCTGGATTGTTGGCAAGGACGGGTCAATGACGTCATGATGGCAATAGCATGATGTCATAAAACAGCTGATCGGCTCTATTTTTAGTAACTCAAGTCAATATCACTTTTTTTGTCGGACTCTGGGTCAGTGGGGTTAAGTAAATTTTATTTTCTGTCGACTGTCATGTGACCAGCGCTCGACCAATTGGATGACCAGCCCAGCAGGCACAAGACGTGGCAGCCACGTCGTATGAACATAGCGGCAACGTTGCTGTTTAGTTGCTGTAAGGTGGCATATGCACCATTTCAAGGATTGCCGGCAACGTCGGATAGCTACTTAGTGGCAACTTGCCAGGCCTATATGCCTATATATAGAGTGACGGAAACATATAAGACAAGGTGAAGGATGTGTTCCAATAAGACTTACTTACTGTTACAAATCACACAAACATTATGTTAAACGGCAGATACCATATTTGCTTTATGATAGATGCTGGTCTCTGGCGGCATGTCGAGTGAATTGTTTAAAAACAAGAACTTGTTCCCAAAAATGATCCTTGTATTCACTTAAACGAAAAGAGGTGGTTGTGAAGAAGACAAAACACTTACAATCGAATGCAATCAATATTTAAAGAAGTTGCTTTATTCATTCGATCAAAACTTTGCAATTGCTTTGTGGAACGGTACCCTGGTTTTTATCATAGCAAATATGGGAGATCTTCCCGGTTAGTTAAATGAATTAAAACTGAACTAGACATTACAGAGAGGTATTAAGTTGACAACCTTGTTTATTCAGTCGTACATAACAAAAACGAATTTCTGTATCTTCAAGGTGCTTCTTTCTTCACGGCGTTGTTCATCAGCGAAGATACGTTCTCAATCTGTAATTGAAATGAAGCCCAATTTATAAAATGGGAAACTCTTGCCTTTGATATACTCATTTCAATCTTATGAGTTGTTTTAAAAACTTACATTGCAACCGATTGATTAATATGAGTGATTATTTCATCTTTTCCTTCAGTTTACCTGCAAACCCAACCATGAATAATTGCCTTCCTCAAATAATCATCGGGTCTGAATCAATGGATAAATAAACTTTCACCCACGTTAAACAATTGTCATAATTTATCTTACAAAGTATATATTAATACGTGAAAATATATGATCAAATTGCCTATAATATTGATACTTCAAATGTGCTTCCTTATGCGACATTAAGTTCTAACATTATAGTCAGGGGTCGAAATTTTTAATTGGGGTACTAGCAACTCGGACTAGTGCATTCCTGTGAGCTCTAGCCCAAAGATATTGTGACTAACCAAATACACCGATAAAATAATAGTTTCTTTAAATTCAACTAATCCCTCGGACTACCAATGATTTCACTTTACTAGCCCAGCATCTTTTTAACTAGCAATGGGCTACCGGGCTAGTTTTAATTCCAAACCTTGAATTATAGTAAGAAATTGAGAACCTTTGAGATGAAATATGATAAAATACTCTATTAGCGGCAAGGTAATTATTTTAACATTCTTATGAGATCTGATATTAAAAATAAAACATTAATAACGTTTTTATAGAATGTTAGATATGATCTAAGTTAGAGGTGTAACGATACGGCAGTACATTATCGCATCGTGATATATGGGTCACAATAAATCGTATCGTATTGTGTCGTGTGTGATGCGTATCGGGATACATAAAATAATATTAAAGTCTGTAGTCGCTCAAAAAGTAAGATATATATTAAAAAGATATTTCATAATGCACACAAGAACTTCTAAAATTTTGAAATTTTATTATGTTCAAACTACATCAAAAAATCTTCAAATAAATTCTTACTCAAGATTAACTGACTCCAAAAGTTTGTAAATAGATCATTATGTCAAGAGATTATATAATATAATGGATACGTATCGTATCGCCACCCTCCTGTATCGTTACACGTGACACGTCGTCTAAATAATCAATAATGAAAATAGTATGACTATATCGCAAGGCGTTTATTCAATTAATTGGGGCAGTTCATTAACGTACATGCTATGTATCAGTATTCATACCTGAGAATTGAATTGGATCTCTTGTGTGGATGGATAACTGAGATTCACATTTTTGATCTACCCTCTCCTGTGAGTCTCTCCTAAGACTGACCCTTCTCATTCCGCCAACTGTAAAAAGAAACAGGAATATTCTTAGTTGCATTTAATGAGATATTTTTTTTCACATCCGCATGTACTGTTCAAATTAAAGTTTAGCACCTTGAAGACAATAAATTCAAATATAAATAGTTCACACATGGAAAATTATGAGATAAATAGAAAACCTGTCAATCTGTAAAAGTCGTGTAGAAAAATACACAAAAATCGTGTCAATCAGATTCATGATATATTTTGGGAGTAATTTAATACAATTCAAAAGGTATTACTAAACTGTATTTGTTATAACTAACTTTAAATAATGAACATGTCACATAATGAGTGCATTTGCATTTTTTGTATTTGCGTTTGTGATAAGAAATAAGACAAGTCAAGTCAAGTCAGAA
The DNA here is from genome assembly GCA_916613615.1 of Steromphala cineraria. NCBI lineage: Eukaryota > Metazoa > Mollusca > Gastropoda > Trochida > Trochidae > Steromphala > Steromphala cineraria. Next base: position 45,649,102 of record OU744723.1, read on the forward strand.
ATAGCGTCCAATTATTGATTTTTCATTTTGTCACTTCACAAGCAGTTTTTTTTAAAATAATTGTGATTTTGTATAGAAAAGGGTGCAATACCCTTCTAATGAATTTCGAATACTTTCCTCTTAGTTTGGACTTTAGTTGATCATTACCTGCTCAAAACAAAGGATCCAAGTCCTTTGCAGTAAACAACAGTTAAAGCAGGAAATGTCAATCAAGCCGTTAACCTAATTCAACAAAAGCTGTGCTTGAAATATCTTATTTCAAATTTAGTGTGGGGTGTCAGAGGATGTTGACATGACATCATAGTGTAAGGATGAATTAAAGGAAAATTCCATTGAAAAAAGAAAACTAGCCTTTTAAAACTGCTTGTAACAAACATAGTTATTATTAGATTATGGTATGTAGTATATATTCATATTATATATATTTGGTTATGCTGTTGATCTAAGATTGACCAATGTGAGAGATCGTCAAGGTAAGTAAGTGCCGTGTGCAAGTAAGAGTCGTGTGCAAGTAAGAAATTCGTGATTTCATCAATCAAATTCGGCGTCATAAACAGTTTTAAGTCGCTCATTCATGGTGTGAACAGAGCATATGGCCTGTTCTCAATAACGTGTGTATTTTGAAAACTTAATCCGATAATGATAAGAAAAATATCATTGTAAGTTGATTTTAGTTTGAGTACTAGTGTATGACTGTATGAAATAGTTTTAGTTTACGATATGATATAATTACTATGTCTTTAATCATTTTGTGGCTATGAACGATATTGGTACAAACGAGTTTGAAATGATAGAGTCATCTCCCTTTAAAGGGATAAATTTACCTGCGAGTCCTGCTTCAAATACCGTATTTCCTCGAAAAGACGCCCCCGGCGTCTAATTTTTCAGACACCCTTTACCCCCGGCGTGTATTCGAGACACGGTGTCTATTTATTTTTTAGTAGTATATAAATGTGTATAGATGGTGTAAAGGGAGAATACTTTATTTCAATTCATCTACGGCGTGTATTTACTAGAAACAGCCATACCCCGGCGTATATTTGAAGCCCGGCGTCTATTAGAGTAAATACGGTACTTTTGATTCTTTTGAAAGTTCCAGGGAGATCAGGCATCATTTCTGATCCGATTCAGTGTTCAGTACCGGTCAATCTTATATCAACAGGATGATAATGACCAAAATATAGAACCTGTTGATCTTAATATATTTAGATTGTTTCTTTATAGTATTAACATTGTCGTGACAAGACTATATCAAACCAAAATTACAATACACGTTTACAATTTGTTTACACTTACTCAACCCTATAAGGAAATAAACCTGAGCAAGAATACTGAAGCATAGATTTTCGTTTTCAATGTGGTGAAGTTTGATGGTCATCAGTTAGATGTCAAAATTGTGTGGTTGTTTTATTGGTCCTTGCAGATTATGAAATTAGGTGAAAATTTATAAAATTTCAAACCTAATTGTCCAGAATATAACACGTAAGATATCTGTATTACATGATATAAAATATTACCTTACGGACATGCATGTGTTTTTTGTTGTCACTGAAAACGGCAGATATCGATGATATCATGATCATTTTAACCTCAGATAAGAGTACAGTACTTACGTTTTTTGGATACGGTAATTGACTAATTGTCAATTACCAAAATATCACGGTCAAATACCCGCAACCATGCATGATGTTTATGATTGAAATACTGCAGAAACGCATCCTAGGTTTATCCCTGCCTTTTTATTTGGAATTAATTTAAAATGTCAACGAAAAGGTCGTATTTTACCTGGGTAACAATCACTCATTCTCTATGTTCTTCAGACTGCCAACGTGGTTAAAATATGGTTGTGCTTATTGCCTATGCGTCACAAAATGATTTACTATAAATCCATCCGTTTTTTTGTCAGAGACTCAGAACATGTCAATATTCATGAATGTTGTGAGTTTGATTTCAACTAAACGTTTGAAACTTTAAAACTTATGTTTTGTCTGTTTTTTATCTAAGAAGAAACAACCTAATTCCATGAAACGGGTTTATCACAGTGAAGGAGTATCTCCAGAATTAAGATTTATATTTTCAATCTGAATAAAGTAATACATGTACATCATCGCCAAACAGATAAAATACTCTATCTTTTATCTTTTAAATGAACACCAACGCAGTGTAACCCCTGCCAACCGTCATTCAAAACAAAAACAATAAAGGCCTGCACCAAGTGAACTCGAAAACAGCTGATCGAACACCTCACGAACTCCGCGCAGCGCTTGTGACAGAAGATGCGTCATCAAGCTCGTTATGCTATCGTGAGTCGCTGTAAGGAGTTTTCTGGGTAAGTGAAAGCGAGCGGATGACAGCAAAACTGGCTTGCACTGGCATCGTTGCAATATATTACTAATAAAGGCCTTTACTGAAAAAAATAAAACTATTACTATGAAAGATCATATAAAATTATGAAATGTTTTAAATCTTTCAAGATCTTCGGTAGTCTTGAGTTCTGAAATAACGCAAAATCTACATGCTTGTTTGTGCAACGCGAACTTAAGTTTCAACCCTTAGCTTTCCATGCATGTTTTCACAAATTGTTGTTAACGTCATGATTGTGTTATCTCAAACTATTATGAATATTCAAAAACACAAGTAAAAGAGAACTTACCTCTAAAAAGAGAAGAGTAGCGGGAAGTGTCAATAACAGCAGCTATGTAAACATCCATTCTCTACTGGCGGTCACGTAAAAAATGGCTGCGGCAGTACCTGATTGCTGACGTCATCTTGACGTCATAGGTATTTGTGTTGGCGCCAAAACGTACGCAGCTCTATTCCAATGGTAACTTTCAGGAAATCACCAAAACCAAAGTTATAATCTTTATTCCTTACAAAATGATTTTAAAAAAAAAGAAGTACATTTTCTTTATTGAAACCTTGTCTACGAAACTTCTTTTGATCGCCCTGTCTTGAAATAGATCAGTTTCTTATTTTATCAACATTGTTTTTTTCATCTAGTTCAAGGCAAAATTTTATTCAGTTTTTGCATTGATGAATTCAAGAATAAATAGGTGTTACAAAAGAACCTGGTGGGAAAAAAATTACTGTGCGACGGGAGAAATTGCGACGTATCAGTCACGTCTTTACAACGTTGCCATGTGACTGCTAGCAGCAACCAAACTGTGACATGGCAGTGACGGTTTACACGTTGCACTGTGACAGTAAGATGGAAAACCTAATGGTGACGTGGCAGCAACGTGGCGAAAACGTCGCACCGCGACTGCGACGTGGCAACCAGACTGCCACTTGGCAGCGACGTGGCTGCCACGTGGTGTGCCTGCTGGGAGAGAATAACGCTCACATAACGGTAAAGGTTATCGCCTATATAGCCAGAATATCTCACTCGCAATAATACACAAAATCTCTTATGAACTCCAAAGTATATTTATCTCGCCGGTATTCTGACAGTTAACAATTCTATGTTTATAGGTCCAAGATGGCGACAGCAGGCAAGCTACATGACGACTTCCTGACTTGCAGTGTGTGTATGGAGGTGTATGTGCAGCCTGTAACACTAGCCTGTCAGCATACATTCTGCAAGAACTGCCTGGGCAAATATCTACAGACAAAAGAAGAAGCAGTGAGAAACAAGACCATCCCCTGTCCCACGTGTAGACAAGAGACCCCAGTGCCTCACCCTGACAGACCTGTGGAAGATTGGGCGGGGCAGCTGAAACCAGGACTGCTTCTCACTGGACTCATGGACTCAGTTGTACAAGGTACCATTTACGCATATATGTTTTGTAGAGAGTTAAATATTTTACTAAATGCAAAGATAGTTATTTGACATTTTCATGAATTTCTGAAACTAATTAATTAACTAATTAAAAATGTGTCATTACTATTCAAGATATTGTTGAAGACACAGTGCTTATTGATAATCAAAAATATATTTGCAAAGTTTAACAATGCACCAATATTTTAATGATTGTCAGAATACAGTGATATCATTATACAGTTTGTTTCAATTATTGTCCTTCTATTGATGATGTAACATTACACGAGACAAACAGGTTCACTATAATTGTTTACAGGACATGACCAATGCTCAGTATGCAAAGAGGAAGGGGAGACAACTCCAGCCAAACACTGGTGTTCAGAATGTGAAGCTTCTTATTGTGATGGGTGTCTGAAGCAACACAGCAGAATTCCCATTTCAAAGAAACACCAAGTTGTACCAGTCATGGACAAGAAATCTAGACAAAAGAAATTCATCTGTAGGGAACATGACAAGAAGATGAAACTCTATTGCATTGATTGTGACAAACCCTTGTGTACTGTCTGTTGCAGTATTGCTCATAGAACATGTAAAGAGGTCATCACAATCAATAAACAGCTCTCAGAGGTAAAATCAAAACTACATCGTCATCAGCAGAATTTGGCAGATAAAATTGATTTGACAAAGGACGAGGTTCAAAAACTCGATTTACAAGAGAAAAACCTTTTGGCTGTTAGGTTCATGATGGAATCAGAAATAAGGAATTCCATAAGAGAAGTTATTGATACCCTGAAACAGAAGGAAACTCAACTGATTAGACAGGTAAAGGATCAAACAGAACAAGACACACAGATGTTGAGGTCGATGATGAAGACAAAAGAAATGGATCTACAGCTGTATCAGCAACAGTCTCAGTCCATCCAGCAGGCCCTGGAGTTGGAGGATGAGGCGCAGCTGTTTGAGATGTATCTGTCGTCTGGATCAGAAGCTGGAGATGACGTCACAGGGACACAGAGGAAGGATAAAGCAGATGTAGCTAGCCTGACCCTTGTACATAATCTTGAAAATCTTAAGAAAGAAATAGGAAAGATGGATGTGAAGATTCAACATACTGACAGAATAGACTTGACTGCAACACCTGTACTGGATGAAGTTATTGAAGAAACAGCATATGTGGGAGACAGTTGCAATGAAACAGATTGGTTATGATGACTGCGGATACTAAGGTCACTCTTTTTGCTGATGATTGGAATGGCTTTTTGAAATCATGTTACAGTAAAGCAGGACAGCAATGTTCAAGTGTACTCAAGGTGTCTGGTAAGCCCCGGTGTATGACAGTTATCAGTGAAGGTAAGGTAGCTGTGTCTCTCCCTGGCTCACAGTGTATCATCACAGTTGATGTGACTCCTGACCTGACACTCCTGTCTACAATACAGACAAGTAAGAAGTACGAGGGTCTGTCTACTCTGGATCAATCAACACTGGTAGCTGGTTCAGAGTCTCCATCTTCTGTGGATCTGATTGATATGCAGGGAAACATCTTGAAGACCTTCACAACACTTCCCACAATAGGAAAGAGCTTCAGGTATCCTCACTACATTCATGTAACCAGACAAGGAACTATCCTGGTGTCAGATCATGGTCTGAAGTCTGTTATCTGTCTGACACAGTCTGGAGACATTGTATTCACATACACACCTACTGGAGACAGAGCACTGGGGTATCCATGTGGAATCACAACCACCAGTACAGGAGACATTCTAGTAGCTGACTATACAACACACAAAGTGATACATCTCAGTACTACAGGAGAGTATGTTAGAGACATTCTTACAGAAGAGAATGGTGTACAAGATGCGACTGGTCTGTGTGTTGATGGAGACAAACTGTGTGTTACAATGTATTACAAGGGATTACACAAATACAGATTTGGTTAGGTGTGCAGGCAGCTAGATGACGATTTGATAACTCTAATCAAAGTTTTATATCAAAAGTGACATTTTACCATTTATAAAGTATTTTGAAAGAGGTATTGTATGTGCATTTTGTTTGCAGTTTGACTGATTTGACTGTTGAGGAAATAATTGAAAACTGTCAAATAATTCATCCTGTTGTCAAATCATTTTTAATTGATGATAAAGTTGCAAACGTTGTGGTATCGTTGTATCGCTGACTTTAACTCATATTCAAAATAATTCCGTTTTATGTCATTGATTACAAAACACATTGTGTTTATATCCCAATCATCAAGGAATGATTTAGTTTACTAACATGCCAGTCGGATCGCACGTGCAAAACGAGGAAATGGACACGTTACATGTGACATACATATACAGTGTCAATCATTCCCCGTACCGGATAATTTGCCATAGTTGTTCTGTTTAAATTTTGCCCTTATATGAACACTTATGAGTGAAACAGTTTATAATAACACTATATTTTTAGATGTGCCAGTTTACCTCCCTTTACATTTCGTTTTGTTGATATTTGAAAAATATAAACTATATTTTTAGTAAACACCATTAAAATCATGTGTTTGAAGTTTATATGAAATACAGAAAATACCCAAGTATTTGGTTAAATGCTGTTTACAAGAGCAAGTCAAATTAATTCTCTAAGTTGAATCTAAAATTTAAAAATCACTTTCTCTTAAAAGGGGTATTTAGTGTTGTTATTCAAAATATATTGAAATAAATCTGTATATAAATAACAATATTGCATTTTTGTTATAACTGCTAACAGTAATTTCATTGGTTTGTCAATAAAACAACCAAATTTTGTAATGTTTAAATTTCTTACAAGTTACTCAAATGTTTTCTCAAAAGGGCAGAGCGCTACTGGGTAGAACGCAAAAAGCGTGCAGCACGTGCAGATCGTGCACTGACATAGCGGCCGGGTGAATCGGTGCTATCGTGTCGATTCTTCTGTCTCACCAGAAAAACTTGAATAAGGAAGAATGTTAATTTCGGGTTCAATTGATATGTGTTTTATATTGTGAATTATAGTTTGGATCAACATTTTTATGTCTCGGTTATAATTATGTTGTTACCAAATGGCACTACATCGTTAGTATTTTCACAAATAACATCACACACAATGACCGAGTTAGAGACACGAATGACTTCACAAATGATGATAATAAATGAGCACACTTGCAAATTGTCATAAATCAGAGAAATATCACTTTATACTCACGGGCGGTAAAATGAATTAGAAACCTTTGCTAAAACCTTTGTACTTGTATTACATTCTAGTGACACACCATGCAACAAAAACCCTACCAAGCTACAATACGTATTTTTCAAACTAATAAAATGTAAATTTTTCACATGAATTCTGTTATTCAAGTTGTTGTATTTATGGTTCCAACAGAATACGCAAAACAAAATAAAAGTTATATGAAGAAACAATGAATATATGAAAATATTCTCAGAAACAAAAGTCAAAGTGAACCATAATGGATTCACTCCACTATAAAAAAAGTTTTGTGTGTAAAAACAGTATAAGGCTATGGTAATTTGAAATTGGCAAAACTTTGATGAACTATAAACATGCCCTCATTTGGTATTCCACATCAAGAATTCCTGGTTTCGGCGTTTCCAAATAATTGTGATGAAACATGAAGAAATGTTGATTTAACAAAGCCGATCACACTCGAATGAATAGAAGGGACTGTTAATTTGACCGGTTTAGTTTGTTTTATGGACACCAAAACCAACAACATATGGTATCAAGTGTACTTATACATTGTTGTATAAGTGTTTGTGAAAAATAAATAATCATATGAAATTAGCAAACAGCACATTGACAATGCTCTAACTTTCCATGAAATCATATTAAATATATTTAATGGAAAATGTTTTATATTTTCAATGTAAATGTACATAACAGAACTTTAATACCTCAAAGATTTGTAGAATATCAAATTCGTTAACAGTACTTAAAGGGGTAGTCACACGTTTTAGGAAGAATATAAGGTGATGTCAGGAAAATGAAAATTAATGTTCCCAATTGAAAGACAATGTATTTAAACTAAATGAAGCAGTAACAAATCAAATATATAATGTTAAGTTTAGCTATGCGATAACTTTTTCTTACACAAAATGAGTTAAATAAAGGTGTTCACACAAAAATGGAAGCCAATGCACTTTATGAGAATCTGTATAATTTCTTCTCTGACTATGGGAGTATGGTTTGTGTAATAAGCATTTTGGACCAGTCTAAGTAAACCTAGCCTCAATATCATCCGTTTCACTCTGAAATCTAGAAAGGCCTAGTAGAGGGTCGCGTCAGCCGATCTTTATGCGTCCTATGACCCTCAAACGTGATACGTCCGAAGGCAAGTCGTCGCTAGTTGGATAAACAGCATCACATTGTCTGAGTAAACTATGCCTGTGTTGCCCTGAGATAAGAAGATTGGTTGGTCTATGGATTTTACGAACGCTTGTTAAGAAAGTGATTCCTTCTGCCTTATGTACTATGCCCGTCCTGGGACGTAGCTCGGTTGGTATAGTGACCTCACGTCACTAGGGGGTCGAGTTCGATTCAACCCGGGTCATAACAAATCGATAAAAGATTAGGATATTGTTTCCTTGCTTGGTGCCCAGCATTATAAGGATAAGACTTGAACTCGCGCTGCCGGGTTAAATGGGCACACAACAAATTACAATTACAATGTAACCAGGACAATTAGAAGGTATCATTATTGTTATTATCATTATCAAAAGATAAACAAACAACACGAAACTGACACGTCTGACAATGACTGGGATGTTATAATAATGCTTGAACAACACTGCTCTCCAAGATGCGGGTATTCCATAAGAAGGAAAGGCCGTGGTATAAGGAAGTTCCCGTATAATTTGCTTGGGATGTCAAAATATTGAGAGTCTCTTTTAAACAAAGGTATGATTTCATAAAAAAATTACAACAAAATTCTTTGGTATCAAAAGACGTAAATCACTTGTTCCAAATTACACCATTCTCTCTCAGAAGCAGGTAAGTGGGAGCAGTGTGTTCTTATTTGGCAAGATCCAAGGGTTCAGGCAGATTGCCCTAGCGGAAAAGGTTGAAACACCAAGTATATCCCTTATTTGCAGCCAATGATAATGACAAGATAGAACTGTTTAATAACTGTGTATATTACCATTTGTTTAAGGTACATTTTCATTTACTATTTAACCTACAAAAACTAAGAAGAAGGTATAATGCGATGTTTTGTTAAAGGATGAGTTATCTCCTCTTTATGTTAAATGTCATTGATAACTATGCCGAAGCGACGGAAATGACCGATGCTTTGCGAATGACACTGCCTTGCTGATGACACAACTAACTTTGATTTCCTCCAACAGATTACTTACTCTCTACCATACGTGTTTGGCTAATAAGGACAGAGGCTTACTCGGGTATGACTTTTTAATTTAAAGTATCGTACTGACAACGTTTAAAGATATAGAAATCAACTTAACTTACTTTGTGCCCATGTTCAACTCTTGAACCCTAACCCTATCCAATAATTTGACGAAAATGGTGTTTCTTTAAACTGAAGACATTTAGGAAATAACAAGCCGAAACATCAAAACATCGTCCTGAGAAAGTTTAAAGGTATGAAAAATCAACTTTACTCAGTTTGTGCCCATGTTCAACCCTGACCTTTATTTAACCCTAACCCTGTCTACTATATTGAAAATGGTGTTTCTTAAAACAGAGGATATTTTGGAAATGACAGGTCAAGAAGTGTTTTCACACATCCAAATATTGTGCTAACAAAGTATAATATATAAAATTGACGAAACCCCCTTTGTGCCCATGTCAACCTAAAACCTTATGTAACCCTAAAACTAGCTACCAATGTGAGGAAATTTCAAGATATTTGGTAAATAACAGGCCAAGGAGACTTCTTACACATAGATACATTGTTCTGACAAAGTTTTAAGATAGGAAATTCATCGTAACTCACTTTGTGTTCATGTTCAACCCTAAAACTTATTCAAGCCTGCTCCATTTAGTTTGAATACATTGTCTTTGAATTGGAACCATTAATTTTCATTTTCCCGACATCACCTTATATTCCCCTTAAAAACGTGCTACTGCCGTAGCACGTTTTTAGGTGGAATATAAGGTGATGTCTTAAAACGTGCTACTGCCCCTTTAAAGGGGCAGTAGCACGTTTTTAGGGGGAATATAAGGTGATGTCATGAAAATGAAAATTAATGGTTCCAAATGAAAGGCCATGTATTTAAACTAAATGGAGCAGTAATAATTCAAATATAAAATGCCATGAGATTCCTTTTTCTTACACGAAATGAATTAAAGGTGTTAACACAAAAATGGCCGCCAATGGATTTTGTGTAAACCTTCATACTTTGTCCTCTGACTAGGGGTGATTGACTTGTGTGATGAGATTTTTTACACTGTCAAAATAATACATTTAACATTAACTTATAATTATCAGTGAAAATTTTAAAATATAAAATTATCAAAAAACGTGCTACTGCCCCTTTAAACCCTTTAAACCATTTTAGATCTTGCTATGCACGTTGTTGAATTTATGGGTCATAGCATATGCAAAACAAAATACGAAATGAAAGAAGGAACATCGAATATATGAAAATATACATATTGAATACATGTTGAACATAGTGATATACAGCGGTTACATAAAAGTGGCCAAGAATGTTCAACTACTGAAAGGCTGGAAGGACATTAGCTTTCTAAACCATTGCTAATGTAAACGAGCGAGCTACTGGAATGTCCTTTGTGTGGTACTCCACATCAAGAATTGACTCACATGTTAAAGACCATGTATTTACAACAAAATCAACAAAACATATCAATCACTGCCATGCAGATCACTGCAAAGTGCACATCAAAATGGTCTATTTTGGTGTTGTAACATTTACAATGATGTTTACGATGTCAATAGAGCATGTATGATGGATTTTAAATGGCCAGTAACACGTTTTTTTAAAATTTTATCTTTTCAATTGTCCACTTTTAATTGTACGTTAATCCTAAATGTATCATTTTGAAAGTGTTAAAAAATCCTTATACAAGCTGATCATCCATAGACAGAGCACAAAATGTAAGGTTCACATAAAGTCCTTTGGCGACCATTTTTGTGTGAACACCTTTAGTCTATCCTGTGTAAATTAATAATATGACTGAACTTAACGTTATTTATTTGATTTTTGTACTGCCTCATTTAGATTAAATACATTGTCTTTTATTTAGAACAGTTTGTTTTCATTTTCCTGACATCACCTTATAATCCTCCCTAAAACGTGCTACTGCCCCTTTAAAACAGAATATGTTGCTGAGGATTATCTTGTCATTTTGAAATGAAATTCTATAAGAAAATCAAATATATGCTGTTGTGTTGACCAAAGTGTTGCACAAGTCAATTCGAAACTTCACATTCAAGGGTGTAATACACAGAGGATCGAATCTCGAAGTGTGTATTTCTTGCCCGATTCCGTTCAAATTTGAAATGTAGGTTTATCTCAACATATGAAAACGATATATGAGTGCAAAAGTTTTAAAAAAAATAATTATAGGGTCCACTCCGAGATTCGATCCTCTGTGGTGTAATACGAACAAGAACAATCTTCATCTCTTACAAACCATTATATTTATAGAATAGAGGTATATCCGTATCTTGTAATTATTGCAGATGGCCGACATAACCGCTCCCATTAAAGAACACATACTTATTCTAGGATTAAGAAGTAAGATCAAGATTTAGTTTTTAAAATGCATAAGTCAGATATATACTATATATAAATATATGATAGACAAATAAAATGTTCTAATGACAGGATGCATTTAGGTATACACTTACCTCGTAATCAGGTCGTTTGTTTTGGATAAGGAAGATCCCCAAGCATAATCAATAATAAAGAATGTTTGCCCGCGGGTTTGATTGAGTCATGAGAAACACGTGTTTCTCTTTCAGGGTAGACCGAAAATAAAGGTTGCACTAGACTACATTTTGGTCTCTGAAATGAACATACATCTTTAATGCAGCTATAGTATCAAAATCGAAAGGAACTCACTGAGGGTGTTCGTTTCCTGAAACTGCAGCGAGCTAGACCACTGTCGTGTACTCGGTAAGGAGGGGACTTTTCAAAATGGTGGACGTGACAGGTCAACAGAGGTAGGTGTCTGCTTTCAGTGCTCCCTTCTCCTAATCGACGAGGTTTAGATGGTCACCTTTAACTGTGGTAATCAGGAATAGAATTTCGAATACATTCCTTACGAGTTTTGGTTCACAAACTGCAAGAAATTTGCGTATTTTAGATGTCAAGTTGATGATTATCTCACTTTCATTTTCGAAGCGGAGAGGAGACTTTTAAATGCCTTTTTTCATGCCCTTAACGACCTTGAATATTATACATATTGTCGCGCATATCAGTGTTTGGTTATAATAAAGATTTGTGTGCAACTTGAACTGATTTGGTTCAGAAACTACAAAGTTATTGACAAAATAACAAATCAACATGGCAGCGGAGTGGACTCGCCGAATAATCGGCGGAGCGGACCCAGGAGGTCGGATAGGGAGAGGACATTTTTGGATATGGAGGGGACACATTTGGATATGGAGGGGACATCATTTTCAAATTGTACTGTAGTTGAGACAATACCCATGGTAATACACAAACTCCGAGTTTCATAAGAACTATCATCGACCTTTTCATCTACAAATGATTGAAATAGAGGTTTCTCTTTTCTTTTGCAGAACTTACCTGGAGAACGTTTCCGTTGCTGTCGTTGTCACACATCATAGATCACTGCATTCGTTACCACCCATTACAAACATTGAAATTGGAAATAGAATGTTTAGAGCCGTCAAGTGAAAAATGGACAAAAAAGACTATCAAATAGTTCCTTATGATATATTAGGCATCGACGAGATTTTCAATGTTGGTGATAAATCACTTGTTTGTGCATCACCAAGTCCGAAGATGCATTAAAGGAATCTGTGCTCAATCTCTCATTAGAACCGGAATGCCCTTTTGCTAAAACAATTGAAATGTTCAACGTCGACATCAGCAAAAGGGCTTTCTGCGTCTAATGAGAGATTGAGAACAGATTCCTTTATTGCATCTATATAATATGTGTTTCGGCTGTTTTGCATTGATTTGACAACGGCAGCAACGGAAACGTTCTCCAGGTAAGTTCTGCAAAAGAAAAGAGAAACCTCTATTTCAATCATTTGTAAATCAAAAGGTTGATGATAAAGCTTATGAAACTAGATTACGTCTTATTTGTGGTTCTTTTGGCTAACTTTACAAAGAAGTTTGTGTATTACCATGGGTATTGTCTCAACTACAGTACAATTTGAAAATGATGTCCCCTCCATATCCAAATGTGTCCCCTCCATATCCAAAAATGTCCTCTCCCTATCCGACCTCCTGGGTCCGCTCCGCCGATTATTCGGCGAGTCCACTCCGCTGTCATGTTGATTTGTTATTTTGTCAATAACTTTGTAGTTTTTGAACTAAATCAGTTCAAGTTGCACACAAATCTTTATTATTACCAAACACTGATATGCGCGACAATATGTATGAGATTCAAGGTCGTTAAGGGCATGAAAAAAGGCATTTAAAAGTCTCCTCTCCGCTTCGAAAATGAAAGTGAGATAAACATCAACTTGACATCTAAAATACGCAAATTTCTTGCAGTTTGTGAGCCAAAACTCGTAAGGAATGTATTCGAAATTCTATTCCTGATTACCACAGTTAAAGGTGACCATCTAAATCTCGTCGATTAGGAGAAGGGAGCACTGAAAGCAGACACTTACCTCTGTTGACCTGTCACGTCCACCATTTTGAAAAGTCCCCTCCTTACCGAGTACACGACAGTGTAGACGTGCTACAACTAGACTTGCCTGGGTCTATATAAAGACAGACTAAGGATTCATGTTTTCAGGTGTCGTTGTAGGATAAGGTGGTGGCTCCTAAGACAAACGGCAATCGGTGATTCCTTGTACTTAAAATTTGCATGTCATGGAATGGCAATTCAAAATATCTTTGTTTATCCCATTTAGCAGTGTTCAGATGTTTGACTCTGGTGAACAGTGACTGAGAGCTATACTGTATTGGTGCAAAGTTAATACCACCTGGCAAACTTGCTTTTTATTAAGGTTTAGGATAAAATTTCAAGGCTTATTTTATGTTCAAATATGGTTTAATTTTCGCAGTTGTTAATAGCTCTGATGGGAACATTCTTAACTGTTTAAAAAACACAGAGTATGTTGATAGGATCACATATGTCAAATTTTGAAATCGATGTTATTACATCGGGAACCACTAACTGTTACTGAAAATAACAAGTTAAAGGTCAATCAATACATTAGAGCAAAAATACGGCCTTTCAAAGTCGGGATTTGATCGAAAACCGAACAATGTGGCTCGAATGGCGTGCGCAAATTTGCCAAACGTAATTTTGAAACCTTGTCATAAGCTGACAGGAAGATATATTCGATTCGATAGTGTTTATCAGGTATTGTAACCAATAGGGAGATTAATTGGATGCATAATTTCGAATATTAAACGTATTTGAGATGTGTTCTTGATTTTTCCATAATATCAAACATTTTAGAGATATTATGCATAAATGGATATATTTGCAGGTCCAGTGATGAAATATGAACTTCAATCAGCATATTAGATATTTTGTAGCTTATTAAAACCAAATAGAATTTTAAGAAAGATACTCTGTGTCACTTTAACTAAAGTAGTGGCACAAGAAATATGATTTTGTTCTTTTCTGTTTGACATAAGATGTCGTAACTACGAATCAAATCACTATTTAATACTATTAACATATGAATCACTCAGATAGTGGCAGCTCGTTCAGATTCAGGAATCAGATTCTGGCTTTAAAATAAAGTAATAGGAGTATCATGGTACGATCATTCGGCCTTTAGTGTTTATATATGGTGTCGTGTTCTCTTTGAATTATCTGGATATTTTGTGCATGAGGCCAAAAAAAAATTGAAAATGTTTCTAGCTTTACATTAGGGTAAAAATGATGCGATGACGCGCATCTTTTTTTTATTTCCATTTTTTCTTTATCATTGAACATTTAGAAAAAAATATAAAAAGTAACCTCTGAAACATTTTATCACTGCGTCTAAGAAGGTACTCGTGAACAGAAACGGGTAACATGTTATAAAGAGCCTGCGTTTAAATGTTTTTCTTGGGGGGACCGGAAAAAAGTTCATCTTTCCCTTGTCAACATATTGAAAAAGGATTAATGCCTGGGTTGAAAACTGACGCGAGCGGAAACCAGAAACAAGTAATTTTTTGTTTAAGGGCTTAAAGGGGCAGTAGCACGTTTTTTGACAATTTTATATTTTCAATTTTTCACTGATAACTATAAGTTAATGCTAAATGTATTACTTTGATAGTATCATTAATCTCATTACACAAACCAATCATCCGTAGTCAGAGAACAAAGTATGAGGATTCACATAAAATCCATTGGCAGCCATTTTTGTGTGAACACCTTTAATTCATTTTGTGTAAGAAAAGGAATCGCATGGCTTAACTTTACATTGTATATTTGATTTATTACTGCTCAATTTAGTTTTTTTACATTGTCTAAAGATTGGAACCATTTATTTTCATTTTCCTGACATCACCTTATATTCCCCCTAAAAACGTGCTACTGCCCCTTTAAGAGTCAACGGTACAAGAAAGTAAAATCACCCCACCCATTATCAGTTTGCGAGAGGCGTTCCCCTGGTTATCGCCCCTGGCTGGTTATTACTAATTAAAGTAGGCTTTTCGTGCTATGTGCAGATATGTTTAAAAATGGACGGATAAACGAACGGAAGAACACAAGACTGTGATTACCAACTTTTCTCATTTCTCATAAAAAACATTTAAACCAAGTAAAACCCATGTTAATTATTTAGTTCTGTGTGTATTTAGTTGGCTTTATGGGCAAAGGCAACGAAAAAAGTTACAAAGTAATAATCCCCACAAAATCAGTTATTATTATATCTAGCTAAGTGGACAGTTTCTTCAAGTCTGTCTCGTCTCTCCAAAGCTGACAGTGCGGGATCTGAAATAGACAACTGCACTTGCAAATCATGCTTCACTCGTCCCGTTGCCCTAGCAACGTTCACTACATACCGTCTTTGCAGGGATGTGGCTGTCCTTATCAAACCAAATTTAGCTGATTGATACAGGCCTTAATGTTTTTGAAAAACTAGTTTGTAGACAAAACACAAAGAATTGCAATGTTTAGGAGTATATTGTATGGATATATGCTTGTTTTAACATTAGCAGTGTTTTATACAAGCACATTTGATAGTAATACTTATACCGAATACTAAAGCCTGACAAACTCGTTTTTGCTCCTTTTGTACAAAATAGTTTACTCGTTTTATAGAATACAGTCTAAGTATACCTAGCCTCAATAATATAAGTTTCACTCCGATATTGAGTCTAGCGAGATCTAATAGCGGGTCGCGTCAGCCGACCTTTGACCCTCCAACGTTATATGTGCGAATGCAAGACTATTGAGGCTTGGTAAGAAAATCCCTGATTGTTCAGTTCGATAGATCGACTGACGCGACCGGCTACAACGTTTTGTCTCTGTATGACTGTATGGAGAAAAACGTTAATGCAAAAAAATACTTAAAAGCCCATCAATTCTTGATATTTTATGTATACCATTCCAATAATGTTCTTTTTTTACCCATTTAAAAGGGACAGAAGCACGTTTTTTGACAATTTCATATTTTCAATATTTCACTGATTATTTTGCGTAAATACTAAATGTATTTTGACAGTGTCAAAAATATCATTACACAAGCCAATCATCCATAGTTAGAGAACAAATTACAAAGGTTATACCATTTTTGTGTGAAAACCTTTAATCTATTTGTGTAAGAAAATGAATGCATGGCTGAACTTCACATTATGTATTTGATTTATTACTGCTTCATATAGTTTGAATACATTGTCATTCATTTGGAACTATTCCAAATCATCTTATTATTTTATCATCGCTTTATTTTCCCCTAATGCCCCTTTATATGATTGTGTCGATACAGTTATTGGTGAGTTTACAAGATTCCACTATGTTAGCTTTTTTAATCATCATATGATTGTTAGGTTTTATTCAAATTGAAACCAGCAGAAAATCCTTCTTTTGATAACGGCATTAGGATTGTACTGATTTATGATTTTTTTTCAAATATTTGCTTTCCAATAAAAAGCTGAAAATAGAATACTTCATGTTTATTGAACTTCATATCAAATTCACAAGTACAATAATTACGTTCATGATTTACGTTTTGAAAGCTGCATGACGTATTGCACGTGCGAAACGAGGAAATGAACATGTTGTTTGTAAAACACATGAACAGTGTCAATCATTCCCAGTAACGATAATAATTTGTTCGCCAGGGTTTGTCTGGATTTATATGCTTTTGCGTGAACAATTGTGACTGAAAAAGTCTATAATTTAACACTTTTTTATTTGCTAGCTTGACAACATTTGCTTTAATTTGATTGATTACGCGACATCATGAGTAATAATGCATCGGTTGATGCATCGCAATAACAAAAACACAGTTCCGTTTGCTCTCGCCTTCCGTTTAAATAAAGTCCTACGTTAAAATAATCATATCAGTTGATAGAAATATATGTCCAAATCCATGACGTTGTTGAAATCGAAAGAGATCGTCTACATAAACTTTGACAGCAACGATGCATTTCAAGGGTTCAACTGTCCTTGCTAAATGTTTGAAATTAAAAATATATAATTCAGAATGTTCTGTCTTTGTTAAGCAATTGTGATATGATAACTGCTTGGGCAATTCGGCCTAAGAACAATCGCTTCTAAACTCGGAAGTCACTCCTCTAACGTACAAAGCTCCGTGTTGTCAAGACACGTTGAGATGACTCAATGCAAACTAAATTTCGGAAATATACATTTTGCTTTATCAGAGGAAATATTCGGAACACAAATATTGGTTTGATAAATTTACACATGTATCGTTGATGTGATGCAAGTTTCTTTTGGGGAGAAAATACGAAACTTAAAAAATATAAGCGATGGGCGGTTCGGTTGTACCCGATCAGCTGAGTTCACAATTTTTTCGGCGTTTTGTAAGCAGCGTTCTTCTAGATTTTCACGGGAGGTATCGTCAGATTATAGAAACAAACAAGAAGACGAGTAAAAGATCAGTTTGTGGACCCTAATAGGAACAAACTCTGAAACAAAAAAAACGAGTAAAAGGTCAGTTTGTGGACCCTTATAGGAAGTTGATAATACTAAGGATGCGAAGTATTTTACTGACTATCAGGGTCAAGAAAGTTACCATACACGAGGTTAAATGGTTTCTCTATATCATCAACCCCTGAATTTGATAACTCGGTAAAAATCATAACATCCTCACAAACACGTTACTCTGCCTTATAGCAGTACACGTCGGGAATCACGGTATATCGAGGGCATTTACGTCACGTACCGATGCATCCATGACTGTCTCGATTTCCCCATGCAGTGTCGCGTGTTAAAGCATGTCTCCCTCGCTAGCCTTATAATAAGATTTTTAGAAAATGTAAAGCTTTAAAAAGTTATTAAGCATCTTTGTTTCGTCAGGCTCCATAGCGCTGCGATAAAGCGTCCTTAAGACTGACGCAAAGTAGATTCGAGTCGGGTTAATGTATGTTTAGATGATTTACATTTGGAGAGTTTTACAAAACTTGTGTGAGGGTTTACAATCATTGCAATCCCTCTCTCGGGGCTTACATTTGTCCAAGTAAACCGTCCTGGAGGAAACACAAGGATTTACGTCTCTCGAAACAGGTGATACGATTGGGAATACCCTTTCAAACATCTAATTACATGTATGGGGCTAGAAGGTTGATAAGTGAATGAACGCCATCCTGCTTGAAAACTATCCCTTCAGAGCATAAGCCTTATGCATTAAACATTTGTGGATGTTCTTGATGTACAGATTCTGTCAAATTATTCTAAAACAACTCATTAAGCAGATCGTGTGGGCTGGATATTGTGATTACTTTATCATACCCTCTCAAAGGAATCTGTTGACCTTTAGAATGAAATCATACATGTAGATAAAAGTCTCCTTTCAACGACAGTAAACGACTATGACACTATGACGAAACCATAACTAAATACGCTGATTTTCATCTCACACTTGTAGATGAAGGTGTGATCCGTCACTCAACTAGATTTTTACTAAAGATTAAAAGATTGACCCTCCGGTTTTTAAAACACCATTGTCGTCAATTGAACATTCTCTCAAAACAGGGTCCATAACTGGCTTCAATGATCTATTATTATTTCTTGCAAACGGTTTACTAAAGTACAGTACAATTTGAAAATGATGTCCCCTCCATATCCAAATGTGTCCCCTCCATATCCAAAAATGTCCTCTCCCTATCCGACCTCCTGGGTCCGCTCCGCCGATTATTCGGCGAGTCCACTCCGCTGTCATGTTGATTTGTTATTTTGTCAATAACTTTGTAGT
Source organism: Steromphala cineraria (assembly GCA_916613615.1). Classification (NCBI taxonomy): domain Eukaryota; kingdom Metazoa; phylum Mollusca; class Gastropoda; order Trochida; family Trochidae; genus Steromphala; species Steromphala cineraria. The sequence continues at coordinate 45,668,382 of OU744723.1, forward strand.
TTTTGAACCAAATCAGTTCAAGTTGCACACAAATCTTTATTATTACCAAACACTGATATGCGCGACAATATGTATGAGATTCAAGGTCGTTAAGGGCATGAAAAAAGGCATTTAAAAGTCTCCTCTCCGCTTCGAAAATGAAAGTGAGATAAACATCAACTTGACATCTAAAATACGCAAATTTCTTGCAGTTTGTGAACCAAAACTCGTAAGGAATGTATTCGAAATTCTATTCCTGATTACCACAGTTAAAGGTGACCATCTAAATCTCGTCGATTAGAAGGGAGCACTGAAAGCAGACACCTACCTCTGTTGACCTGTCACGTCCACCATTTTGAAAAGTCCCCTCCTTACCGAGTACACGACAGTGTAGACGTGCTACAACTAGACTTGCCTGGGTCTATATAAAGACAGACTAAGGATTCATGTTTTCAGGTGTCGTTGTAGGATAAGGTGGTGGCTCCTAAGACAAACGGCAATCGGTGATTCCTTGTACTTAAAATTTGCATGTCATGGAATGGCAATTCAAAATATCTTTGTTTATCCCATTTAGCAGTGTTCAGATGTTTGACTCTGGTGAACAGTGACTGAGAGCTATACTGTATTGGTGCAAAGTTAATACCACCTGGCAAACTTGCTTTTTATTAAGGTTTAGGATAAAATTTCAAGGCTTATTTTATGTTCAAATATGGTTTAATTTTCGCAGTTGTTAATAGCTCTGATGGGAACATTCTTAACTGTTTAAAAAACACAGAGTATGTTGATAGGATCACATATGTCAAATTTTGAAATCGATGTTATTACATCGGGAACCACTAACTGTTACTGAAAATAACAAGTTAAAGGTCAATCAATACATTAGAGCAAAAATACGGCCTTTCAAAGTCGGGATTTGATCGAAAACCGAACAATGTGGCTCGAATGGCGTCGCAAATTTGCCAAACGTAATTTTGAAACATTGTCATAAGCTGACAGGAAGATATATTCGATTCGATAGTGTTTATCAGGTATTGTAACCAATAGGGAGATTAATTGGATGCATAATTTCGAATATTAAACGTATTTGAGATGTGTTCTTGATTTTTCCATAATATCAAACATTTTAGAGATATTATGCATAAATGGATATATTTGCAGGTCCAGTGATGAAATATGAACTTCAATCAGCATATTAGATATTTTGTAGCTTATTAAAACCAAATAGAATTTTAAGAAAGATACTCTGTGTCACTTTAACTAAAGTAGTGGCACAAGAAATATGATTTTGTTCTTTTCTGTATGACATAAGATGTCGTAACTACGAATCAAATCACTATTTAATACTATTAACATATGAATCACTCAGATAGTGGCAGCTCGTTCAGATTCAGGAATCAGAATCTGGCTTTAAAATAAAGTAATAGGAGTATCATGGTACGATCATTCGGCCTTTAGTGTTTATATATGGTGTCGTGTTCTCTTTGAATTATCTGGATATTTTGTGCATGAGGCCAAAAAAAAATTGAAAATGTTTCTAGCTTTACATTAGGGTAAAAATGATGCGATGACGCGCATCTTTTTTTTATTTCCATTTTTTCTTTATCATTGAACATTTAGAAAAAATATAAAAAGTAACCTCTGAAACATTTTATCACTGCGTCTAAGAAGGTACTCGTGAACAGAAACGGGTAACATGTTATAAAGAGCCTGCGTTTAAATGTTTTTCTTGGGGGGACCGGAAAAAAGTTCATCTTTCCCTTGTCAACATATTGAAAAAGGATTAATGCCTGGGTTGAAAACTGACGCGAGCGGAAACCAGAAACAAGTAATTTTTTGTTTAAGGGCTTAAAGGGGCAGTAGCACGTTTTTTGACAATTTTATATTTTCAATTTTTCACTGATAACTATAAGTTAATGCTAAATGTATTACTTTGATAGTATCATTAATCTCATTACACAAACCAATCATCCGTAGTCAGAGAACAAAGTATGAGGATTCACATAAAATCCATTGGCAGCCATTTTTGTGTGAACACCTTTAATTCATTTTGTGTAAGAAAAGGAATCGCATGGCTTAACTTTACATTGTATATTTGATTTATTACTGCTCAATTTAGTTTTTATACATTGTCTAAAGATTTGAACCATTTATTTTCATTTTCCTGACATCACCTTATATTCCCCCTAAAAACGTGCTACTGCCCCTTTAAGAGTCAACGGTACAAGAAAGTAAAATCACCCCACCCATTATCAGTTTGCGAGAGGCGTTCCCCTGGTTATCGCCCCTGGCTGGTTATTACTAATTAAAGTAGGCTTTTCGTGCTATGTGCAGATATGTTTAAAAATGGACGGATAAACGAACGGAAGAACACAAGACTGTGATTACCAACTTTTCTCATTTCTCATAAAAAACATTTAAACCAAGTAAAACCCATGTTAATTATTTAGTTCTGTGTGTATTTAGTTGGCTTTATGGGCAAAGGCAACGAAAAAAGTTACAAAGTATTAATCACCACAAAATCAGTTATTATTATATCTAGCTAAGTGGACAGTTTCTTCAAGTCTGTCTCGTCTCTCCAAAGCTGACAGTGCGGGATCTGAAATAGACAACTGCACGTGCAAATCATGCTTCACTCGTCCCGTTGCCCTAGCAACGTTCACTACATACCGTCTTTGCAGGGATGTGGCTGTCCTTATCAAACCAAATTTAGCTGATTGATACAGGCCTTAATGTTTTTGAAAAACTAGTTTGTAGACAAAACACAAAGAATTGCAATGTTTAGGAGTATATTGTATGGATATATGCTTGTTTTAACATTAGCAGTGTTTTATACAAGCACATTTGATAGTAATACTTATACCAAATACTAAAGCCTGACAAACTCGTTTTTGCTCCTTTTGTACAAAATCGTTTACTCGTTTTATAGAATACAGTCTAAGTATACCTAGCCTCAATAATATAAGTTTCACTCCGATATTGAGTCTAGCGAGATCTAATAGCGGGTCGCGTCAGCCGACCTTTGACCCTCCAACGTTATATGTGCGAGTGCAAGACTATTGAGGCTTGGTAAGAAAATCCCTGATTGTTCAGTTCGATAGATCGGCTGACGCGACCGGCTACAACGTTTTGTCTCTGTATGACTGTATGGAGAAAAACGTTAATGCAAAAAAATACTTAAAAGCCCACCAATTCTTGATATTTTATGTATACCATTCCAATAATGTTCTTTTTTTACCCATTTTAAAGGGACAGAAGCACGTTTTTTGACGATTTCATATTTTCAATATTTCACTGATTATTTTGCGTAAATACTAAATGTATTTTGACAGTGTCAAAAATATCATTACACAAGCCAATCATCCATAGTTAGAGAACAAATTACAAAGGTTATACCATTTTTGTGTGAAAACCTTTAATCTATTTGTGAAAGAAAATGAATGCATGGCTGAACTTCACATTATGTATTTGATTTATTACTGCTTCATATAGTTTGAATACATTGTCATTCATTTGGAACTATTCCAAATCATCTTATTATTTTATCATCACTTTATTTTCCCCTAATGCCCCTTTATATGATTGTGTCGATACAGTTATTGGTGAGTTTACAAGATTCCACTATGTTTGCTTTTTTAATCATCATATGATTGTTAGGTTTTATTCAAATTGAAACCAGCAGAAAATCCTTCTTTTGATAACGGCATTAGGATTGTACTGATTTATGATTTTTTTTCAAATATTTGCTTTCCAATAAAAAGCTGAAAATAGAATACTTCATGTTTATTGAACTTCATATCAAATTCACAAGTACAATAATTACGTTCATGATTTACGTTTTGAAAGCTGCATGACGTATTGCACGTGCGAAACGAGGAAATGAACATGTTGTTTGTAAAACACATGAACAGTGTCAATCATTCCCAGTAACGATAATAATTTGTTCGCCAGGGTTTGTCTGGATTTATATGCTTTTGCGTGAACAATTGTGACTGAAAAAGTCTATAATTTAACACTTTTTTATTTGCTAGCTTGACAACATTTGCTTTAATTTGATTGATTACGCGACATCATGAGTAATAATGCATCGGTTGATGCATCGCAATAACAAAAACACAGTTCCGTTTGCTCTCGCCTTCCGTTTAAATAAAGTCCTACGTTAAAATAATCATATCAGTTGATAGAAATATATGTCCAAATCCATGACGTTGTTGAAATCGAAAGAGATCGTCTACATAAACTTTGACAGCAACGATGCATTTCAAGGGTTCAACTGTCCTTGCTAAATGTTTGAAATTAAAAATATATAAGTCAGAATGTTCTGTCTTTGTTAAGCAATTGTGATATGATAACTGCTTGGGCAATTCGGCCTAAGAACAATCGCTTCTAAACTCGGAAGTCACTCCTCTAACGTACAAAGCTCCGTGTTGTCAAGACACGTTGAGATGACTCAATGCAAACTAAATTTCGGAAATATACATTTTGCTTTATCAGAGGAAATATTCGGAACACAAATATTGGTTTGATAAATTTACACATGTATCGTTGATGTGATGCAAGTTTCTTTTGGGGAGAAAATACGAAACTTAAAAAATATAAGCGATGGGCGGTTCGGTTGTACCCGATCAGCTGAGTTCACAATTTTTTCGGCGTTTTGTAAGCAGCGTTCTTCTAGATTTTCACGGGAGGTATCGTCAGATTATAGAAACAAACAAGAAGACGAGTAAATGATCAGTTTGTGGACCCTAATAGGAACAAACTCTGAAACAAAAAAAACGAGTAAAAGGTCAGTTTGTGGACCCTTATAGGAAGTTGATAATACTAAGGATGCGAAGTATTTTACTGACTATCAGGGTCAAGAAAGTTACCATACACGAGGTTAAATGGTTTCTCTATATCATCAACCCCTGAATTTGATAACTCGGTAAAAATCATAACATCCTCACAAACACGTTACTCTGCCTTATAGCAGTAGTCGGGAATCACGGTATATCGAGGGCATTTACGTCACGTACCGATGCATCCATGACTGTCTCGATTTCCCCATGCACTGTCGCGTGTTAAAGCATGTCTCCCTCGCTAGCCTTATAATAAGATTTTTAGAAAATGTAAAGCTTTAAAAAGTTATTAAGCATCTTTGTTTCGTCAGGCTCCATAGCGCTGCGATAAAGCGTCCTTAAGACTGACGCAAAGTAGATTCGAGTCGGGTTAATGTATGTTTAGATGATTTACATTTGGAGAGTTTTACAAAACTTGTGTGAGGGTTTACAATCATTGCAATCCCTCTCTCGGGGCTTACATTTGTCCAAGTAAACCGTCCTGGAGGAAACACAAGGATTTACGTCTCTCGAAACAGGTGATACGATTGGGAATACCCTTTCAAACATCACATTACATGTATGGGGCTAGAAGGTTGATAAGTGAATGAACGCCATCCTGCTTGAAAACTATCCCTTCAGAGCATAAGCCTTATGCATTAAACATTTGTGGATGTTCTTGATGTACAGATTCTGTCAAATTATTCTAAAACAACTCATTAAGCAGATCGTGTGGGCTGGATATTGTGATTACTTTATCATACCCTCTCAAAGGAATCTGTTGACCTTTAGAATGAAATCATACATGTAGATAAAAGTCTCCTTTCAACGACAGTAAACGACTATGACACTATGACGAAACCATAACTAAATACGCTGATTTTCCTCTCACACTTGTAGATGAAAGTGTGATCCGTCACTCAACTAGACTTCTACTAAAGATTAAAAGATTGACCCTCCGGTTTTTAAAACACCATTGACGGCGATTGAACATTTTGAAGTCTCTCAAAACAGGGTCCATAACTTGCTGCAATGATCGATTATTAATTTCTTGCAAACGGTTTACTTAACTGTGGGTAATTTTTGTCCAAAAAGAGGAATCTGAATGTAATATATATGGCTGCTACAAGATGATGACGCAAGTCAATGACCCGGATATAGAGATTTTGGGCTTTGGTGTAACTCTTTGTCTCACAAAAATACATCTTTTTATCTAAAAAGGGTCTTGTGGAAATAAGGTGCTCAAATGATCATTCCGTTTTCAGGCACTGGCAGATTTCCAAACTGAAGGTTTAATCTAACTAACAGCGATGTTTTGACTTTCGTCACTTTGACATTTGACAAATATGTTATCATGTTCATGCTTGATTAATAATGAAATCTGTTCGATTTGTTTTGGGCTTCCACATGTTTCTTGTTTTGTTGACATATTTAGTTTAGTTGTCTTACACTGTTTTCAAATTCTTCTTAAAGGAACGAAATATCTAGAACTTCTCCGTTTTACACTGAACTTGTAAATAATCGTGTAACAATTCAGGGAAGAAATATGACCGTTGTTTGTTATATTGGTTTTTACATCAGCCCAAAATTTTTAAAATCATTATTTTTAAGGGTAAACATAGGCAGTGCAATTACCAACAACATAACCAACCTCATACAGTGTAAGAAAGTTTATGAAACAATGCTTCTACAAACATAACTAAATTAAAAACACTTTAAAGGGGCAGTAGCACGTTTTAGGGGGAATATAAGGTCATGTCAGGAAAATGAAAATAAATGGTTCCAGTTGAAAGACAATGTATTGAAACTAAATTGAGCAGTAATAATTCAAATGTATAACATAAAGTTTAGCCATGCAATTCATTTACTTTCACAAAATGAATTAAAGGTGTTCACACAAAAATGGCCGCCAATGGATTTTATGTGAATCTTCATAATTCGTCCTCTGACTATGGATGATTGGCTTGTGTAATGAGATTTTTGACACTGTCAATATAATACATTAAGCAATAACTTTCAAACATCAGTGAAAAATTGAAATATAAAATTATCAAAAAACGTGCTACTGCCCCTTTAATGAACATGATCTTAATGAACACGAGGAAGGTTTTATCTATCTATTTCATTGCTAAGAAATATGTGTGAATATAATAAGACCATTTGAAAATATAGGATGTTTTTCATGACGAAATCATTAAGATTTATTTGTGAGTTTGGTAATGCAATATATTGTTGATCTAACTTGTAAGGTCCGTTTGTAAATAACAGCAGATAACACGTGTAGCACAAGAGGCACATACTTATATCAGCACATTCAAAATATATATTTCTTCAAATTTCCAAAATTTATGACAAATGTTATTATCTTCAGGGGGTCAAATACCTCTTTGTTCAAATAAATATTCCCGAGTCGTAAAAGAAATGAAACAGTAGCTATCTACTTGTCAAGCAAGAATGCTTGACGAAATATATTTCTAAATATATTTAAATAATCTAGGTTAGGAACATTGATACACGAAGCTGAAACCGAAATGGTAATGGCGTAATAGAACTGCAAATATTATATTTGGGGCAATTTGTAACAAATCTACAGCAGATTGGAATCTGAACAGAAATAACTATACCAGTTTATATATTAACGTAAGCGTACATGCATGGAATGGTATTCTTCAATAAAGAAGTAAAATTCTTGTAATTAAGTTCCTTTACATATTTACATATGCAGGGAATAAATATTAATGCATACATAAGTAATACATAATAATAACATAACTCAGTTTTTTTTTCAAAAGTTCATCTTTAGAATTACAAAACCAATTGTTTCTTTATTATCACCAACATCCTGTAAAGCAGTGTAACTATTTTGCATTGCATAGAGCATACTCATACAGAGCCTCCTATTTACAGTCACGTGACCAATCTCCAGCTCGGCAGACGGCAAGGCGAGTCGTCCATACAGTGTGAGGATCTTGGTTTGTTGTCAACATGCCGTTGCTGCACCAAACACTGCATTGAGGTTTGTCATTTGTGTCTTATTATTCTCGTACTATTTCGTTTCACATTATTCGTTCGTGGATAGGCCTATTGATTCGGTTCCATGAGACAGACAGATAGGATTCTTTCTCAGATCAATGAATGTAATAGCGGTCACTTCCTACTGTCGGTTTGGGAGATGTCATAAAACAATTTATCTAACTGAGTGTGTATCTAATCAAATAGATTTGTTGTGAACTACCGGTTATCTTGACTCTCATTTGCATATTTACTCATAACTCATACCCATGTTTCGCTGATAACGTGAGTTACCCGACTCGCAAAGTGTACATTACGACATGTTGAGGGTCTATACGAGTGTCAACTGTACACGCTTTATACACAGACTGTCTAAAGCTAGTTATACAGCGTAACATACATCGAATACGATCACAAGGCTACCCAGTGGGTAAATATAATATGTTTATTCATATACGATCATTGATTGAGTGTTTGGTCACAGTGAAGCTCGGTGAGGGTCTGTACCTCTGTGGTCAACATGCGCCTATAGTCTATATCAATCAAACAGCTATTTGAATTTGCTGTACAGTAAAGTGCGACAAGTCTTGGTAGTCCTGTGTGTAGTACTGAGTGATTTGTTGCACTGTAAGTATTTTAGGGTCTAAACGTGTTTGCCGTATACACTCTTTTGCAAAATGCTTATTTTAATTTAATCCGAGTTCAGCACCTAGGAAGATGCTTTACAGGTTAAATGTCACAAAGCCCGAAGCCAAGGGTTTAAGTATCAACGTTATTGTTAATGTTAAATTCAAATACGATATGAATTTTATTTCGGAATTGTATATACTGATCACTTCTCTGCAAAGTTAGAAAACGTAGACAAATTTAAAACGATATATATTGCATCTGTTTTCCGTTTAATTCAACATAAAAATAATACTTTATTTAAAGTATACTTTATTGAAAGCCTGATGATCATCAATGATATGTTTACAATCAATAATGTTTAATCAATGTTGAATTTATTTCGATTTGTAAAAGAATATATTTAAACATAATTTGAATAATTCAGGAATAACAGAGCACAATCGAAATATTAATGAGAGGTTAGAATATATGCGCTTTAATTTTTCATATATCAATGTATAAACAAATCATAAATGTTAATTTTAAAGAGTAGCATGATAAATATGCTTTTTATGTTAATATGTGATTGCCAGAAATTGACTACAACCCTGTTAACAACAAGTACTCATGAAAACATTTAAAAAGTTATTTTTTCTAATTGTGTTAAAATAGATATTTCTTAACCTTATCAAATTCAAGAACTGTCCATACAAAATTTATGAAAAGAACAGCCCTATACTTAAAAGTTTAAAATAACTCGAATACAATCAATTGACTTTGATGTAGAGTAAGACAATTGTGAAAGTCTCACTTGTGAACAAATATATTGATATAGAAGATATTATTCGTTTATGGATTAATACAATGTATATTTTTTTGAGTGAGGTGTGTAAACAAATAATTACTAAACTTAAAAAGTTAAAATTTTTGACAGTTCAGATACGAATACTTTATTGTACGCAACCATTTGTAAACACTAGCATATTCGAACATAAAATAAAAGTCTAAATGAGTGTTTGATGTCTCTCTCTTGTTTAAGTTGGAGTGAATGTTATCAAGTAAGGAGTTCAAGGGTAGGCTTTTTATTACATTAAAGGGGCAGTATCAAGTGTTAGGGGGGATATATGGTTATGTCAGGAAAATGAAAAAAATAGTTCCAATGTTATTAAACTATATGAAGCAGTAATAAATCAATTATATAATGTAACGTTCAGCCATTTGATTCCTGTTTCTTACATAAAATGAATTAAAGTTGTTCACACACAAATGGCAGCCTATGGACTTGCTAGTATTGCGAATCTTTATTAGTTGTTCTATGATTATGGATGATTGGTTTGTCTAATGAGAATTGTAACACTATTACAAATACATTTTGCCTTAACAGACACTTATCAGTGAAAAATTTAAAATAAACAATTTTGAAAAAACTTGCTTCTGCCTTTTTAAGTTAGTATTATGTGATGAACTTTAATCTACATGCTGTCATACAAATTGAGATTTTCAGTAAATCACATGAGACTGTATGAAAATCATTTTATCATTTTATCGACATGACTGAATGCAAAATAAATAAAAGAAACTGCAACATTCAAGTGCACCGGATATAACGTAATTAATTTCTTCGTTCAAAATAACTTTGCATGTAAGAGTATATATTGTTTTAAACATATATAGAGGATATTATATGAGTGTCCATGACATACTGTGTTTACAACACGAGTGCCTAAATATTAGTATGTATGTATATATTACTATTAGTATGAGCGAGAGCGAGGGATATACTGATATTTAGGCACGAGTGTCGAAAACACAGTATGTCATGGGCACGAATATCATATTCTGTTTATTACCGTAGTCCCAGAATTAAAAAAAATACTCAAAACCTATTGCTCAGTATAGGCGGACGAGCCGCCGCCGATCCGTATAGATTGTGACGGCATAGGTAAACCGTGACGTCAAAGCATTATTAATAAGGTGACGTCACTAGGAAAAAGTGATATTTTGCCCTAGGGCAACATATGATAACTATGAACCTCGGTATGACTGCCCTTGAAGGTAATAAACAGCAGTAACATTACATTGTTAATGTAATTCTTTTTGTAATGAAATACCCAACGATGTAGATCATGAGAGTAAGATCCCATTTCCTTTATGAAATACAAATTACCAAATTACACCAAAATCAGCATTACAAAACTGTAACCAAGACGAGGGGTTAATACTGAACTCATCTGGAGCACTGGATTAGCATTTTATATATCATGAAGACACTTCTCTATTTGTTATAGTATGTCGTCCTTATATTTCATACCAAAACGTGTAATTTGGTCGTTATGAAGCCCTCATTGCTGGACTAACAATATGTCAATTTGAGAGACTTCAATACATCCGGATTGTTTTATGACGTCACTCGAGTGGCAATCAAAGTTTTGCCTTGCGTATTTATTCATCCCCAATGTATCCAGATAAAAAAAATTATTTCACCGATTGGACTGAAAACTCAAACTAAATCATGCAATATAATCTCTTATGAACTCCAAAGTGTATTTATCTTGCCGGTATTCTGACAGTGAGCAATTCTATGTATACAGGTCCAAGATGGCGACAGCAGGCAAGCTACAGGACGACTTCCTGACTTGCAGTGTGTGTATGGAGGTGTATGTGCAGCCTGTAACACTAGCCTGTCAGCATACATTCTGCAAGAACTGCCTGGGCAAATATCTACAGACAAAAGAAGAAGCAGTGAGAAACAAGACCATCCCCTGTCCCACATGTAGACAAGAGACCCCAGTGCCTCACCCTGACAGACCTGTGGAAGATTGGGCGGGGCAGCTGAAACCAGGACTGCTTCTAACTGGACTCATGGACTCAGTTGTACAAGGTAACTTTCAAACAAATAGAGATTATTCTTGAACAAAATCTGATGCCTCAACATATATGCTTAATCGCATGAAATATGATATATTACTTATTCATTAGACCCATTTGTACACATAGCTGAAACTAGTTCTGGCACCTGACAAGTGACGATATATTATAATTTATCATCACTGTTGCCTGGTAGACAGTGTATCGCAATGATAAAACCAAGTATTTCATCGCTGATCATATGATAAAGTTTTATCATACAGAAATACTGTGATTTAAAAGGTCTGTGTAATTCTAACGAATTTGATAAAGACAATAATGCATTGTCAGCATACTGATGAATAAGTTTAACATTTCATGAAAACAAATGTATGCCAATGATAACCTATATTAGTTATACATGATTTACAATGTTACTTTCCAGGACATGACCCATGCTCAGTGTGCAAGGAAGAAGGGAAGACAGCTCCAGCCACACACTGGTGTTCAGAATGTGAAGCTATATTTTGTGATGGATGTCTGAAGCAACACAGTAGGATGCCAAATTCAAAGAAACACCAAGTTGTACCAGTTTCAGAAAAAAAACCTCTACAGAAGCAACTTATCTGCAAGGAACATGACGAGAAGATGAAGCTCTACTGCGCAGACCATGACAAACCCTTGTGTACCGTCGGTTGTAGCATTGACCATAGAACATGTAAAGAGGTCATCACAATCAAGGCTCAGCTGACAGAGGTCAAATCAAAACTTCATCGTCATCAGCAGAACTTAGCAGAAAAAATTGGTTTAACAAAGGGCGAGTTTCAAAAACTGGATATACAAGAGAAACACCTTTTGATAGATAGGTCCATGATGAAATCAGAAATAAGTAAAACCATACAAGCAGCTATCGATGCACTGAAACAGAAGGAAAATCAACTGATTAGACAGGTAAAGGATCAAACAGAACAAAACACACAGACGTTGAGGTCGATGATGAAGACAAATCAAATGGATCTACAGCTGTACCAGCAGCAGTCTCAGTCCATCCAGCAGGCCCTGGAGTTGGAGGATGAGGCGCAGCTGTTTGAGATGTATCTGTCGTCTGGATCAGAAGCTGAAGCTGACGTCACAGGGACACAGAGCAAGGATAAAGAAGATGTAACTAACCTGAAACTTGTACATAATCTTGAAAATCTTAAGAAAGAAATTGGAAAGATGGATATGAAGATTCAACATACTGACAGAATAGACTTGACTGCTACACCTGTACTGGATGAAGTTATCCACGCTAAGAAAAATGTCAGAGACATTTGCGGGGTAACAGATAGTTTGGTCATGATCACTGGTGATACTAAGGTCACTCTTTTTGCTTTTTGTAATAGATGCCTTTTGAAATCATGTTACACTAAAGCAGGACAGCAATGTTCAAGTGTACTCAAGGTGTCTGGTAATCCCTGTTGTATGACAGTTATCAGTGAAGGTAAGGTAGCTGTGTCTCGCCCTAACTCACCGTGTATCATCACCGTTGCTGTGACTCCTGACCTGGCACTTCTGTCAACAATACAGACAAGTAAGAAGTACAGGGGTCTGTCTACTCTGGATCAATCAACACTGGTGGCTGGTTCAGAGTCTCCACCTTCTGTGGATCTGATTGATATGCAGGGAAACATCTTGAAGACCTTCACAACACTTCCTACAATTGGAAAGAGCTTCAAAGATCCTCACTACATACATGTGACCAGACAAGGACCATTCTTGTGTCAGATTATGGTCTGAAGTCTGTCATCTGTCTGACACAGTCTGGAGACATTGTATTCACATACACACCTACTGGAGACAGAGCTCTGAGAGGTCCATGGGGAATCACAACCACCAGTACAGGAGACATTCTAGTAGCTGACTATACAAGACACAAAGTGATACATCTCAGTACTACAGGGCAGTTCATTAGGGACATTCTTACAGAAGAGAATGGTGTACAGCATGCAACTGGTCTGTGTGTTGAAGGAGACAAACTGTGTGTTACAATGCGGTTCAAGGGATTACACAAATACAGATTTGGTTAGGTTTGCAGGTACCTCGATGGTGATTTAAGAACGCTTATCAAAGATCAATTTCAAAGTGAAATTTACCAATAAGAAATATTTTCAAAAATGCACTGTATGTTTTTATTGTTTGCAGTTAAAATGTTTATATCAAGACTGATTTGACTGTTGAAAATAAATCATTGAAAGCTGTCAAATAATTTATCTACTCTGTTGTCAAATCATTGTGGGGTCTTTAATTGAAGATATAGTTGCAGAAGTTGTTATTGTTGTATCGCTAACTTTAACTCATGTTCAAAATACATTATGTTTTGTGTCATTGATTACAAAACACATTGTGTTTATATCCCAAACATTGAGGAAAGATTTAGTTTACATACATGCACAGTGTCAATCATTCCCCATAATGGATAATTTGCCATAGTTTTTATGTTTAAATTTTCCCCGTACATGAACACTTATGAGTGAAACAGTTCATAATAACACTATATTTTTAGATGTGCCAGTTTGCCACCCTTTACATTTTGTTTTGTTGATATGTCAGAAAATGTATAATTTTATTTTCAGTAATCACCATTAAAAAAATATGTTTGAAGTGTATATGAAATATAAGAAAACCCCAATATTTTGTTAAATACAGTTTACAAGACCAAATAAAATTGATTCTCTTAGTCGAATAGGAACTTTTAAAAACACCTTTCTCTTATAAAGGGAATTACATGTTGTTATTCAAAATATATTGAAATAAATCTGTATATAAAAAACAAACTGGCACATATAAAAAACAATATATTGCATTTGTGTTATTACTGCTAATGGTAATTGCATTGGTTGGTCAAGAAAACCACATTATCCAAGTTACTCAATTGTTTTCTCAGCACGCTACCGGGTAGAACGCAAACAGCGTGCAGCACGTGCAGATCATGCATTGACATAGCGGTCGTGAGACTTCGACTCTTCTGACTGACCAGAAAGACCTTATCTTAAATAAAGAAGAATGTCAAATTTTGGTTTAATTGATATGTGTTAATTTTGTGAATTAAAGTTTTGAGCAACAGAACAGAGGAATTATCTCTCATCACAGTAATAATACAATTGGAACGAAGTAAAGTAGTTCACAAATGTCGTTGATTACTTATATGTAAAGTATTCACGGAATTGAAACAAAAACGCTGTATTTACATACCATCGAAATATGAAAGCAAAATATTGATTAAGCATACTGGCTAGCGAGCAGTTATCGCCGTTTTTTAGCGGTATTATTGTTATTGTTCCGCCGTTCACCAAATTAATGAAACTAAACTTTTCATGATACCTTATTAGCTTCTTGTCGATGTATCAAGCTTGTTAACTTCTGCCGATTGTGATTTCATATAGCGCGGCGAAGGGAATCTCGGCAGTTCAAATGAGTATTTCCTCACAACTAACTGTAACAATTATCGCCGTTTTTGAATATCTGGTGTCATTCCTAAAATAACGCATTATTTCATAACTCAAATGTTGAACTAGTATTCTAATATATTATTCTAAGTTATATACGAATTTTAAAAAATATCATACAGACAATCATTACATTTTTTAACAGTAAATCTTGTGTTATCTCCGGTTTTCCTTTTCCCTGTCACATTTGCCACAATATGATTATTTTATGGCTGCTTCATCCAGAATAAATTTTCAATAACGAGCTTGTCAATGTGTCTCTATTAAAGATTTAACGTTTTTTGTTACATGTTATCCAAAATATGTTTTATGGAATGATTTATTGTTATTTATCGATATAAATAATGAAAAAAAATTTAAACTTTTGTTAAAATGTAAGATCTACTTCAGTTTGCGCTTGATTACAATAGGCTGGTGATGTTGCCTTTTGCACCTAAAATGTCTATATTTGACGAGTCCTCTTCGAAAGGGAGGTAATCTTAAAAGGGTGGAATTCCTTCAAAGACCGTGTTTTCAAATGTGAACCCCTCTTCAGTAGCACATGGCAGCGCTGGTGCACAGAAGCAAGTATCAGTCACAGAAGTCATACGTGGATATCACGGTTTAATATTTTTCGTTTCTTTCATTAGTACCTCTAGTAATGCATTGATTATTACTTCAATGGTTAGTTATCTCAATTTTGTTCTCTTGATAACATTTGCTTATAATTAATGCAAGTTATTTTGTGAGAAATAATTCAGGAATTAGGAAGGGCAGGGGCCATGGGCCATTTGCACATTTTCTGAAAAAAATGGCCCATTACAATTTTGAAGTTTACTGTTGATAATATTATAAGGGCAATGGCCCCTTTTAAATGCAGAACATTACTAAAAACCATGAAAATGGCCCATTGTCAAAAGTGTCCTTCCCAATCACTGATTGTTAGTTACAATCAAAATCTTGGAATTTGAGACAATACGATTTATTAATTTTAATAATAATACTATTTATGAATTTTTTATGTCAAATATCAAAACAAATTATCATGATTTGACTTCAACATTTTCATCATTTTGGAAATATACTTTAGTACGGTATATTTTGTTTGGTAAATGACAGAAATTTACATTCATTCCGAAACACCTGTGTGAAGCTTTTTAAATCAATTGAAATTTAATTAATAAAACAATGAAATAAAAACTGAAACATTATTCAAGAAAGCAAATACATTTTATTTTTTAAAATCAATTGCTTGTTTATGTTCAAATTGAATCAATTACAATAAGTAATAATATATCCCTTTATGAAGCAGTTTTTTTTGTCCAAAATACTTCATATTAAAACAATATTTTAAGTTCATATTCAACTTCACATATCATTAAACAATATATTTCTCAAATTGTAACACATGATAAATATATTTTGTTTAATCTTTTGTCACAATCATTCCACCTTCATTCCTCTATCACACACATCTTGCACACTACACCATTCTTTGTTTCAATGCATTCCTTGTGACACCATTCATCACACTTCTCACATGTCGACCATTTGATCTCCCTGTCTCCTGTCTCACTGGGGTCTCTCAACCCACACTCCTTGCACAGAGTCTCCTGTCTCACTGGGGTCTCTCAATCCACACTCCTTGCACAGAGTCTCCTGTCTCACTGGGGTCTCTCAATCCACACTCCTTGCACAGAGTCTCCTGTTTCACTGGGGTCTCTCAATCCACACTCCTTGCACAGAGTCTCCTGTTTCACTGGGGTCTCTCAACCCACACTCCTTGCACACAGTCTCCTGTTTCACTGGGGTCTCTCAATCCACACTCCTTGCACACAGTCTCATGGTCACTCTCACTCTCCTCACTTTCAATTTCTATCTCTCTGATCTTCCTTTTTCTCAATCTCTTTCTCTCAGCTGCTTGCTCTTTTGCAAGCTGTCGCCTTTCCTCGAGCTTTTTTTCTGTTCTAATCTTTCCATTCTCAAACGTTCTTTCTCTCTCTGTGCTTCCATTCTACTCAATGTTTTCTCCTTTTTCCTTCGCTCTTTTTCAATCTTTTCTCTTTCCCTTTCTGCCTTCTTGATCTTTCTTTCCTCATTCTTTCTTTCAATCTCTTCCCTTTTTTTCTGTTCACCCTTCTCTTTGTCTCTCAAACTTTCCATTAGTTCATTTCCGGTGACAACACGGGCAATTTTAATAGCTTTACTTTTTTTTGTAGGGGCTGGAGCCTTTGGCGGCACAAGAATGGTGGCAAGGTATGGAGGGATAAGCCCAACCGCTACCAAAGGGTTGGTCAGAAAATTATCACAAGTTGGACAGGAATGGACACTAGTCTGAGAGGGTGGAGTAGCAGTTTTGGAGGAGGATGGAGCAGCCTGGGAGGAGGACGGAGGAGCAGCCTGTGAGGAAGATGGAGGAGCAGCCTGGGAGGAAGATGGAGGAGCAGCCTGGGAGGAAGATGGAGGAGCAGGCTGGGGGGAGGACGGAGGAGCAGCCCGGGAGGAAGATGGAGGAGCAGCCTGGGAGGAGGATGGAGGAGCAGCCTGGGAGGAGGACGGAGGAGCAGCCTGGGAGGAGGATGGAGGAGCAGCCTGGGAGGTGGACGGAGGAGCAGCCTGGGAGGAGGACGGAGGAGCAGCCTGGGAGGAGGACGGAGGAGCAGCCTGGGAGGAAGATGGAGGAGCAGCCTGGGAGGAGGACGGAGGAGCAGCCTGGGAGGAGGACGGAGGAGCAGCCTGGGAGGAGGACGGAGGAGCAGCCTGGGAGGTGGACGGAGGAGCAGCTTGGGAGGAGGACGGAGGAGCAGCCTGGGGGGAAGATGGAGGAGCAGCCTGGGAGGAGGATGGAGGAGCAGCCTTGGAGGAGGATGGAGCAGTATCGGGGACATGAAATGAGGAAGCAACAAGCTGGGATTTGTCAATAGCCTCAAGTGAATAGGGATAGATTCCAGTTTTCCTGAAAGACTCCTTGACTCTAGCAGGAGAGCATACCTGATCAAGTGATATGGCTATTTGCAAACCCAAGTTTCGCAGCCAGATTGCTGAATTTTGCTTTTATCGGCCCAAAAAGAGAAAAATAGAGCCATGGGCTCTGTAGCTCATCAGACTTTTGATGGAAAAAGGTTTTGACCCTATTTGACCCTATTTACAAGTTTGAATCCCCATTGGCCAAGGAGTCTACACACAACTTTTAGCTCTCTAGACCATTTGGAACTGGAGGAGAAGATGAAAATAGGTTTTGAAGGTTGTGACCCCTGTGACCCCAATTGGGGTCAAAGGGGTAACCAAACCTAAAATTTAGAATCCTCATTGGCCAAGGAGTCTACACACAACTTTTTAGCTCTCTAGAACTTTTGGAACTGGAGAAGATGGAGTAAAATAGGTTTTTAAGGTTTTGACCCCTGTGACCCCAATTGGGGTCAAAGGGTAACCAAACCTAAAATTTAGAATCCTCATTGGCCAAGGAGTCTACATACAATTTTTAAGCTCTCTAGACCTTTTGGAACTGGAGAAGAAGACGAAAATAGGTTTTTAAGGTTTTGACCCCTGTGACCCCAATTGGGGTCATGAGGTCATGAAATCTACAATTTAGAATCCCCACTGACCAAGGAGTCTACACACAACTTTTTAGCTCTCTAGACCTTTTGGAACTGGAGAAGAAGATGAAAATAGTTTTTTAAGGTTTTGACCCCTGTGACCCCAATTGGGGTCATGAGGTCATGAAATCTACAATTTAGAATCCCCACTGGCCAAGGAGTCTACACACAACCTTTTAGCTCTCTAGACCTTTTGGAACTGGAGAAGAAGATAAAAATAGGTTTTTAAGGTTTTGACCCCTGTGACCCCAATTGGGGTCATGAGGTCATGAAATCTACAATTTAGAATCCTCATTGGCCAAGGAGTCTACACACAACTTTTCAGCTCTCTAGACCTTTTGGAACTGGAGAAGAAGATGAAAATAGTTTTTTAAGGTTTTGACCCCTGTGACCCCAATTGGGGTCATGAGGTCATGAAATCTACAATTTAGAATCCCCATTGGCCAAGGAGTCTACACACAACTGTTAAGCTCTCTAGACCTTTTGGAACTGAAGAAGAAGATGAAAATAGGTTTTTTAGGTTTTGACCCCTATGACCCCAATTGGGGTCATGAGGTCATGAAATCTACAATTTAGAATCCTCATTGGCTAAGGAGTCTACACACAACTTTTCAGCTCTCTAGACCTTTTGGAACTGGAGAAGAAGATGAAAATAGGTTTTTAAGGTTTTGACCCCTGTGACCCCATTTGGGGTCATGAAGTCATGAAATCTACAATTTAGAATCCCCAATTGCCAAGGAGTCTCCACATCAAATTTGAGCTCTCTAGAGTCATTGGTTCTGGAGGAGAAGTCGAAAATGTGAAAAGTTTACGGACGGACGGACGGACGGACGGACGGACGCCGGACGCCATGCCATGCCATAAGCCCATCGGGTCTTTCAGACCTGATGAGCTAAAAATCAAGTGGCTGTAGGATGTAGGTGGTGTGAGGGGGAAGACACAGAAACTCAACTTCATTTGCAATGACTAATTCCAGAATTTTTAATTGAATATGACAATCATGGTTGTCCATGATAAGCAAGACTGGGCGTGCTCTGCCAAAGTTGGGGAGAAACAGTTTTTGGAACCATTCTTTGAACAACTCGGTGTCCATGTACCCACTTTCAGAAACTGCAAAGAGCCAATCAGCAGGAACCCCTTCTTTATAATTGCAATGGGGAAATGATTTGTTGAAAACTACCATTGAAGGAAGAACCTGGCCATTTGCACAAACAGTAACAGTAATAGTAATGTGATCTGAAGTGGTAACTTGCTGTTGATAAGAATGAGAGCCCTTTTAAGACATTACCCTCTCCCAACCTGTTTCTTTGCCAATAAAGCCTGATTGATATACATTGAATATTTGGGCAGGTTTGTCCATGAGTTCAAGTCTCTCAAGTGTTTGTTTTAGCAAGTCAAAGTACTGTCTCATAACTGATTGGTTGGACATCCTTGCCCGTGACCTCTCTTTCCTCTCGGGTCGCCGCTCCTGTAGCTCTGGGTGCCGGTGTAGGAGCCCCAAAACACTCCCCCGCCCCAAAACACTCCCCTCAGTCCCAAAACGCTCCCCCTTACAGCCCCAAAACACTCCCCAGTCCCACAACACTCCCCTTATAAATTATAAACATTGTTGAATGACTGCTAAGGTATATGAATAGAAGCAAATGTAGTTATTCGGATCAAAAGTTCAGAAAAAGTAACATTTTGCAAAGCATAACAGAATACGACTTCAGTCCATCATATGTATGTGCAAGAAAACACTTTGTTAACTTATATAGGTTTTTCAATTGTTTAAAAAATCTAACATTAGTTTACAAATTGTATTCAATTTCAACGTTTTTGTATTTATTGAATATGTCATAACGGTAACGAAACTGTAGTATTACTTTGCTTTGAATAAAATTGCAACCTTTAGTATCTAAATCTTGAACAGCAACTAAAATATTCAGATTGTTTGAACATTGGATTTAGAAAGTGTTCGTACAAGCAGGTCCTCAAAATCAGTCTATGTGTAATATGTTACATCACAAAGATATGAATACTTATGATTTTGAAACGTTTTATGAACATGAATGATGTTTAATATGTTTCGAACATTTGAACATTATATCACACATTTGTATTAGACAAAGATTTCATTTATTTTAAAATATAACTGTCAACATATTCGTACAACAGTTAACATTTACTTATCATTTCACGCCTCAATTTCCAAACTAAAAAAATGTTTGCAACTATCAACTAAATAGATAAAACAGGATTGTTTGAATACAAATTAATGTTTCTTAAGTCATCTCTAAGGTGACTTACTTAAGGAAGCCCCTTTTTGTTCAAATACAATTTAGTTCAATGATATGCTTGACATCAATGACGGTCGCGTCAATAAAATTGTTTTAGCATAACTAACACATGTCGTTTTCCATATCAAAAGAAAGTATACAATATGTGTGTTACAGTGTATGAACAGGGAAAGTAGATATAACATTTGTTACTTACAGTGAATGAAAAAGGATGTTAAATGACCAACGAACAAAGTTATACATTATATGTCTGATTACGAAAACTGTAAGTTTAATCAGAACAGTGACTTAGTTTATAAGTAAATGTAATAAAGGTATCGGATAGTTAGTAACACAAAATAATAAATACCACTTTATCTATCTGATTCTGTATAACAAAGGAAAGTATATGCATGCAATATATACACAAAGAACTTAATTAAGCACCGCCCATTTTGTAAAATGAAATTGGGAGCTCTTTGAATATTGTGATATGTTTGATGTATTGACCACTCTAGATATAACAATTGCCGTTTTATTTATTATTTGATTGACGTAAAAATCCTTATAACACGAAATAATTGAAAATATGAGAAAAAATGTGAGACCACTGAAATTTGGCAAAATATAACTATTGTCTTTTGTGAGAAACCACGCATGAAACTTTGGATTTTTTCAATCAAAAATAACCTTTTTGATCCCTAGTTGACATTCAATTAGAGAAACCTTTTTTATCATGCACGATAAAAGCCTAGCAGGACATTGAATTTTCAGTACTTTTTTCAACCATAATTGAGAAAATTTCAAAATTGTTCAAATCTGTGAGTGAATTTGAGATTCTTTGAGTTGGACTTGTGGGTCAAACACTTCTTCTCCCCTTAAATAAGCCATTATCTTAAAGAGTCGCCAGTTTTACCTTAGAGAAGCTTTTTTTCAAATTTGATATGTGATAATTTTGTGATTTTGAAGGCTCATACTGCTCTAACGACTAACATTTCCTAAGAGGTCCTTACCTAAAATCATCAATTCAGTCAAGAGAATTATCATTACCATATTGCAGCAAAAAAAATTTACTTTCATTTTCAGTTATATGTAAACTTGAATTTTCAAAAATACCAAGTTGGGGGAAATAAGTTATCCAGAGACAGTGAATCGTAAATTGAGTGAAGTTTTCATTTCTACACTGCTAAATGATCGTTCTATCGAAAAACCCTAAGTGTTTTTCTGGAACCTTGTATGGTTTATTAGCAGAAGCTTATTTTCTGAAAACATTGGTGGTGCTTAACTAAGTTCTTTGTGTATATATTGTCTATGGCAAAGTAAATAAAATGTACTCTACATATCAGATATTGTATGACTAAAACACTTAATATACCATCTACGCATAGGACATCGTAATACATACAGTATACATGCCTTATAGTGTATGGGAACAGAAAGTAGAATTGATGTGTATGCTTGATAACATATGACTGGAAAGTAAATAAAGTATACTTCTTTGATAGTGGTTGACAAAGGAAGATAAAACAGACTATGTTTATGACAGTTTTTGACTGAATGAAGTGATTATCAAAAATAGACTTAATAGTTATCAGTAAAGAGAAAGTAAGTACAGTATATGTGACTCGTACTGTATGAGAATATACGTCACTATACCTAATCTGGCTAGAATTGTATGACAAGGAACTTACAAATACTAGATGTGCTTGACAGTGAATGGCACAGGAAAGTACATGTGCCTTTTAGTGTATGATAAAGTAAAGTGAATACAGTATTTAATATTGTAAACACGAATATATTATATACACAAAGAACTTAATTAAGCACCGCCCATTTTGTAAAATGAAATTGGGAGCTCTTTGAATATTGTGATATGTTTGATGTATTGACCACTCTAGATATAACAATTGCCGTTTTATTTATTATTTAATTTACGTAAAAATCCTTATAACACGAAATAATTGAAAATATGAGGAAAAATGTGAGACCACTGAAATTTGGCAAAATATAACTATTGTCCTTGGTGAGAAACCACGCATGAAACTTTGGATTTTTTCAATCAAAAATAACATTTTTGATCCCTAGTTGACATTCAATTAGAGAAACCTTTTTTATCATTCACGATAAAAGCCTAGCAGGACATTGAATTTTCAGTACTTTTTTCAACCATAATTGAGAAAATTTCGAAATTTTTCAAATCTGTGAGTGAATTTGAGATTCTTTGAGTTTGACTTGTGGGTCAAACACTTCTTCTCCCTTTAAATAAGCCATAATCTTAAAGAGTCGCCAGTTTTTTCTTAGGGAAGCTTTTTTCAAATTTGATATTTGATAATTTTGTGATTTTGAAGGCTCACTCTGCTCTAACAACTAACATTTCCTAAGAGGTCCTTACTTAAAATCATCAATTCAGTCAAGAGAATTATCATTACCATATTGCAGCAAAAAATATTTACTTTCATTTTCAGTTATAAGTAAACTTGAATTTTCAAAAATACCAAGTTGGGGGAAATAAGTTATCCAGAGACAGTGAATCGTAAATTGAGTGATGTTTTCATTTCTACACTGCTAAATGATCGTTCTATCGAAAAACCCTACTTGTTTTTCTGGAACCTTATATGGTTTATTAGCAGAAGCTTATTTTCTGAAAACATCGGTGGTGCTTAACTAAGTTCTTTGTGTATATATTAGAGATAGTATATGATATATGCCTGAGAGTGTTATCAAAAAAAAAAGAACTGTAAGTAATATAGGAAATTACATAGATCTCATACTTCTGATGGTGTACAGTTTGTGTTAAAAGAAAGTAAATAAACCGTATGCTACATGTGTTCCTTGGAAATCTGATAATTTTAACCCTAGAAATGCAATATAATCTAGATAGTGTATGGTAATAGAGTTTATGCGCATAATAATCTCCAACAAAGGCAATAATAGTAAACATGTAAATGCACAACATAATGTTTGATAGTTGATAATGAATCAAAGTAGGTACGCACAGTCATATATACATGTAGGTCTATCTAGCGAAAGAGAATACTTGTACTTATTATTAATTATTATTTTTGTATATTGTGTATGACAAAGTAAAGTTGTATAACCTATATGTCCGGTAGCGTGCGATAAAGGCAAATTGTATGCAATTGTATATGTCTTTGAAATTTATGAAATGTATCTTTCTAGCACAAACTCTTTTCTTCGTAAATCTATGTTTGTATTACTACGCGCTGTCTTCAATTAAATAATTTGTCCTTTTCATTAGGCTCCACTTTTAATATCCATGAGAGGTATGGGGTGGTCGTGCTCAATATCAGACAAGTGAAAATAGGAATAATTGTTACTGAACAATAATTGTTCCTTGATTACCAAAATGATGTGAAACTGGATGGGAAATATTGGCTGAACGCAGGAGAAACCGCAAACGTTTTTTTGTAGCATATGAAATGATATGACACTACCATATCTTAAAGATATTTTACCTATCAATGTTACATAAAAAAGCTATCATCTGACTAATAAAAATTTAAAAAAATAAAAATTTGTATGTTCCATCCATAACGGAACGAAAATCCTTTCGAACTGAGGAATAGTATGTCGATCAAGTCTTTTAATCCAGTATCAAAAATACTCGTTATGCTGCTCCTATATATTACGATTATGAATCTCTAAACATCAACACTATTCTAGAAAACTTCGTTACGTGTGTAGCTCTAAAATCTTGATTTATTTCGTGTAGGTATATTAGTCGAGTTGCTCATTTGGAAGTAATCCTTTTATAATGACTATTAATACTTATAATGACTATTAATACACATGAAAATATTCAAAATTGTGCCTCGAAAAGACAACATTGTACAACATTGATTAGATGATTCAGACACAAAATCCAATTATTCCACTCAGTATATTTCACTTACTTAAATCATTGTTTACTATCTTTACGAATATTATAAAATGTACTTCAGTACTTAACTACTCCAAATACTAATTTCGGAAATGGGCATAACTACTATTAGTCAATATCACTGAGACAGATCTGTGTCTGTACAATACTATACCATTTACACGTATTACACTCTGTTGTCTTCAGCGGTTTCAATATCAATTATTACTTTTTATATTGCAATTGAACCTTTTACTATGTAAGACTGGATATATTGAATCTGAACTGTGTACTTACTGTATACATGTCCCCAAAACTGGTCAGATGGTCCACTTTCTGAAAAAAGAGATGCCCTCCCTGATGCTGAAATCATACTCTGAACAAAGGTTCTGCTTATTGATCTTGTCAGCGGAAACCCTTGGTTAGCCATGTAAGACAAGTAGTTTGATAGACTTTGTTTCTTCTTCCACTGTGAGCATTGGCTCAGGCCCGGGCTTTCCTCCTATGGATTTCCCTGTCCGACCCTTAACATGGTCATCCACAGTTTTTCTTGGAACTCCAAATATTCTGGCTCAACGAGTTATTGAAGCTCTATTTGCCTCTGCATATTAAACAGCCAATAACAAGTTCGTTGGGTCATATTCTTTCCGCCGCTTGACTGTGAGCATCTAGAATTAAAATGTAATATTTCTTTAATAAATATTTTATTGAATTTGTTTTCCTTTTTAAGAGATTTATTATATGAGAATATGGAGAAGAAGTACAACTTTTATTTACAATTAGATGCATGAAAATGCATGAATGAAATTGTTGATAATAGAAAAAACCTCTTTTAATCAATAGAATAAAATTCATAATTTGCAAAAAATATATTATTTGTTTTAAACGGGCAGTAGCATATTTTCAGAAAATTCTATTGTTTCATTTTTTCACTGATAATTACATGTTCATGCTTAATGTATTAGTATATGAAAGTGTAAAAACATTACACAAACCAATCATCCAAAGTCAGAAAATAAATTTTAAGGATTCACATAAAGTCTATTGGCAGCCATTATTGTGTGAACTCCTTTAATTCATTTTGTGTACAAAAATGGAATCGCATAACTGAACTTAAATTTACATTAAATATTTGATATCTTACTGCTTCATTTAGTTTAAATGCATTGTCTTTCAATTCGAACCATTTATTTTATTTTCCTTGTAGTCCCACTGAAATGTGCAACTGCCACTTTAAAGTGTATTTCTTTTTCACTGTTTGTCCTCTGGTGATAATTATGAGTTATATTTTTTTCTTCATGTGAAAACTTCAATTACAATATTAAGTGCTTAGGAAAGTAGTGTTGTTAATTTCAATGACAACATGTCGTTTGGTGAGGTCCAGAATTAATGGGTTGTATCTTTATTTCAGTAACATAGGCCTAATGTTTTTTTGAATAACAGAGTTTGTTTCTAATAGAGTGATGTATCATAAATCCGTAATCTTCATGAAGTGTAGTACATTGTATATTTAAGAATGATCAACTTGGATCGGCCATTAATTATCACGTCTGCATAGACTTGCAGACGACCCATGTGTTCAAAATATTAATTTTGTTTTGATGGAATATGAGGCCGTCTTTGTGATTATCCAACTAAGGTAAGTTATATAACTCGTATTATACGTTACTAATAATAACAATCCTCTAGTATTTACAACCACATTTTATTGACGATATACAAAATCGTATGCTTTTGAAATATCGTCTGCTTGTGTTGACTGGACTGTCTAGTTATCTTTAGCGAATGCGGGATCAAAACAAAGTGTAATACATCGCTAATATGTTCGCTAGAACAGGGACCTATCGTTGAACAATCGAAAATTGTATTAGGACTGAAAGGGTTCAGTTACATATAGAAAACTTTATTTCTGAATCTAGATAATTGTTTTCCGTAGTAGGTTTATGAGTAATGAAACAATTTTTGACTTTCGTGAGCTTGAACTGTCAATCTGACAGATAATTTTACATCCCCCCCCCCCCCCCCCCGAGAGACTTTTCTGCTATATTTTGTGTGTTTTTAATTATTAGATATTTTTTTTATTACTTTACTTACCTTGACTCAGTTTCTTTTCTTGTCTCAATTTGTCATCAATTGCCGTGGAAAAAAACGAGAATCGCGATTGATCAGAATCGCGCATGCGTAAAAAACGAGATAGTAGCCAGTATTCAGTAGACGTTTTATTATTTCGTGACGGTTGTTAGCGTTATGTGAGTTCAGCATATATTCACAAACTTGACGTCGGTATAATTGCATTGGTGTTGTAAATAAATTTACGGTAAGTGTATGCCGCATTTCGATTCATATTCGTATGAAATTCTGGCCGGTTAAACTTTGTCGAGCCCGTTTTGGTCTAACGCTACTGCACAGTACAGAATGATGGACCATGCGAACGGGGAATCTGAACTGTTGTCAGTGTCGTTTATTTTACCGGTTTTGACAGACTGCAAGCGTTAAGCTTTTGAAAAGCTTGAATAAATGCTATAAATAATGTACACACAACGCAACAATTGCATAATTTGCGTAAAGTTTCGATTCAATAACACTATTTCAAAACTACTTGTTGCTAGGCAACAAATGAATTCTTGCGCATTAGACGAAGTAAACAGAGCAGCGTATAACCAAATTATACGCCCTCTGATTTTTCACAGCAGACAATCAGAAACGAGTATTTTGCACATGTATGGTAGAATGTCTTTTGTCCCTGTCTTGCAATCGGTAACGTATTCTTTTCATTTCATGAGATCAACTTATTGAAGGGACAGTGCTATCAGGATTTTTGTAGAAACAAACTTTGCGTGTACGCTCTTCTTTATCAACTTGTAAAATATAAGTCAACAAGATTGTTACTCAGAATTACCTGTTTCTACATGGTTGCGCTATTATCATTTACTTATATAATTGTATGCATCAGCTGAAATGTCACCTTTAATACCGTTTCCACAATAAATACGCCGATAGGGCCACCTAGCTAATGCTGAAAAGTGTTAATACTTGTAAATATTTGGGTATATATATTTTTCAACATTTAAAATTAGAAATTGTGTAAATGACTTTGCTCTGAGAGGTGAGGTGAGAGAGATAGGGTTTATCACTGCTTTCAAGAGTATTTCACTTATATCGCGGCTGCTAGTATTATTGCACGGAGAAAGCCCGCAACACTATTGTGGCTATGCGTTGCGGTGAAACCTGCGAGCATCGGCTGAAACTAGCAACCATGGGTGGTACTGCACTGAAGTTCAGTGTAGCATTGCACCCAAACTGACTGCGTGTAGAACAGTTCTCTACTGCAGACAACGTTGCCGAGCCCCTGGCGGGATTCGAACCACGGACCTCCTGATCCGAATTGACCACCAATCTCAGTAAAATTGTTATAATAGCTTCTGGCATATTTTTCACACCGGTATTGGGGGCAGATATTTTGGGAAAGCATAAATTTGTTAAACTTGAGAGGATTCATTTTTATGCATGTAAAATATTTTCAATGTTGTACACAAACTCCAACCGCTATTGTTTACAGTGAGTGTGGACGGTACCCCCTTTTTTAGCATTGCCTTGTGTTAAACCTTGAAATATTGGTTAAAGATAATCCGTATGATTGAGGGTAGAATTCCTATATTGTATGTATATTGCATAAAAAACCGTTCTTCCTCAATCCAACGCAATCATGGGTTTAAACAGATTTTAGCGGTAAGCATGTTTGTATCAATTACAAGTTGTTTTAGTGTCAGTATATATTTTTTTATGTTACTGAGTAAAACCATTCGCCTTGGGTCATAATAATATAATCAAATGAAGCATTTGACCATTTTCTTAAAACGGTAAGTTTAAGGGTAAAATTATATAATTAGGAAATTGGTGGCATCAGGATCCGCCCTACAAACTGATTGACTGTCAGATTCGGGGTCATTTCCTGTTTAACTGGACATGTTCTTTACGGAATTCCGTCAGATCCTAGATGAGTTACAAGTAACTACAAGTATGTATATATACCGTTAAAGTGAATTGTCTACATGATTCGCAAAGGTTTCGTTTATTCTTTAATTGATAATGTAATATTTAACATGAACCTGCAATAGCTGTGTTACCCTTGTTATATGTGGTTTATTCATTTGATAACAACATTAGGTTGGAATTAATTAAAACAGATATCACGTGACCAAATATCCTTTTGGCTTATTTATTCATTATAAACTGTCTGTTGCAATTGTAAAGGAAACCGACACTACTGTTTTTAAAATTATTATGACAATGACATGTTTTTTGTGTGATATCAAATTTGTATTTTATTTGCTTATAATTATCATCATGTGAGTATAAGTTATGTTCTTAAATGAAAATCAGCAGAAAATCATTCTATTGATTACTGCATTTGGATTTTAATGCTTTATGACGATTAGCACTGGTTTTCCAATAAAAGTTGAAACCGAAATGTTCCATGTAGGGAGAACTTGCTAATTTTAAATCAAATTCAAAATAATTCCGTTTTATGCCATTAGATTTTAAAACACAGATCTCTCAGACATCTGGGAATGATTTAGTTTACAATGATACCAGTACCATTGCTCGTACAAAACGAGGAAATAGACATGTCATCTGTAAAACACATACACAGTGTGGGATGAGAATTTGTTCCAAATGGTTTGTCTGGTAAATGTATCTTTACTTGAACACCTGTGAGTGAATCACAATCACAATTGAAATTTTTTTTTAATAAATAATAAATATTATCATTTATATATTTTGAAATATGTCATTACATCAATAACGATATGCAGCATAAATCGTAATAAACCCTAGCAGTTGGTCCATCAAGACAACCACATGGATTTAGAATATTGTACTTCTTTACCAGCTATTTAACAGTTACTTAATATTTTGATTCAGCATGACAGAGCCCAGGCTAGAACGTAAAAAGCGTGCAGCACGTGCAAGTCGTGCACTAACATATAGCGGCTGGACGGGTGAATCGGTGCAATCGTGTCGATTCATCTGCCTGACTGTTGCTCAATAACCTTATTTGAATAAGAAATAAATTTCATAATATGTCTGTCCATATTGGTAAATCCTGTTGGAATCTCGTAAGACAAAGTTTAGCATAACTGGCTCCGCAAACACGCCAGTTATACAAGTTTATCTTGTTTATTTTCAACCGCGTGGACAGCGATATTATGAAATTCATTTCTTAATGACCTGACTGGTGAAAACACAGTTTCAAGGCACCCCATTCCATGCACATCAAAGAGTGTTGTGGCGCGCTCTCTGCGTCCATCGACAATTTCGAGGTCCCCCAATGATGAAAACGATTAATAATAATGACAATTTAAGCCTAATATCCTTTTCAAGCACTGCTCAATGGCTGTACATTATAACCCTGAAGGAAATGTACTTTCGCGCGACAATACAGGTCGGTACTTCCCGTATTCAGGTAACCAATTCTACAACTGGGGGGACTGAGTGCAATGTGGATAAAGTGCCTTGCCAATGGACACAACACAGTGCCAGGTCACACATTGTTGGTGTCTCCACCTAGATTCGAACCCGGGTCCTTTGAGTCGTAGGTCAGCACGCTAGCCACTGTACCACTGCCCTTCACAGAGTGTTTGAAAACATGAAACCGTCTTTGTCAGTAACAATGTCTAACATCGACGTGTCTGCAGGTGGCATCATGTCACGAGGTACAGTAGGGACATGGGATATCTTTATCTTTACATTCAATATAAACAATATCAAACCAACACCCTAAACACGTCGAGCTATAGATAACAGCTGATAGCCTACACTCAATACTGGACAATAATAATACTTGAATGCAAATGTGTTAACTTTGAAATAGTAACATAACTTTTTTCCAAAATATCATCATTGTTAGTTACACATAAATAATTTGTGTTGAATAAAATTGTATCTCTTTTCCTTTTTTGTTTGGAACTGTGTTTAAATGCGCCGGAAACCGGTTGAGGTCCGTCCGGGTATAGCTGATATCTAGGTGATTTGTTCCCACTTTGCCACCAGGCCACCAAGGATTAACCGGGATTAAGATTAACAATGTTTATACAAGCACGGGGGTCGTATCAAATTCTGAACTGAGCTCACCCCCTTCGTAGTCTTAAACTAAGGAAGAGCACACCATCCTACATGATGTACGGGGAGACCGGAAGATTACCTACAGTAATACATATCAAAAAGCGAATTATTTCATTCTGGTTTAATATAGTTACCAATATCAACCAAAATAAAATGTCCGTTGTAATGTATAATTTTCTTCTTTCAGATATATTTCACCATGGCTTTTGAATGTTCAACGTATATTAGATGAATACGGTTTGTCTGAAGTATTTTATTATCCTCATTTATATAACCGCAATTGGCCTATTTCCACAGTATTTCAGCGTTTGTCAGATCAATCTATTCAAAAGTAGCAGGCCGATCTGACAATTCCCATTAAAGGGGCAGTAGCACGTTTTTAGGGGGAGTATAAGGTGATGTCAGGAAAATGAAAATTAATGGTTCCAATTGAAAGACAATGTATTTAAACTAAATGGAGCAGTAATAATTCCAATATATAACGTAAAGTTTAGCTATGCGATTCCTTTTTCTTACAAAAATTAATTAAAGGTGTTCACACATAAATGGCCGCCAATGGATTTTATGTAAATGTTCATACTTTGTCCTCTGACTATGGATGATTGACTTGTGTAATGAGATTTTTGACACTGTCAAAGTAATACATTTAACATTAACTTACAATTATCAGTGAAAATTGTTAAATATAAAATTATCAAAAAACGTGCTACTGCCCCTTTAAGGTTTAATGTATAGTCTTTTAAAGTCCCACTTTTGGGGAGAAAGTTATATTTATCTCCCCTGTAAACTATCAACCCCTATTCTATATTTCCGTACAAGTAACCCATAGAGAATGTTATTTAAAAGAGTTTTATTATAAAAATCCAATCTATAGCAAATTAAAATTGTTACTAGGAACCCCTTCCTAGTATTCCGAACTAAGGAAATTAGCAACATTCATTTCAATTGTATGTAGCACTTTCAAAACTTGCATATCAAATGTATACAATATGTACAGCCAATATGTCTTATATGTTTTGTGCATTTATTTCATGTACCACGGTGAGTGGTTATTATGAAATAAAGATTGATTGATTGATTGAATACTGAAATGTGTTCACCACCTAGATAGATGTGAAACATGTTCACTCATAAAATTGGTGAGCGTTTTCCCGTATTTATTGATTAACTAATTACTACTGATAAGTGATCACTGTAGAGACTGGTATATAAGAAAGTTCAGATAAATTCATTCATTGCAAAATGGCAAATGCACAGGTAGACATTCAGTTCATTCCAAACAACCGTGGTGGTAGGAGCCTTGTACATCAAGGTTATAAGTATCGTGTGAAGAGAACCAGAGGTACCAGCATCCACTGGAAATGTTGCATATTAACATGTCCAGCTACTATCAACACATCCAACGACTACATCACGACAGTTAACAACATCCACAACCATGGTCCAAATCATAGCAAGATCGCGGTTAATTCATCAGTGAAGGAAATGGTTAAGGAGGACAGCAGATCGATTCATTCAATGTTAGAATTTAGAATAATTTTTTTTGAGACGATCCCCTGCCACCTCTATTGTTTTACCAATTAGCATGCATGACCAACTTTGCCACCGAGAACAATAGGAATGTGCTAGGTGGAGGCTTATAACTCATAACTTTATTCACTCAAGGCTACAAAGTAGCATGATGAGGTTTACAGGAGTTGACATAGTAATAAATGTGAGCAATATACAAACAGATATAATATCATATACACGGGTAATATAATACCAGTTTGTTTAACTTAATTTACAAAGTACGTGATGACAAAATATAGACAGTTTGATTAGAGAGGAAACGTTCTTTGTTTGGAAAATAGCATTCATTTTATACATTGAAGGCTTTCTAATAAACGTTTGTGGGATGAAGTTTTTCCTGATATTGTCAAAGTATTGACAGTTGAATATATAATGGTACTCGTCTCCAATTACATTAGAGGTGCATAATGTACATTTTCTCTTATCATAGTCAATATTATACCATCGTCCGGTTTCAACAGGGAGACGGTGATTTGACAATCTAAAGTGTAAAGATTGAAAATATATTTTTCAGGGAGATGTTGTAGGTAAAATTCAATATCGGTGCTATTTTTTATAATCTTATAGTTTCTACCCTTTGGTGATGATTCAGTGTCCGAATGCCATGCTTGTATGAAAGTATCTACAAGACTATTCTTGACTTTATATTTAATCCATTCAACACTCAGAGGCGATTGATAAACCCATACATCGTTGTTTCCCGTCTTCTTCAATATGTCATGTACGCACAATAGCCATTTGTTATTCGGAACCTTATAAGATAAAATATTCAATAGTAAGTTTACTAATTTTGTGTATTTTCCTGTAAGAAACCTTGTCCAGTAACATATCATTTTAGTGTAAATAACAATAGAGAGTGGTTTTCGTCCTGTTTCTGCATATATCACATACAATGGAGTGCTTCTCTTTACTCGGAGCAATTTTCGCAGGAATTTTAGGTGGATATTTTCAATAATGCTTAAATTTTCGAATCCCCAAATTTCACATCCATATGTTAAGATTGGGACAACAAGTATGTCAAAAAGTTTTAGTTGACAGGTGATTGATAAGTTGAGAAGCCTGGCTTTTGATAAAACGTAATTCATTGCTTTCAAGCTCTTGTCACAAAGTGCTTTCCTAGCGGACGTGAATGTGAATTTCCTGCTGAAGATTATGCCCAAATATTTATATTCATCAACATTTTGTAAAGTTATGTTGGATATTAAAAACTTATGACAGTTTTCTCTTTTTGTGCCATTAAATATTAAAACTTTACATTTTTCTGTATTGATTTGTAACTTCCATATTTCACAGTATTTACTAAATACATTTAGTTGTGTCTGCAGATCACATTTGCTTGTTGCTAGGATAACAGTATCGTCTGCGTACAGCAGTGCAAACAGTTTCAAATATATACATGTTACATCATCATTCAGAATAAAACCTTTACATGAAGACATATTAAAAAATTGTTCAAGATCATTAAGGAATAACGCAAAAAGCAGAGGGGATAGATTCTCACCCTGTCTGACACCTTTCAGACAATCAAAATATTCAGATGAGTAATGTTTTGTTGATACACAGGATTTGATACCTTTATACATAGATTGTACAATTCGGAAACATTTCCTAGTGATATTATAGTTAAGGATCTTATTCCACAGACCTAGTTTCCAAACGTTATCAAAAGCTTTCTCGAAGTCAATGAAAGCACAGAATAATTTCTTTTTCTGGTTTTTGACTAGATTAATTATACAATAAAGTGAGAACAGATGATCAGTTGTCGAGTAGCCCTTCCTAAAACCAGCTTGTATTTCAGTTAAAGTGTGCGACGATTCTAAGAAGTTAGTCAGCCTATTGTTAATTATAGACGTGAATAATTTGCTCATACAACATAGCAGAGTTATTGGTCTATAATTTTTTGGATCTGAGCGATCGCCTTTGTTTTTATATACCGGTTTGATATTTCCTTGAAGCCATATTTTGGGGAAATAGCCTGTTTCTAGTATGATATTGAAGAGTTTAGCATATAAGTGAAGCATTTTGTCAGAAGTGCTTTTAATATACTCGTTAGTGATGTTGTCAACGTCACCGGCTTTATTACTTTTGAGGTGTCTTAGAGCGAATGTAATTTCTTCATTGCTGATCGGATGATCGAGAGCATCATTTTTATCATTGATATGCTGAGCTATGTTCTCATTCATATATTCATTTTCATCAAATTTTGTATCACAATTTAATGTTTTGTAATAATCAAACAGTTTTTCAATAGGTGCTGCAGTTTCAACATTGCTACCGGTCTTAAGTAATTTCCAGAATGATTTTGGGTCGTTCTGTTCTAGGTTATCAAATTTTCGCTGCATATTATCTCTAACTAATCTATTGGATTTGATTAGTGTCTTTTTGTATGATCTACTTGCATTGATTAACCCCATTTTATTTGCAAATAAGTTTAACCGGGGGCGTAGCTCAGTGGTAGAGTGTCCGCTCGTCACCCGGAAGATCGGGGTTCGATTCCCGGTCGCGTCATACCAAAAGACGTTAAAAGTTGGGAGTTGTTGCTGTCTTGCTTGACACTCAGCATTGTAAAGGCAGAACAACGCATTAACTGGCGCTGCACCGTGGCTGCCGGGTGCCATGGGCACAAATCGAATTTCCAATATGTACATGTACTGAGGATAATAAAGTGTTATTATTATTATTATTATTATTATTATTATTAACTGATATGCGCCTATTATAACTTCTTTTTACAGAGAAATATTTCCTGCGGGCAATTTTACAGTCATAGTTAAACCATGGTTTCGACATTCTTGGTTTCTTATGCCTTGATGGAACCTGGACAATGACCTCACCAAAAACATTCCTTGCACTTGTGGTGAATAGTCCGTTAATGTTCTGGACAGCAGAGTCTATATGAGTTGCGGCAGAGGCTACATTTGGTATGTTGTCCAACTGTCCAACTGTTCATGGATCCTGTCAATATCACAAGTGTTGATATCTGCTGCAAAGTCTGCTGCCAGATCTTGGTTCCACCTGCATGAAGTCTGTGGACGTGACTCGCCGTGGGTCTAAATGTCTGTCTCTCCAGGAGAGACAAGAGGCGTGTGCTGTGTGGTCAACTCTATCGCAGAGTGCACGTCTGAAAATAGTGGATCAAATTCTCGAACAGCAAAGTGTGATATGAATGGGAAAACATTATATGATGCGATAGCGTAATCAACAATGGATACCCCTTTACAAGTTACATTTCCGATATGTTTATCTGTTCCGGCTCTACCATTGATTATGTACAACCCATTACTTTTACATCTAATAATTTATAACCATTATTATTTACAGGACCTGTATCAGCTGATGTTCTAGTGGTAGGGAATCCAAGGTCTGCCAGGTTTTGGATCATTTGGTCATCACTGGTCAGCTGGTCCGGAAGTTCCACGTAGGGGTCAAGCTCTCCAATAGACACAAAATCCCCCCATTGGCCGGTACGGGCGTTGATATCTCCAGGAAGTATGACGTCATGGTCAAGCTTCACTTTCATAATGTTATCTTCAAGTTTTGTAAAACATTCACTATCGTAGTAAAGTGATCCTTCAGGTGGGATATAAACAATACCTAACATAAGATTTGTGGGCTGATCTCGCTGTAGTTCTATCCAGACACAGTTTTCTGATGAGATAGTGTTCTGTATATGGTGTACGATATTGTCTTTTATGGCTACTAGTATACCCCCTGATCGCGTTTGGCCAGTTTTTGGTCTAGGAAAGTTGTAGCTTGTGTATCCTGGGATAATTATGTTGTCTAATTCGTCTGTTTTAGTTTCTGCAAATCCTATAATGTCATAATTTTGTATATATTCATGAAAGTCAGGTGCTAAAAGTCGTGTTTTAAGACCACATACATTGAGAAAGGTAGAACGTATATGTTTTGCTAATGGCTGTGAGGTCTCGTGTATTGAGTTTGAGGGCTGAATTCCTGTTCTGGGGCACTCCTGACCATTTATTCCATGTGTGATACCGTGGGAGCGGTTGTATTCAGTCTCGTTACGCTGGCTGGTGTAGCGTTGTAAGGTTGTCTATTGCATGAGTTCGTCTGCGCGTGCCACGCTGGTCTCGTGCTTCGCTGATAGGTTGGCAAATTCAAATTCTTTATTCTCTTTTCACCACCGACGGTGGTACAAGAGCATAAATATATATACAAGCAAAATAGAAATATACAATGTGAAGGTCGATTTTACATCAATTTTTTCAATACAGAGTTTACAATTGTAACAAATTTTGACATATTTTTTATAACTGATAGCCTTTTAGAACACATCAACATTTTCATTTTATGAATATTAGGGAAAACACAAAAATATTCCGGTATGTAAATTTTTCTTATATCAGCAAAAGCTAAGCATCGGAAAAGATAGTGAAATTCATCTGCTATTGTTGGTGAGTCACAGAGCGGCCAATTTCTATTTTCACGTGCGATGCCTTTCCAGCGGCCAGTTTCAATAGGTAGATAGTGGTTGCTTGTTCTAAATAGCAGTAGAGGGTAGGATATAGATTTAGAAAGTAGGAGATAAGGTTCAAAAGAAAACGCATTTTTGATAAATTTATAGTAGAATGCTTTAGAACTGCTAGAGACATCGCATTGCCAGCTCTGTAAGAATTGGTCCTTTAAAACACGGTCAATCATTTCAACAATATAATTAATGTGATAATACATGGGTTCATGAAACATCAAAGTCAATCCACAATTGTTAAAAAGCATCTTAATGAAACAAAACCAGGGATTACAGGAATGGAGTGATTCGTTGTTTCTTACAAGTCTATGCATATTAGTTGCAATTTTACATGGAACATCCAAGGTTTCAAGTTTATACCAAAATTTTATCATCTTTAATGCCACACATATTTTGAGAGGGAATCTTCCGAGCTCGCCATATACCATGAAGTTTGGTGTTGATGGGCGTAAACCGGCAGCTAATTTCATAAATTTTAAATGAACTTTTTCAATTAAATCTAGATTTTCATATCCCCATACTTCGGCGCCGTAAGTTATAATTGGTAGTATCATTACATCAAAAGCTTTAAGTAGAGAGTCTAAGGGTAAATTAATATTGCGTGATCTTTTCAAAAGTGAAAACATAGCCTTTGTTGCACAATTTACAAGATCCTTCATAGAAAAAATCATTCTTCTATTTCTATGGAAATTAATTCCAAGATATGTGTAGCAATCTGATATTTCTATATGTTTATTTCCAAAACGAAAGGAGTGCTTTGATTTTGATGCTACCCCACTTCCAAATACAACAATCTTAGTTTTAGAGATATTCACATCCATTTTCCATAGTTCACAATAATCATGAAAACTATCCAGTGAAAATTGAAGTTTCACCGGAGTTTCTGCTAGAAGTACGGTATCGTCAGCATATAGAAAGATGAAAAGTTTGATACATAAATTAATTAACTCATCATTAGGGTTATCAATTGTAACACCGTTACAACCTTGCTGAATTAAAAAATCTTCTAGATCATTTAGAAAAATTGAGAACAATAACGGTGAAAGATTTTCTCCTTGACGAACACCACGAAAGCTTGAGAAATATTGGGATTGTGCGTCATCAACAGTAATACAAGACTTTATATTACTGTACATATTTTTTACTAAATTAAGGAATTTTCCATCAATATTATATGTTAACAGTTTTTGCCATAGACCAACTCTCCAGACATTATCAAATGCTTTAGTAAAGTCGATAAAGGCACAATACAACTTTTTCTTAGAATTCTTGAGAATTAGTGAAAGAAAATGGAGTGCAAATATATTGTCAACTGTTGAACATTTTTCACGAAAACCAGCTTGTGCCTGTGATAATATATTATTTGACTCGAGGAAGATATTCAGTCTCCTGTTTAACACAGATGTAAATAATTTTCCAAAACAACTCAGAATAGTTATTGGTCGGTAAGAGTTAGGATCAGCTGTATCACCTTTCTTTTTATAAATAGGTCTTATAACACCAGTTAGCCATGCCTCAGGGATATGACCTGACGATAATACTAGATTAAAGAAAGAAACATAAAAAGATCCCATACCATCAAATGAATCTACTAGGTATTCATTTTCAATTAAATCTACACCACTGCTTTTATTTCGTTTCAGGGATTTTATTGCTTTCTGGATTTCTTCAATAGTAATGTCGCAGTTAAGACATTCATTATCATACATTATGGGTTGAGTTTCTGGGGGGGAATCTTCGGGCGAATGATTATTTTCGTTTAATTCTTTGAAGAACGCATACAAATCATTGAGACTCGGACTGGGGCCTTTAACTGAATTATTTTTATCAGGTTGTAGCACTTTCCAGAATTCCTTAGGGGAATACATTTGATAATTTCTTAACATTTCACTTGTTCTGATCTTGAATCTTTTAATGTTCTTATTCATACATTTCTTATACATTTTAGCATGGTATTTTGAATATGTTTGATTTAGTTTACTTGGAGATTTTTTGTAACGTCGTCTAGATTTTAGATAAAGTTTCCTCTTTTCTTTACATTCGGCGTTAAACCAGGGCTTATTAGGTTTCTTTTTAGGTACTCGTTTACCTGCATAATGCGATCTAGTTCCGAACGCATCACACGCTGCGCTACATAGCGCGTGCGTGACCTCTTCAGCCAAACAGTTGACCTCAGACTGCAGGTCACCCTGACCTTCCCGTGCTAGATCAGCTTTATGACACAAATCGTTTATCGTTTTAACATCAATATTATTTCTAAACTTCTGTGAATTATCACTATCATACTTTTGGGGTTTGGTTACATTACTGGATTGAGAGGAATCTCGATGGTTATCAATAACTTTAGAATTATCACTCTCGTTTGTACAAGAAGTGGTTCTAGCAAGTGAGAATGTTACTGGGGAATGTACATCAGAGTAGAGAGGAGAGAAGTCATGAACTTCAAAATTTGAAAATAAAGATAAACATTGAGGGGATGAAATAACGTTTCCTGTCGCTGTCTCTCATTCAATGTTAGAATTTAGAATAATTTTTTTTGAGACGATCCCCTGCCACCTCTATTGTTTTACCAATTAGCATGCATGACCAACTTTGCCACCGAGAACAATAGGAATGTGCTAGGTGGTGGCAAAGTGAGAATCAGTGCGGCAAGCAGGTATAAGTTACCACAGACTCGCATTACGAATGGATTATCTTCTCGCTTCTCGCTTTAAAAACAACGTTCGAATTTAAAAGACGGGATGGCAATCTCTTGATCAATTTATATGTGTTAATACATAATGGGAAGATTGCATCATTATTGCTATGTGTCAACTACATCGTTAGTCTTATTTTTATAATAATGAGAGTTTTTACTTTCTGATACTATCGTTTATAAATGAATTATCTCACGCTCGCAAAATGTCACACATTGGGAGGACATCAGTTTACAGTAGAAACAATAGTGAGTCCTTTCTGCTTTGGTTTTACACTCTATTCATGAGCTGTTCTAGTGACACATTAAAAACAACCAACAACGTAACCAGGCTGTGTTAAGATGTTTTTGTAAACAATGAATGCATAACCTTTTCACATGAATCTTGTTATTTAAGTATTTTGGTACAACAGTACTGTATATGCAAAACGTCTTGGAATTAAATGAAGGAACATTGAATAAATAAAGTAAACCAAGGACCAAAAATTCACCAAATTTACCAGGGGTATAATTATCTAACTCAGGATAACAACAATGTTAGATTTATATGGGTGCCTTCCCACATAGGCCTAACAGGCAACGAAAGAGCCGACCGAGCAGCAAAAGCAGGTCTAACCCACAGCAATAATGTCAACATACCATTTACTAAAAAAGAAATTAAGAGCATTGTTAAATCAATTAGAACGGATGAATACAACACAAACTTTAAAGGCAACTGGGGACATACCCAGTACTATCAAGTACAACCTACAAAAGTTACAAAGGTTAAAAACTTCCACAACTTTAGAAGGGTTGATGTAGCCATAACTAGACTTAGGCTTAACAATGTTCGCAATGGGGTTTATCTCCACAAAATAGGGAAAGCACCAAATAATCTATGCAATCAATGTAATGTCGAAGACACCATACATCACATTCTGTTTCAATGTGATAAATACCAAAAACACAGGGGACAACTCCTTGAAAATGTAAGCGCTAACAACCCACAAGAACTGTTAGCCAATGCTAAAAATTACCAGTACCTTTCAGTATTCCTACTACAAACCAAATTGTATAAAACATTATAATTAATAACCACCTAGCCTTACACCCAAACTCCTAACCATTACCTACCCCTCATCCCCTACCCAGTTTAAGGGTCACTAAACCCTAACAACCACCCCACGGGTAAAAACTCCCAGAAGGACCCTACGGAAGCGAGACTGATCTCTTAAACCTCCTTCTTCTGGTAAGTGTTGGTCATGGCGACCCACGACCAGAGCTGGTTGGTGAGATAGGTTCACGATATACATTACCTCGGGACCACTCGCGCAAGCCTATACAAACAGGCGCGTAGGCTCCCGACGGGAGATTTCCACCTAATACCTAAAATAATATTTACCACTCCCATATTTGGGATAACTGGTAGGACTTGGCACAGGGCAAAATGGTAAAAACATTAAAAGTGCACGGTGTGGCTACC
This sequence comes from Steromphala cineraria, assembly GCA_916613615.1. Classification (NCBI taxonomy): domain Eukaryota; kingdom Metazoa; phylum Mollusca; class Gastropoda; order Trochida; family Trochidae; genus Steromphala; species Steromphala cineraria. Next base: position 45,709,188 of record OU744723.1, read on the forward strand.
CCCGGCACTTTACTAAATTATAACTGGTAATTTTCCCAGTAGCAAACCTCAAAACCCTCACTGCCTGGTTCTAAATCGGGTTCAGTGGGGAGGACAGGTACTGTACCTTAAGTGTATGGTTAGACTACCCCCTGCACTTTACATAGGTACAATACCAGTTAGACGACCTGCAAGAAAGAAAAAACGCACATTGCGAAGATACCAACGCTGGAAACAACAGCAAATAACAGACTAAGTATATCAAACCAAAAAGATAAGTATTACTCCATTCACTCAATTATCAATAAATTTAATTATAAAACATTACTAATTACAAATAACTATAAATACAATTCAAACACAATTATTCAACTACAATTTTATTTTATCACAATTAAAAATACCATCTCAAATACTACCTTAAACCTTTTTACCTCAATATAATTTCCCATACATAATATATGCTTTCTATCTCTTTCAGGTACCACGCCATTTAACACCACTATTTATTTACTTACTATTCATAAAATCAGCCCCCCCCCCCCCCCCCCCTCACTCTATTCCAAATTCTAAATTAATTTTAACCACTTTAGAACTTTTATTAATTTTACTTGGGTGTCTAAGACCTATTCTAAATTTCATGCCCCCTTTTTGGAAATAATTCAGGCTTAGACCCCACGTCGGCGACATCACCGTGTGGTGAGGAAGACGTTAAATCCCAATCCAACAACAACAACCAAAAATTCATTGTATCATGGCTAACAGGAGCTATTGACATGCTCTGATCTCGACACAAAAAAATATAACATTATCAAACACCGCCCCTGTATAGCATTGCTTATTACTCATCAACTTGGCCCATTCTGATGTAGCAACGATTACAATGACGTCTACGATCGTCAATACAGCATGCAAGTTGATGTTAAAGGGGCAGTAGCACGTTTTTTGACAATTTTATATTTTCTTTTTTTCACTGATAATTGTAAATTTATACTAAATGTATTACGTTCATAGTGTCAAAAGTCTCTTTACACCAACCAATCATCCATAGTCAGAGAACAAATTATAAAGATTCCCATAAAATCCATTGGCAGCCATTTTTGTGTGAACACCTTTAACTCATTTTGTGTAAAAAAAGGAATGGCATGGCTTAACTTTATATAATTACGTTATATATTTGAATTATTACTGCTTCATTTAGTTTAAATACATTGTCTTTCAATTGGAACCATTGATTTTCATTTTCCTGACATCACCTTATATTCCCCCTTAAAACGTGCTACTGCCCCTTTAAAGAGCCACTCATATACTCATCACATATTGATTTGCTTTGATGAGAACGAAAATGGCTTATTTCACGATATAAATTTAAAAAATTTCACATATTCATTCCCTAAATGAGAATTTTTGGAAATATTTTTGGAAATATTTTGGAAACACTTCTTTTAAATGAAACCTTAAAACATACATATACAATCGTATAAATTTTAATTTACACGTATAATTTACTCGAATACTAGTAATATGACCTGTCAAACTTTCGTAGCTGATATTTTTATTGTATTTTATCTTGAGACAAATGAAGTGCAAATTTACGATAAATATTTGTATATATGTATATATATGTATAATGTATATGTAACCAATGAGTTATAAATTGTCATAAAAATTCTTATTTAAAATATCAGAAGAAATATGTAAAATTTTGGAAAATAAAACCCAGTTAAATGATACATTTATACATGGTGTCTACAGCATCCGATATCGACATTATTATGTAATTAGGTATGTGTGTATTGTGTGTATTCAGGTAAACAAAGATCTTACACTTTGATTAAACATTTATGTCATCTAAACGCCATTGAATATCAGTTTCCTTATTAGGAATTCATGCGAACTGTTGTCGTTCATTTAAAATTAAGAATAAACGTAAAATTATTTAATTTGTGTTGTTGTATTTATCACGGGTACCAGTAGACAAAGTAGTCGATTGAGGTAAGTAAATATTGGTAAGATATTGGTTTTGTCGCCTTGGTTGTGAAATATGTACAGACCCATCTCTAGCAAAAAAAGCACGTGAACCAAACATGGGGACAAAATCTTAAACTATAACTTCACTGCAAAATATCTGTAGTTAATGTGAAATTAATCAAATAGGTTATAGTTCCATAACAACATATAATTTGCTTTATCCAAATAATCAAACATTTAAAAAAAGATGTCTGGATGTCTAAAAACAAATTTAATGTTCGATATGCTACATATTCATGCGGGCCATTTCTGTGGAGGAATTTTATCAAAAGTAGAATAATAGACAACTGGACATAATCATGGTATGGTGAACATTGATATTTCTAACATTTGTGTGATCACCTTTATGGCCGTGTCACACATTCCCGGACCAAATATCCCGGACATCATACGAATGTCAAAATTCAAATTTACTGCCGGAGGTGTTCCGATGGTGATCCCAGAGGAAGGTAGAGCCGACGGCGTCACGAAGGATACTCAGACAATATGCGAAGTCTACCCGAAGGTCACGATGATAACACGAAGTTTACACGAAACGCAACATTTTTATCGAAAATGGCACTATGAACATGGTCACGCGAATGTTATAGGAAGTCTTCACGACGTCGCGCAAGCTTCGTGTGACATTCGTATGGCAAGACAATCATTACTCGAAGGCCAGCCGAACCAGCTATAATGTTTACACAGAAGTAGTGTTTTCTCCAAATTATTAACCGTCTAGGGTGTAAATTTACTTCAAACCCATATACCCTCCCATCTGGTAATTAAGACTATATAATCCGACAGAGCCTCATGTTAAGACGGAGAAGATTCAACTATATATAGAAGAATTCTATACATGTCCAATTGTCCTCATTATATTCGGAAATATAGTGAGCGGAGGGTTCGAGGTTATTATCCACTGGCAATAATCACAACTGTGAATATCTAATGTCTGTGAGTTTTCGCATCATTCTTGTCGTTTGATTAATATTTGTTTTGGTCTGCCATATTATTCTCAGCCTCTTATTGAGTCTTTGTCAAGAAAAAGAGAGAGAAAATATGTTCGGAATTTTTAAAAAGCTGAATGTGTATTTTCTCAAACCAATCAAAGCAGAGATCGAATGTTTTATCCTATCATTAACAATAATGAACAATGATTTAACAACCGCAAGCTTTGGCACTTTCTATAGGATGTATGTATGTATGTATGCATTTTAATAAAACGAATGTTCTGCTTATCTGTGTTCATCGAATCAACCTTAACGTCGTTTTCTATTTATCAGTCTTTGATAATTTCGCTATCGTTATTTCAAAACCGAGTTGAGTGACTCATTGTAATCGGCAAAAGCAAACAGTGTAGTGCAAGGCATTCATCGAATCCTTAGGTGTTATAAATGACATGACAATGACAATAGTACAACATTAATAGGTTGACATTGCATTAAGATATTTAGAATTGTTTAATAATGTATCAATGATTTATTGTTATTATTTATAAAACCTTGTACTAAAGTGTAAGTGGCTTTTGATTTTTGAACCCAGAAAACTGAATTGTGAACCTGAATAAAAAAAATTCATAACCTTCTGTATGGCCAATTAGAGTGTTATTGTATATCTGGTTTACAGGTTCAGGTTCAAGAGTTTATAGGGTTCGAATCCACTTTATGCATCTTATTACTGCTTATTCAAATTGTAACGGGCTTTATTACAATTCTTTATTCTATAAGGCAGTTTCACTTCAGCCAATGTTGTCTTTACATCTGAATGGCTTTTTTGCAAATAGACGTATACGTCTATCAACAGATTCGTAAAAGCGAAAAGGATTTTTAAATGCACAAGGCAGGTGCTCTAAACCATTTTGACTGCACAAAGGACTGATTCATCTGCTTTTGCCTTAAACGAGTAAACGAACCTCAATGTAATATAGGTTCTATTATGATACATGTCTTACAGATCTTCCCAAAAACAGACCAGAACTAAAAAAGGGAATTTTAGAATAAATTTTGATCACATATATCTCTAGTAATATCTTCTATATCTTTTCATACAGCCCCAACACATATTAGTGCATATCTTTTCTTACATGTTAAGTATATAGATTGTGCCCTAGAACAAAATATCTAAAAAGTCTCAAAATTGCTACTACTAACAAAGCTGTGTAATAATTGTTTGGTTTTTTAAATATTTAAAAAAAAAATTTTTTTAATTGAATTGTCTAAAATGTTACTTTATTGTTATGAATTGCGTCAATACCTGCCAATTAATGTAAAACAAATAATTTAGAGATTAAACATTGACTCTCATTAGTTCAAAAAGATAGGGAAAGCTATTGTGAAAGATTTGGGTACGCTGTCGTGTGTTGGAATCGAGTACACTCCGTGTCAGCTAAAATGGTCAACACGATGGCAAACATGGTCAACACGATGGCAAAAATGGTCAACACGAGGACAACCCGAAGGTCACACGACCTCGTGTGGTCATCTGGTAGACCTTATTTTCAAGGTCACTACGACAATTTGACCACTTTTGAAGCTCTTGTTAACGCGATATCTCATGGACCATTTCACTCAGTCTTCAAATTTGGTGTCAACCTACATGATGGGAATACGCAGACACCAGTCGACAATGGTGACCTTAACCATATTTTCAAGGTCACTGCGACACTTTGACCAATTTTGAAGCTCTTGTTAACGCGATATCTCATGAACCATTTCACTCAGTCTTCAAATTTGGTGTCAACCTACATGATGGGAATACGCAGACACCAGTCGATAATGGTGACCCTTGACCTTTTCCTTAGGTCACTGCGACACTTTGACCAATTTTGAAGCTCTTGTTAACACAAACAATTTCACTCACCGTCTTCAAATTTGGTGTCAGCTAACATGACAGGATTATGCAGACACCAAGTGGTTATAGTGACCTAAACCTTTTATTCAAGGTCACTAAGGCACTTTGACCACTTTTGAAACTCTTGTAAAAGTGATATCTTATGAATGGTTACACATTTTCAAATCTCCACAGCTCTTTTGGAATATGTGCTATCAAATATTTCAGTCATTATAACTATGTCTACTTTATATTATTCATTGAATATGTACAGAGAGCATGCTATCTACCAAATTATAATATCTCAACAATGAATTCAGCATAAGCGGCGGGGGACATTGCCATGTTAGTGGCAAACACTTGTTCTGTTTGTATTAAGTTGGCTTAAGGGACAAAGGAAACGAAAAAAGTTACAAATTAAAAATCAACTCGAAATAAATTAGCATAATATCAAGCGAAGTAGTCAGTTTTTTCAAGTCTGTGGCGTCTCTCCAAAGCTGACTGCGCGGGATCTGAAATAGACAACTGCACGTGCAAATCATGCTCCACTCGTCCCGTTGCCCTAGCAACGTTCAATACTCGTCGTCTTTGCAGGGATGTGCCAGTTCTTATCAAACCAAATTAAATTAAATTATTCTAAAATTAAAAAAAAATTCTAAATATTTCAAATTAAGTTAGCCATATGTATTTTTCTTTATTGAACTAAACGATATTAGGCAATCATTTTAGAATGCATAGTTATATAAATGATAACATCTGTCAAGAAAAAATCACTGGCGGCTATTTTTGTATGTACACCTTTAACACATTTGAGATAGGGGAATAGACCTGCATAGTTTAGTCTAGTAATATTATTTTAGCCTAATGTGTAATTACTTGAAAAATGTAATCGTTATTACGTTGGTGGCTTTAGCAAATCAGCTGTACCTTTGTTGTATGTTGTTCTTATGTTTGGTGATCAGCAGTAAGGTTTAAATCAGACTCGCTGTTTGCTGCGGAGGACTTTGAAGTTCCTGGTCGTTTAATATAAACTTGTTTAAGAGACATTTCATTACAAAGGAAAGATGTGAGGTTTTCTCCATATAAGGGTTTACAATGACGTCATTATTCGGGAACATGTAGTCAACTACAACGTTATATCATTATATACATGTTATATACATGCGCAAAAATGATTTGTTGTAACACTTTTTGATATCAAAATGCTGAGTTTTTTAAAATAGATATGTACAAAATGTCACAATGTTTTATAATTCTTTTATCTCTAATTTGTAATGTTTAATCTAAAGATTTCTATTGAGACCCCAAATTGATGAATGATTATTTTTTGAATCCTTATGGACATATTATATTGCCATACCAGTTAATATGTTTCTCTTTTAAAAACGCAAAGTTTTGTAACATCCATTTTGTTTGATATTGACGATGTTAATCTCGAACTATTTCTTTCCACCGGAAATGGACACAGCGACCATGTTTGTTAATTGAATGTATGTTCAAAGACACAATTTCCAGTGGGAACCCTCGTTACAAATGACTGGATCTTCAGCCACAAACAATTCTGGACATCGACTTTCTTGTTATATCAGCATTCTGGGTCTTTTATCAAATATTAAATGTGTACTTTTTTATACTGTTGCACCGCAATAATATTTAATTTCAGTTCAAATACTTCTTATATTTCTCAAGATTGTTCATTACGTTGTAATGTTTATATGTCATAAGGCACGAATCGTCAAAACTTTTTTTAAAGAATATATTGTGCACTTTTTAGGATATCTAAATATGTTAAATACTACGTTAATCCCTTTGGAACAAAAGTAGATTATGTGAGATAACTGTTTTTGCTATTGGGACACACATACATGTATGTAATAGTAATGGTATCATTCCTTATAATATATTTTAACTTTCTACATATCTTCCTGTATTCCAATGACTTTAATAGATTCAGCAGTCAATAATTCTCGATAAGAAAACACTGTTGGTGAACTTTGGCAAATATGAACAAGGAACTAACGTAGTGGCTCTTTAACATAGATTTCATGAGTAATGTATTCTATCTTTTACTGATTCTGTATTTTTGTTGACATAATACAAAATAACTGATTCGTTTTGATACATAGTTATGTAAGAAAGCCAATGTGCTCTTATTCATGTTAGCAATGGTGTTTGTTTAAATGTATGCCAATGGAAGGCAGTGTGTCGATAACATGTGATAACAGAACCAGGTTGACCAAGATAAAGACAGAGTTATCATTACAAACCGCTACACATTGAAGTATATCATATAATGGGGGACTGAGGGTCTATTTACATGAGTATCTGTTGTCAAAGTTGTTGACACAATGTACATCTACACAAAAAGGTTACATCAAGCTGGTAAATAGTTTGTTGATTCCCATCTTTCATTATATAAAACATCTTTCTTCATTCTATGTAGAATACACTACAATTTATCTGTTCAAGTCTTAGAGGTTGGAGAGCAGAGTTATGATCAAAGGAAATGTCAAGGTCAAAGAGGAGATTTGAAAATTTGAGTATTGACAATCGTGGTAGTTGTTGTTTCCTTCGTTTTCAACAGTAAGTAGTCATACCTGGGCTTTGATACAAATTCAACCCAAGGTGAACATCCAGAATTGCAATAGACTACGGAGCTTATGGTAGTTGTAAAGGGAGATAACTCTGTCGGCAAGTCCTGCTCAGAGAGGCATGCTCAGATGTACTGATCATATGAATTTCCAGATATCATTACTGCAGGGAAAGCCTCTTGTCCAACATTTAAACGCATGAATGTTTTTAACGTGTATCGTCAAACCTGTGTTTATTGAGCGGATGCTTTCTGAAGTAAAGGAATATCAATAGAGACATTACTGAATACTATTATTATCTTTACTGATTCAATATTTTTGTTAGAATTATATAAAATAACTAACTCGTGACACACAGTTATGGAAAGACGACAACACGCTCTTATTCATGTAAGTGAGTGTTTGAATATATGTCGACAGATTCACTGTATAGATAACATGTGATAACTGTAGAAGTTGACCTAGATAAAGACAAATTGTGATAACTACTGGTACGATCACGTGACAATCAACATCACGAGAGAGATATTTTGGGGCGGATACCAGTTCAAATTTGTAAGGTAAGCAGTACATAATCTTAAAAATCTAAAAAAAGAAATTGGAAAGATGGATGTGAAGATTCAACACACTGACAGAATAGACTTGACTGCTACACCTGTACAGGATGAAGTTATTGAAGATACAGAAAATGTGGGAGACAGTTGCAGTGTAGCAGATAGTTTGGTTATGATGACTGATGATACTAAGGTCACTCTTTTTGCTGATTATATTAGATGCCTTTTGAAATCATGTTACAGTAAAGCAGGACAGCAATGTTCAAGTGTACTCAAGGTGTCTGGTAATCCCTGGTGTATGACAGTTATCAGTGAAGGTAAGGTAGCTGTGTCTCTCTCTGACTCACCGTGTATCATCACAGTTGCTGTGACTCCTGACCTGGCACTTATATCTACAATACAGACAAGTAAGAAGTACAGGGGTCTGTCTACTCTGGATCAATCAACACTGGTGGCTGGTTCTAATAATCCACCTTCTGTGGATCTGATTGATATGCAGGGAAACATCTTGAAGACCTTCACAACACTTCCTACAATAGGACAGAGCTTCATCAATCCTGTATACATCCATGTGACCAGACAAGGAACTATCCTGGTGTCAGATTATGATCTGAAGTCTGTTATCTGTCTGACACAGTCTGGAGACATTGTATTCACATACACATACATGAGTTACCCATGGGGAATCACAACCACCAGTACAGGAGACATTCTAGTAGCTGACTGTGACACACATAAAGTGATACATCTCAGTGACTCGGGGAAGTTTGTTAGAGACATTCTTACAGAAGAGAATGGTGTACAGTATCCAACTGGTCTGTGTGTTGATGGAGACAAACTGTGTGTTACAATGTGGTTCAAGGGATTACACAAATACAGATTTTGATAGGTCTGCAGGTAGCTAGATTGTGATTTGATAATGCTAAGCGAGAGCGATCAATTTTACAAAATGAATTTTACACATTTGAAAACATTTGCAGAGACAAGGATTGATTTTGTTTGTTAAACATGCCAATCAGATTGCACGTGCAAAACGAGGAAATGGACAGGTTACCAGTGAAACTCAGTGTCAATCATTCTCAGTAACGTATAAGAATTTGTTGGCAATGTAATGTCTGGAACAATTGTACCTTTACTTGAACACTTGCGAGTGAATAAGTTTGTATTATAACTATATGGTTAAATGTTTGCCACCCTTTGCTGTTAATTTTGGTGATATGTCAGAAGACATGAACTTTGTATTTGCGGTAATCATCATTAAGAATTGTTTATATGAAAAAGAAATGAAAAACACAAGTATTTGGTTATGTTCAGTCAAAAAGAGCAAATAACATCGCAATCTCATCAAAACATTATCATTTGTATACATGTATGTTGAAGTAAGTCAATATAAGTTAATTATGATATGCAGCTTAAGTTGTAACAAACCAGAGCATTTGTATCATTGGTCGGTCAAGAAAACCTCATGGATTTGGATTATTGTTATGTACAACTTCACCAGCTATTTACCAGTTACTGAATATTTTGTTTCAACATGGCAGAGCGCCACGGGCTAGAACGCAAAAAGCCTGCAGCACGTGCAAATCGTGCATGGAGATAGCGGCCGGGCTGGTGAATCGGTGCGATCGTGTCGATTCTTCTGCCTGTTACTCAATAACCTTATTTGAATAAGAAAAAAAAATCATAATATGTCTGTCCATATTGGTATATCCTCTTTGAAACTCATAATATATACTTTAGCATAACTGGCTTCGCAAACTCGCCAGTTACACAACTTTATCTTGTTTATATTTAACCATGTGGACAACAATATTAATAAACTCATTTCCTAATGAACCACAGTTTCAAGGCACCCCATTCAATGCACATCAAAGAGTGTTGTGGGGCGCTCTCTGCATTCATCGACAGTTTCGAGATCCCCTGATAAATAATAATAATGACAAGTTTTAAGTCTAATATCAAGTGCAAGCACTGCTCACTGGCTGTACATTATTACCCTGAAGGAATTGTACTTTCTAATCTGCTATGAAGCGCTCTGCGCGACCACACAGGTCCGTTCTTCCCGTATTCAGGTACCCAATTCTACAGCGGGGGGACTGAGTGCAATGTGGATAAAGTGCCTTGTCCAAGGACACTACACAGTGTAAAGCCCAGGTCACAAATTGTTGGTGTCTCCACCTAGATTCGAACCCGCCTCTTTGGAGTCGCAGGCCAGCACGCTAGCTACTACACCACTGCGCTCCACAGAGTGTTTGAAAACATGAACCCGTCATTGTCAGTAACAATGTTTAACATCGACGTGTCTGCAAGTGGCATTATGTCACGAGGGACATTTGATAACTGTATCTTTACATTCAATATACACAATGTTAAACCAACACCCTAAACACGTCGAGCTATAGATAACAGCTGATAGCCTACACTCGATACTGGACAGTAATAATACCTGAATGCAAATTTGTTATCTTTGAAATATTTACATGAAACCTTACATTCCTTCACCTTTTAATAAAATATTGTTAGTTCCACCTAAAAAAGTTTTTCTAGAGAAACAGTTTCTTTTTCCCTTTTGGTTTGGAACTATTTTTGTATGCAATAGACTCAATATATAGTTTTCAGTTGCAGTTAAAATGTACATGTCAAGGCTGATTTGACTAATGAATAAATCATTGAGAGTTCTTGAAGTATTATACCTGTGAAGGAAGTTGTCTACTCTGTTGTCAATAGCATTTTTAATTTTTTCACCGATGATATGATAGCAACATTATCATGCAAAAGTTTTGATACCGTTGCATTTTATAAAAAAAAGATGAAGTAGGAATTAGTTTGACCATAGAACACGTGACCAAATATCAATTGTGCTTGATTAATTATTGTAGAACTAAAATGTATGTTGCAATTGTAACGGAAACAGACAGTGTGTCTTAAATGATTGTTTCTATAACATGTAATTTTACGATTTCAAATTTATACTATATTTGCTTATCATTGTCATCATGTGAGTATTAGTTGTTTCTCAAATAAAAATCAGCAGAAAATCATTCTATTGATAACTGCGTTTGGATTTTAATGATAAATAAATCCATTAAAAGGTTCAAAACCTCATATTACATGTATATGGAGAACTCACTAACTTTAAATCAAATTCAAAACAATTAGGAGATAAACATACTGTGTTTGGAAATCAGCGGCATATAACGGAATTATTATAGCTCTAAATTTAATTTAAAGTCGAACGCGTAGCGTGAGGCTTTAAATGGATAATTTAGAGCTATAATAATTCCGTTATATGCCGCTGATTTCCAAACACAGTATGTTTATCTCCATTCTACCATAATAGCGATTTAAAGTTGAACTATTATTCTTTCACATTGACTCAGGTGTGCTGTGTCATGATGCCCGTGCACGATTTCCACGGAGCTACATTCACACAGTGTTGACGGATTTGGTTATCTCGTATATCGTTACAAATAGATGGCCTCGGAGATTACCGACAAAAATCCGAATGCTACAAAGGGAGCTCACTCTATTCAGTAGACGTTTTATTAGTTCATGGCGGTTGTTAGCGTTATGTTAAATTCAGCATATATTCACAAACTTGACGTCGGTATAATTGCATTGGTGTTGTAAATAAATTTAAGGTAAGTGTATGCTGCATTTCGATTAAAATTTGTATGAAATTCTGGCCAGTTAAACTTTGTTCAGCCCGTTTTGTTCTAACGCTACAGAATGATGGACCGTGTGACCGGAAAATCTGAACTGTTGTCAGTGTTGTGTATTTTACCGGTTTTTGACAGACTGCAAGCTTTAAGCTTGAGGAAAGTTTGAATAAATTCTATAAATAATGTGTATACAACGCAATAATAGCAATTTTTTGAAAATTTTCGACACAACAGCAATATTTGAGAACTACTTGTTGCTAAGCAACAATTGAATTCTTGCGCATTAGACGAAGTAAACAGAGCACCGTATAACCAAATTATACGCCCTCAGATTTTTCACAGCATCCAATCAAAAACGAGTATTTTGCACATTTATGGTAGAATTCTGTTTTATGCCACTGATTTCAAAACACAGATGTTTATCTACCAAACATCGAGGATTGATTTAGTTTACAAACATGCCAGTCGGATCGCACGTGCAAAACGAGGAAATGGATATGTTATCTGTAAAACACAAGCACAGTGTCAATCAACCCTACCGGTAATTTCACTGTTTGGTCAGGAAAACCACTAAATTCGGAATTCATGAATTGTTTGCCTCAGCAAGGCCCAATCGGAGAAACGCAAAACCTACCTCATGTTCCTAAATTTGTCACTGGCACCCACTGTTTGAGACCCATTACTTCTCAAAATGTTTATCCAAGCAACAATGTCAATTTCAACATGCTTTTCACGATAAACACGTGCTTCTCCTGAACCGTTCTAGATAATTCTCAGGATCGATTTGACAAACACATGATTAGGGCATAGGTATGTTTTACTGGACCTAAATCTGCCCATTATTACTGGAAACTTACACCCGTACCTGAACATTTTACACCACGAACTGGAAGATTGCAGTTAAACTAAATGTTATAAATAAAATATGTAAAAGAGCCACCCCTTGGGTTGTTTGCAACTCAAATGCGAAACTTTAACAATAGCGTTATTTGACAGAGTTGCATTGGCTAATGATGACAAGTTTTGATTTAAATCAAATCGACCTGAAATATTGGCAATAGAAACGTTTACAGTCGGAATGATGATCGAAATCCGGACAATAACCGCGCCAGTTGCTCAGAAACTAGTATCCATGTATCTATATGTTTGAATTTTGCTTCCGTGAATATTTATAACTGTTATATTATATTATCATTGAAAAAAAGTATTAATCGCATAACTGGCAAGTAAAACATTATTTTAGCACCAATAGAACACTCCTGCATTTGCCATAATGAGAGTTAAATTTTACTCTAGCTAATGCAGCCAGCAGTTATTAATAGATAATGGTGCCCGCTCCTCTATAAATTATGTTGCATTGATGATGACATTAGTATCGATGATGACAAACTGGTTCTATCATCTACAAAGTTTGTTATTAGACATATAACACAACAATATAATATAAAACACTAATCTAAGGGTATTTAAGATATTATTTTTTATCAAGAAATGATAAACTTGCGAATGATATCAGTAAAGCGTTTTAAAATTAACTGTTTACAAACAAATGAAGTTGAAACCATTTCAGGAGTATTCCGCGGGAGTGTAAGTCAAATAATAACCAGTTTGGGTTATGGAAATAATCTCCCTCGCCCTCGCGAAGTTATTTTCCATTACCCCTCCGTACATATTCAAACTTTGAAATTCGCAAAAGCATTTTTACTGTATTTGTGGTATTATAAGCAATATTTGGCGACCAACAATAAGAAGATCGGATAAGGCCGCTATTTTATTTTATTTTCTCCAAATCAGGCACTAGTTGCCGTCCAAGTTGATACCGATCGGACACAATTGAGGTATTAAAGTAACACGTTGTAAAACCTACACACATGATGATGATGTCACCGAAAAGCTTTGGCACTTTTGTAGTGGGTACCGAACTTTGGACGTTTAACTAAGTATTTTACTTTATTAAAACATGTAAATATGATATCAAACTTTAAATGATAGATGTTTCTACAGAGTGATGTTTTTCTTACTCAGTAGCTTAATTTCAACACGAAACGCATGCATGTATGGCAATGAGGCTTTAAGGGGGAAAACATCGACTGAATGCAACTGACTACGGAATATTTGTACTTGTTGGCTATGATAAAAACGTTTCTAGGGTGTAAAGGTTGAAATATCTTTACATCAATTAGAGTTCCATTATTTACTTATTTAAAAAAAAGGTTATCAAATGTTTTAAATCTTTAAAAATACAACCCTGGCTGACACACAACTTGAATTCATATATGGACTAAAATCGCAGTGGTCTATGTTTCCGAACAGTAGGCAGATACATACGTTTATCCAAGACAGATACTGTAATTATTTATGTCAAAATCTATATCGAGACAACATATTCTATTAATTCAATTCACTGGTTCCATTAATAATCATTGGCTAATAGAAATATGATTTATCTTCTGATATCACATTTGTGAGAGCTAATACCACATGACATATAATAATGAGTTTGTGCAGGTTCTATCTGTTGCACTTCAGTATTCACATGAAAATCTGTGGCAAAAACTGGTTGAGCAAAATATCACTTTGTTTAGAAAATTCTTTAATTTTCAAAATTCTTTATTAAATCTTTAGTTGTCATCACATCCTGATTTATCTCCACGTTATAACTTCTATCTATTCCGGCCATGTATGATTTACACCATTTTTTAAAAATAAACTCGGTCTTAACCCCTCATCATTTCTGGCCTTAGAAGTTTCTTGATTTAATATTGTATTCCGTTTCCAATAATCAGATTTTTTGGCGCATTAAGAGGCAACCGTACAAGAAAATAAAAGCACTCCTCAGTTTACAGGTCTCAAGATAAATGTACATATCGAGCGATACCCCAAATTTAATAAGCTTAAACTAAACAGGAGTATCATGTATTACCAAATTTACGTTTAAGTTACCGAAATACCTTTCTAAAACTTTAAAAATAGATATATATGTATAAAGTTTTGAAGGGTTAAATAAGAAATTTCGTATATACAAATTGATTTTTTAAAAGAATTTGATTAACTTCATTTATGTATGTGATTTATGAAACAGCAAGTTAAAATTCGCATTTGTACACTTAAAAAAGATACTGTTGGGGAAAAAAGTTCAAAAACAGTTGGTTTTGTGCCATATGTTAGTTACATAAATCTTTACTTATCCTTTATTATGTCTGAGTAGTTATTAGTAAGTATAAGTTAAAACTATTACAGCTTTATTTTAAGTTTTGATCCGTCTATCTACTCAAGAAACAGCACAAGAGAAAGGTGTTCCTTACCATATATCTAGTCGTAAAAACGATGATTACAAACACAATCTTAACTCACACTTTTATCGTGGTAGCCAATGAAAGCGGGCGATTGCATGTGGGAGTTACTCTGATTAAGACGGTATGGTCGTTCTTGTATTTAATTTGATGCGAGTACGTTGTGATAAAAATCCGATAGATAGTGCAAATTGTAGCTGAATAATTATTCTACGTCATGAATTCTTTGTAGACATGTGCGCTTTGAGTTTTTCACCTTACAAAGTCAACATTTGACGTCACATAAATGAAAATATAAAAATAAGTATCTCTGGATTTGTTATCCTATTTTCTTTTGTAGTATTTCGATTTTTAGTGCAATAAGAGGCAACGGTACAAAACAACGTAAAACCACCCCCCTGTTTTGACCCCGATTTCTAACCATTTTTTTACGCCTGCGAGAAGAGTTGTCCTGGTTATCTCCCCTGTCTGGTTATCACTACTATCACTATCAAAACCAGTTTGTAGACAAAACAAAAAGAATTGCAATGTCTATGGGTATATAGTATGGATATATGGTCCTTTTAACATTAGCAGTGTCACAAAAACACATTTGATTGTAATACTTATAGATGAATACTAGCCTGCACACAACCATGGCTACAGTTCACGAACATATTTATACCTTTTAATCCCGTTTTATTCTTAAAGAAATTTTTAAAAACCGGTAGCTTCGGTCGTGACGTCATAACCAATAGTTTTCTAACGAAAAATACGAGAACTCGAGCTACAACAATCGTTGATAAGAAAAGGTGATATGTTCTCATATTGGGGACCTAAGCAGGGGGAGGGGGGTTCGAAAAATCAGGACAGAAACTGAGACAGAAAGGTGTTTGAGTAATGAAAATAAAGTAAATCGGGTATTATGCTATGATATACATTTACTTAGCAAGATTATAAGTATTTAAGATGAAAATTTACAAAATATACATAGCAGAATCAAACATTATCATTTGCAATAAGTTTTAATCCTCAAGAAAAAATGATCACCGAAACTGTATGGCTTACAAGAAATTAAAAACTCAGAATGATCACCGAGTTGTATCATTGTTACTAGTACCAGACCCTTTTGAGAAATAACAACATGACTTGTTCAGATACGCTTATACGCAATCATGACTGACAGTATTGTGAACTATTTCCTTTTCATCGCCGTGAATTAGGTGAACCTAAGTTGCCAAACTTAAAATATGTGTCTTAATTTTACACAACAAGTGTGGAAGTTTTACTGCAAGTTTAATGTATGGATAAAATATATGATTAAGCGATGTCAAGCAGTTGTTTTATCATGGAGTCATTGGTCAAACTAAACCCCGCTGAAGGCTCTGACAGAAGGGTTAGAATCAGACCGCCCAATGCATTAACATAGCAAGAACACCGATTGTCCGGTGCAACAAAGGGTTTATTACATTTGTCCGCTGCTCTTAATTTCGACAACATCGGATTCCGTATGGCCTTTGCGAAATGACATGGTAATCCTTAGACAACTGGCAGCGACAATATGACTTGAAATTCAATATTAGGGATAGAATACAAGCAACAATTTTGTTTTTAGGTAAAAGTATTAAGTGATGAACTATTCGCCTTAGGGGCATTATAGTCTTAAAGGGGCAGTAGCACGTTTTTAGGGGGCATATAAGGTGATGTCAGGAAAATGAAAATTAATGGTTCCAATTGAAAGACAATGTATTCAAACTAAATGGAACAGTAATAATTGAAATATATCACGTAACGTTTAGCCATGCGATTTCTTTTTCTTACAAAAAATGAGTTAAAGGTGTTCACAAACAATTTCCGCCAATGGATTTTGTATGAATCTTCATACTTTGTCTCCTGACTATGGATGTTTGGCTTGTGTAATGAGATTATTGACACTGTCAAACTAATACATTTTACATTAACTTACAATTATCAGTGAAAAAAATGTGCTACCGCCCCTTTAAGATTTACCGTGTGTTTTTATTTCATCAAGGCGAAGTATTGTTTGCTGCTGAAAATAATGTTAATGCCAATAAGTGCACTAGAGGGACAACATTATTGTATCAAGTCGAGATTCTGATCGATTAGTCAAATTATTTTTCCGAAACTTCCTAAAAGCAGAAGGAAGATGAGTTACTACTGTTTGAAATGATATACAAGTAGCATCCATGCACATGGCACGTGAGCTTAAAATCGACCGTCTTACCGGGAGTCGAAAGTGTTCTATAGGAGATCTTCGTCTCCACAGATTACAGAGAGGAATAATTACCAACTCGATTGAGTTCGAACCCCGATAGAATCAAAATTTATATAATAATAATATTCCTCAGATTTTAATCAGTCTGGTAAACGTTTTTTGTGATTTAGTCTCTGGTGTTGTTGGATATGTTTTGTAAACTAATTTATATTACTTCTTGACATTTTCCAGCTGTTTAAGATTTAAAAATTTGACAGAGAATAAAGTGTATCGCCAAAAACAAGTAAAACATGGTGAAATTAAGCCAACAATCGAAGTTACAGAATATCGACTTGATACAGACAGTGTGTTCCACAGTTTAGAATCCGTAGCCTCGCGTTAGCGAATTGTCTCTGAACAATATCAGCTTGTATTGAATCACAAACAGTATGAAAACCCACAGGTTTAACTCCTACATGAAGACGAATAAGAAGATAAATACAAATAAGTGCCTTTGAGTCCTCTACCATCTAAAGGTTGAGTCTACCAATAACTATCATCACATTTTTAAACATACAGTCGAGAGGCCGATTTACTGCTGCATTCCTATCAAGGTCAAGCGAGGTCATCTCTATGGCACGAGTGTTATGTCAAAGAACATCTTAAATTGATATAATGTTTGAGAACTCATAAAATCGATTAAAACAATTCCGATATATGCCCTAAATACCATAAGACCGTATATATTCATCTACTAATCATCGAGGTTTGATTTAGTTTACAAACATGGCAGTCGGACAGCACGGACAGTCGGAAATTGACACGGTGTCTGTTGATGTCAATGTCAATCATTCCCAGTAAGGATAATAATTTGTTGGCCACAATTTGTCTGGTTTACTTATACCTTTTTGTGAAAACTTGTGAGTAACAAAGTTTGCAATTTAACTTTATCTAAAATGTGCAAGTTTTTGATAAATCATTTGATAAATTACGATAAATTGCACATGCGTTACAAACACTTACGGTTATTTCTTTTGTTGGCCGAAAAAATCATGTTAATTCTGATAGTTGGGATGAGTTTGCGTCAGCATTCGAAACTACCGGGTAGAACGCAAAAAGCGTGCAGCACGTGCAAGTCGTGCACTGACATAGCGGGTGAATCGGTGCAATTGCATCGACTCGCCTGTCCGATTTTTAAAGGGACAGTCCTATCTGGAAAGAAAATCCAAGACTACTTCTCAGTTTATAATTATTTATGATTTAACTGATTATTTCTTAGGATTTCGTTTCGGAGCTACTTCAAAACAGTTTGACCTACAATGTAGCTGAAACCACAGATTAATGCAATCTTTGCAAGAGAATTTTGTGTAGATACAAATGTTGTTAAAATACAAAATGATATCGCTTCATTCTAATTTGTGTAAGACGATAAATACGTTTTTTTCCGCCGACCTAACTCAAACTAAACTGAATGCCAAAAGAAACTTTGCACCATTTTGTAATGATTCTGATTGAAGAATGAAAAACGATAGAAATTTAAAACAAAGTACCTCTTATTACTCAATCATTTGTGTAAACAACAAGCGAATCCAAATTAAAGGCTGGAAACCCAGTTTTGCACTTATTTGCTCTGAAGTGGGCAGGGGTCAAAATTTTGGTTGTTCAGACGTTCGTTGAAATGATGTTTTCGCAATAATTTCGTTAAAGTACTAAAATGTGCTACTTTAGTACCAGGTTTGAGCAGCCCGAGTGTTATAACTTCCAAATCTGCCATGATTAACAAAAAGGGTCAAACGTTAAAGTACGTCTGCTGTCAGCAGGTTCAACTTTACATTTTGTCTGCATCAAAGCTTTTCCACTAATGGGAATGTGTGGACACAAGTCTAACTTGACAATTGACACATCTTTGAGCCGTACAAATGGTAACCAGCTTTAAGAGCTCAACAATCGCAATTAAATCTTGTTTTTGCATGCCCCTTCTGACGTTATAATTTTTTTTATAAAATTGACATGTTTCGATGTTTAGTGACCAATATCTATCATCTTAGCAGTCGACGAGCTCTGATTAGATCTGTCCAAGTTTATAAAGTCCACGAGAACATAACAACATGCCGACCTTTGATGTTTGCTATCTCTGACGTCACTAAGAGACAACGTTGGCGGTGGTCTAACGTCACAGATATCGGCTCTCATGCAGTGAAAAAACAACTGTTTATTGTGTTTCAGGGTTGTCAGCAATCCTCATAACCTTTCAGTATAGCAGGATCAAGTTACCATTAGAAATGAAGGAACACTACCGATTCTTGTAAAAAGGGCTGTTTTTTATCAATTTTGTCAATTTTCGAAGGGGATTTGCGATATTTTTGCTATACCGTTTACTGCTTTTTAGGTGTTTTTTTCACTATTGGAGTGACAAACATTCATTATGGACAGTTATTAAACTTTTTCGTCACGTGACTCAGTTCCAGCAGAAACGTCACGTGATTATGACATTTTTGCCATTTCTACAAAAATGTATGAATATTGCTCAATTAAAAGTTTTAAATTTGAAAGTGTGGGTTTCAACTATGTCATTGCCAACTAAAATGAAAATTTAGATATGAAATCGTTTTCAAAATTTCAGTTTTAAAATTGCAAAGTTTCTTTTGGTATTCAGTGTATATCTATCAACTATTCAATGGAATAAGAACGACTCTTAATGATTTTTGAAATTTCTGCACGTTATCTGCACGTGCAACACGAGGTACACGTGGTTCTGATTGCTGCGACGAAAAACAACAAAATACCGCCGTAGTTGTAACAGTTACCGACTGAGACCGAGTTGTTCAAGGTAGATGAACCCTAATGAGCGCCGAGGCCGCTACGCCAAGTTGTTTATGAATGACGCTCGCCAGAGTTTATCTAACTTGAACCCCAGGTCGAGGTCGGTAAGTGTTATCCACACTAGCTTAACTAGCTTAACACTTAGAGCATGCATTAAGCACGGATAATGCGCTTTATAAATCATATATTATTATTATTATTTTCCGTTGATAAAACTGCATCTTCTCAAAGAACAGATATGCAACATACCAATGAAATTTAACTTTACCGCCAATGAGACAATGGGATCACAAGTTAGACATAGTTTACTAGTTATGTAAATGTCAAGTTTGACAACGTAGCAACTATTACTGTCTGCACGATATATGAACACATGGACTTTTATTTGATTTATGATAATTATTCTCGCAAAAATTAATTTACATCCAAATCAATGAGTATAACGTCACATATACGTAATATCATGGCCACTCGCTCTCTAAACACTCGGAAACTACTCTAAATTTATTTGATATTTTGACACGATACTTAGTTAAGTTACTTAGTTAATTTTTTTATTTCTTTACATCTGAAAGGTAATTCTCGCGCCATCTCTTTCGACTACGAATTGCAGTTTCCTGTCACAGGTCGTGGTGACGGATGAGACAGCAGATGCCTGTGCCGACTCGTCTGAAGGTGCTGAGTTGGTGACCGGAAGTGACCGGTAGCACACGCCCTGGTTGGACGTGAACGAGGAGGCAACAGGGAACTGTTTCAGTTGCGGAGGAGTCCAGTCCGGCGTCTCACTTTCCATCTGCTGGCGGTTGACTGTGGACGTAGGCTGTCCGGTGACTGTGGACGTAGGCTGGCCGGTGACTGTGGACGTAGGCTGTCCGGTGACTGTGGACGTAGGCAGGCCGGTGACTGTGGACGTAGGCTGGCGGTTGACTGTCGAAATAGTAGGCTGGCGGATGACTGTGGACGTAGGCTGGCGGGTGACTGTGGAAGTAGGAAGGCGCCAGACCGGTTGTTTTCGTTGAACCAAGCTGTCCACTTTCTCCAGCATCTCATCGCTTGTCCTCTTATATCTACAGAAACAGAAGAGCGGCCTGTTTTAGAAAGTTTAAACATGGTTGCATGTTTTTTTTTTTGGTACTAGTGTCTCGCAGATATTAATATGGAACCAACTATCAGTAACTCTTACCAATAACCGCCGAACACAAAACACAATCTGCTAAGATTTCTCGTTTTAAGATTGGGGCATTGGAGGAAATGATGTTTTAATGAAACATAATTAAATTCTAGTTAAAAATATAGTCATTCCATGCATGTCGCCTGTGTGACAAGGGGTGCATTGATTCCCGTATGCGAGGTCAATCATGCAGTCATGAAAACATTTTATTCTGAAAATGGGTCCAAGTGAGTAACTGCGTTTGGATGAATATTTTACAGGGCAGCAAATACACACATTTGGGTTCGGGTATATTTACTCACGAATACATATATATGTTGGTGTGAAAGTGGTATATGGTTTGAATACTGACATTTAGATAATCAAAAGAGAGCATCTTACCCACGAATGGCTGATGACCGGTGTCCTGTTCGTTCGGCAATGAGTTGCTCGTCGATGCCGCTCTCATAGAGGCGAGTAGCGACGGTGGCCCTGAGAGAGTGGTTGGTAAAGTAGCCCTGGATACCTGCAGTCTCACAGTCTCCTGACCACCCCGCCCAGGGGCTGTCTCCCTATCGGTGAGGCGCAGTACCACACGTCGGACTTGGGGTATCGGAGTGGACGCAGATAAAAGGCTTGGCATGACACAGGCCTAAAACAGATACAAGATGATCAGTTTATTTCTTAGCGTATAATGCTGGAATAGTATAACATGAAATTGATATTTATCATAAATATTATATGTACGTCAATGCATATATGAATTTACAACTTTATTACAACTGTAATTTAACGTTGATAAAGATGGTACCAAAACTTAACTTGTAGTAACAATTTAGTATATCTTTTTCATGGGTTTGAATGACAAGAAAATGTTATATGATACTTTTTTTATTCAATACCAAGGTATAGTAAAATAATGTAAATGATTTCTTTTATCGGTGATCAATTTGATACACTCACGTACCTCAAAGACATATATTTGTCGTGAAGACGAATTGGGCAACGTTCTGGTTTGTCTTCGTTAGAGCCAACGACGACTGTTTTCATCTCTAAACCCTTGTGTTTTAAACCGCCGGTGTTGGTCTTGGTTACGCCTTCTGTATACTTTAAATGTTTGACACCGTTTTTGAAGACGAAAGAAAAGTTCCCATGATCACCAATTTTCAAAGAGTGGTGTTCCTCACCCCCTCTCAAGCAGAAGCATATCCCATTTAAATAGAAAACGGTGTCTTAACAATTTCTGTGGGGTATCATCACCCAGGATTCCCTTCTTCCACAAAAGTTCTTCCTGTTCCCTACTCAGTGTGTCTGCTCTCTTTTTCTGAATTCCAATGTAATATTTTGCTAATTTCTTCATTTTTGCGTCCAGGAGTCCGGAAATTCAAAATCATTCAAATTGATATCCCTCCCATGCTGCCGCAAATGGTATTGCAAAGGTATCAGAATTTCATGTAAGGTGTAACCATGGTAATCTTCACCTTTCTGGTTTTTAACTTGCGTAATGAATGATATCAGAATTCCGTTTAGATCATGGTTACTGGAATTAAGGATCAATTCCTCAAAACTTCCAGCAACAACGTGTCTCTTTCGGTACCAAGTTTCAAATGTTCTTAAAGCCCACTGACTCTTCTTACACATGTTTTGGTTTTGTGCTGATATTTCCAAGTCATACAATTCCTGTTCAGTCAAAGGCTTACGGAAGCGAGAATTTGATGCGTGTTCTATTGGAATGTCAGTCGTTTCTGTTGTTTTAAGATGGTTTCCAAGTTTATCGGTTTTATTAGCATCGTATTGCTGACTGCAAATTACTAATTCTTCGTCAGATGAGTGTATTTTTTCTTCAAAAATCAGCAGCATTTGTTACGGGTTTGAAAGCTTGTGTATTGGGAACATCGTTATCACGAGAACAACTGTCATCACTGTCTCTATCTTCAATTGCAAAATTGCAATTTGTGAAATTAGAGTCTAAGAATGATTCAAAATCTGAATTAATATCTTCACTGCCAAATGTAATCTGGGAATATGTATTTTGGGTTAAGAAAATATCATCGTCACTTTCCATGCATGTACCAACCTTTCAAAATCGTTCCCAATGAATTAATGACAGAACACGCGTTTACCTTTTAAACCTCGTCAATAAGTAAAATGTCATTAATATGATCACGAAACGCACGCATTTTTTCCACTCGGCCAGGTAAAACTCGCATTTTGGCATCAGGTAAAAAAGTCGTCAATATTACCACGAAGCGCACGTGCAATATTGAGTAAATACAGGTAAAACAAACTCAATCTGGTTTCGAATTTAGGTTTAAGTAGAATAGACTCCTCAAACTCTGCAATAGTTACACGACGAGACGAGTCTTCGTCCATTCTTTACGTAGTAATGCAATTATATGCATAAACTGAAATGTCACCTTGAACTTCTTTTCCACCATAAATACCCCGATAGGTCACGTTCGTACCAGACCATTCTCTATCCCTCCACCACAAACCAGATAAAACAACATATACAAAAAAGGAAGTCCCCTGCGACACTAGCCGAGGCGTTTATTACAATTTCTTGCACATTGCAAATCATATCAAGGATGCCGCGCCTCATCCTCATTTCCATTACCCACACCGTCAGTCATGTTGCAGGAAGCACAGTTTGGCAGCACTCAGATTATACGTCAGTCACATCAATCATCCATCAGGTTAGCATTACCTTGGTCATGGTAATATGTACTTCCTCCTACAAGGTAGGGAGCAAACACTGCAGCAGTGTCGAAACGACGCCTTATACGCCAACATTTTTGCATAACCTTTGCATTATTATTCCTCCTACAAGGTAGGAATCGAATTCTGTAGAAGTGTCGAACATGACGCCTCATACGTAAACATTTCCAGCATTCCCAGATGTTACAGTAACATCTTCTTAAATAGTAGGACCGAAAACTGCAGCAGTGTCGAACACGACGCCTCATATAAAAACATTTCCAACAATACCAAATGTTACAGTAACATCTTCCTACATGATATACATTCAACTCTCCAGAGCATGCAGAGATGCGCCATGTACCAGCGATATATGAACCATCAAAGGTCACTTAATGATTATCACTCGTGCATCAAAAGCTATAACCTCACTGAACTCAGATACAAACAGTTACGTCATAAACCACAACTGTCACTTAATGAACTTATTTTCTTATTAAATGCTTCATCATTCCATGAATTTTCAACTGTCTTCACTTCAAACGAGACAACATCCAGCATATATTACTGTAACATCCTTTTACCAACATGGTATATTCCAATTGCTGCACTTCAACATACATCACCACTGCAACATACAACCCAAAGTCAACAGACACAAAACTATACACCATCAGTTTACAATAAACCACCGCTTTAGCATGAACTTTCAACTTTACCATACAGCGCCACTTTACCATATGCCCCTACTTCAATGAAATTCCACAAAGTTTACGGACGGATGAACGGACGGATGGAGGGATAAAGGGACGAATGGACGGACGGACGCCGGACACCATGCCATGCCATAAGCTAAGAACTGAATATTCGCATCGTTTATGGTAAAAACATAAAATTCACACATTGAATTTGAATACTTTGGCAAACATCATATACATCGACACAATCAAGACCTCATTCATCTTAAAGGTAGTAGAAATAACAAGATTTACCATTTAGTCGATCTTGATCGCTTCAATTGGTCAGCCCTGGTATCGGATGTGTCCTGTGACTAAAGGCAACCTCAATGCTGAACACTCAGACCTCTGCGCGAGAAACACGTGCAGTCTGCTGCTGTATTAAGTACTGCATGCTACAGTCATAGGTTATAGACTTTGTATCAGTCGATACCCGTGAATATTCGGAAAACAGAATTTGAACTTGCAACTTAATTCTCCGGGCCTCTGTGGTTCGTCCGTCCTCCATATCACGTCAACACCCCACAGCTTATATATGCATAGTAATTTAAATCCTCCTTCATGAATTACTCTTCATTGCCTGTAAAGAGAAATCTGCTTCCAAAAGTATAGAAGCTTTTTAAACGTTTGTTAGACCACATGATCAAAAATCAACATGTCCCGCAATGTAAAACATGACGTATCATCAACTTGATACGCTAGTCGTCGCAACCGAGAATGGACCTCCCGCAATCTGACATCACATTTATACACACCTCACAGCGCCCTCTACACAAGTATTACCTCCCTTTTATCTGGTTTGTTCCTAAAGAGAAATCAATTTCTCTCTAATTCGCCCTGCTCAAACGATAAATATTTCATTTATTGTGGTTTCCGGCAGTTTCCCCAGGGTTGAAAAAAGTGTACCACAATTATTTTACAAAAGAAAACGCTTCTCGCATGGAAAGGGGGTTCACATCACATTGCTTTTGCATTAAGTAAGCAATAAAAAAGAAAGCATAAATCACTCAAACTAATACAAACAAACATGTTTTGAAAATATTGAAAATGAAATTACTTAGTTTTTGTCACTCGCCCGTGTAAAATACCGAAGTGTTATATTAATTTGGCAATATTAAACTAGTTTATGTCCCAATGCATCTATGAGGCCATTATAGTGTGTGGTTGTGACGTCACATTATAAGCGCGACGACTTATGGCTAGAGAGTTGTGAAAGTATTGTTTAAACACATTGTTGGCAATTTTTCTTAATTTTCTAGGGCAATTAATAAATATAATAAAACACCCTTATCCATCTAAAAGTATTTTAATGAAATTTGTGAATGGTTTGGTGTCAAAATGGTTTAAACTCCTTTTGTACAAAATCATTTTCAACACTCGGTTATTTTAACTTTTTTTAAACTGCTAACGGCGGGTTAAATCTTAACCGACCGTTAGCTAACCGAACGTTAAATTTGCGTTGTTAGAAACATGGTTAGCCTTACCGTTAGCTAACGTCATCGTCAAAGTTAACAGTGAGATTAACGTCACTTGTTAGCATTCTTTTATCCCACAATTCAAGTTGTTTGTTTACTTCCGGTTTGCCGAAAAATGGATAACCAAAAGATCGCCAGCACCCCGAGAAAAAAAGGAACAGAAATATCTCTGCTCATGAAGAAAACACTATTCAGTCAATGGTTGAAGTAAACTGGGCGGTGATTACGGAGAAACATTCAACTGAGGTAACGAAAAAAAGGAAAAACAATGTTTGGTCTGATATTGTGCAAGAAGTTAATTCCAAGGGGATGGCTCCAAGATCGTTAGCAGAAGTGAAAGAAAATGGACAAATATGACAAGGAAGGCTAAGAAACCCTACACGGATTATCGAATCCAGTCCAGGAAGACCGGGGGAGGACCACCGCCTCCTGACCGAGTCAAGCGACGAGCCGAATCATCGACATCATGCGAGACTTGGCAAGTTTCGACGGTGTCCCAGACGGCCTCGAGACAGAGTGTGGGTTCAATTAAATCATCATCATCAAATATATCTATTTGGCCGAACAGGTAGAGCGTAGGACTCTCAATAATATCAATAGTCATATGAATCACTAATGGATTAAATTATCTTGTGATTTGGTTCTGATGGACATTGGTTTACCTCTGTATATACTCAATCACTAAAACTAATAATAAACGGGTTTTTTTTCAAATCTGACAACGCTAATAATTATTCAATAAAATCTACTTAAAGATATATGATTGAGTGAACATGTCAATAAACATGTCTATGGAATCAGGAAGTACTATATATTAGAAGATGTAACTATTGTTTAATTTGTAACACTTCATATATAAAATAAATAAAATTATACAATATTGTTTTTTGCATGGAACATCCTATCATAACAAGATGATTCAAGTGTATAATATCTGTTGTTGTCAATCTTGAACATTGTTGTTGTAATCCTTCCGTGTTTTGGAGGTTTGTCATACATGCATTGAGTTCTGGCTAGACATCTATACAATTCCATATTGTATGCATATTATCGAGATAAACTACTATTTCCAAACTTATTTATAATTATTTTAATAACGAAAATTCATTCAATCATTTAATGAGGTTTATAAGTAAAATACAATTTAGCAACAACAAAAATTATTTACACCGTAATAAAATAGTAATGATATCTTTATAACGAAATACATATTTAAGTTTTATAATATTTTTCCTCGCCCTGTTAATGAAACATATACAATAAGGTATGATATTTTCCATATCCCTATGCGACCGTGAAGGATGCTCACAAGCAAAGATATTCACGATTGTAATCGTTGACTGCAAATGAGGGAGATATAGCTTGTGTTGCAACCGCTAGGGCAATCAGCCAGAACCTTGTATTTTGGCTAATTGGAACAGAGGCTAGATCGGAGTTATACCACTGAGCTGGATCTTTGGGTAAGGAATGCATTTGAATTTACTATTCTTATCATACTGACATTCTGACGCATTGGATGATATAGGAATTAACAGAAGAGCGAGATATCATGAATCTGGAAAATATCATTCAACACTCACTCGTGCCGTAAAATCAATGAGAAATCTCTGCTACGGGTGTGTGGTCAGACCTAGTGAAGAGGATTACATATCTCCGTAGACTTAAAATGTTGAATATTGTATTACTCAGAACTAAGCCGATTTTTAATATACTGATTACTCTCTATATATGCAACATTCTAGAAACACAATATGCAACAAAAACACTACAAATCTACGATGAGAATTTTTGAAATAACAAATATGTAAAATTGTCACATCAATCTTGTTGTCTATTTGAATTTATGAGTACAGAATATTCAACGATGAAATAAAAATGAAATGAAGGAACATTAAATGAATGAAAGAACAGTGTTTATTATATAATTAGCAATGAAATATATGGTTATAGAGTGAAAATATAATCCATATTTTAGGAAAAGCAGTCGAAAGTCATATTTTCACTGCAGTGAAAATATAATCCATATTTTCAGTGCGGTGAGAAAAGTAGGACAGAACCTATTACCTCCCCTTGAAACACGATTATCTTGAACGCACGCGTCACGGCGTTGTTTAGGATTGAAGAAAAATGAATCTTTATGATGTTTTCGGTATGTTATTGATAACATTTTGTAGTGACAATGTATCCTTCGATATCGAAAAACAACCAGAAGTTCATATCTTGTTGTTGTAATTAATAATTGTTCATTTGATCGCAAAATAAATTTACTAAGCGAGATATCTGTCACACCGACATAGCGTCAAAACTGACTTTCCAAAATAGATAAGGAGCCTTTGTTTCACCTAATCATAACCAAAAACATATTGTGGATCTGATATCATTTAACATTCCCACATTATATATATTTTTCGAAAAACTATTTCCGCTTAAATATCGAACTTCTTTTTACCGAGAAAAGATAAATGGAGTAGCTAGACTCTCATTCATCACAACAGGAAAACTTTGCATTTCGATGTCCGACAACTCTGTTTCATGATCTTAAAATTATATAATAAATAGACTAATTCAGTGCTTTTGCCGAATATCATTTCTATCTCATCTCGTAATTTTAAGATCATAAAACAATGTTCTGATGAACTACAATTGGTTCACGCCAATACGGTACAATCTTAAACTTGTAAGAAAGGATGGACTGATGATGTCAAGGCTACTGCAAGCTTTTATAGAGGCGTAGAGGAACGCCACTACATAATTGGCAATGTCATGAGTACGAGTGGGGGTTACCATTCCTACGTTCAAGCCCGGTTCCATGTTTGGTAATTGGAACGCGAACCTCCAGTTTTTCAAGGTTAGATGCTCGTCAAGCTGGCCTGCTAGTTAGCTCTGGAATGAGGCTAGCCAGGCCGACTGTTAGATTTGTTACAAAATGGCGGACTTAAACGAAAATGAACACTTTCTATTCAAATTTAATCATATGATAACTAAATAACTTGCAACCACAACTAGGAAAAATATAACACGATAATACTCTGTTTAAATAAAATCACACGGTAAAGCAGAAAGCATGCGATTGTTTAGTTGTCCATGTACTTTGTTAACCTCTGGTTAACAAATCTCTTTCAGTGAAATAAGTGGTAAAATCTAATTATGTTGGAAATAGGCTTATATGATTGACTGAATAACTGTATGATAATCAATATTGGTATTTGATATGATGACAAACATTATCATAACAGCTAGTGTTTAAGTTTTAAAGCTAGATTTAGGAAAGGATCATGATCTCGGCTTTACGAAGTTCGGAGGCATTTTGTGTGCGCTTGAGACTTTAACTGAGTCGGCACAAAAATACATATCCCCGGCACTGCTTACTAAAAGTAGAACCTTGGAAAAAATTATCATTCAAAACTTATTTTTTTTCTACAATAATTTCAAACTTGTTAATCATGACACACCTTCATATGATTATGTATCTCAATATATAATTTAATCAAAATGTAATGATTAATTTACAAGTTGCGAACTGGAATAACTTGTAATGTTTTCAAACAGGGTCATAATTTTTTCCAAAATTGTAAAACTTGTATACAGGCAAATAAAAAAGTTACAAAGTATTTATCCACTCTTAACCAGTCATCATAATATGAAGCTAAGTGATCTGTTTCTTCAAGTCTGTCTCGTCTCTCCAAAGGTGACAGTCCGGGATCTGATATAGACAACTGCACGTGCAAATCATGCCTCACTCGTCGCGTTGCTAGGGCAACGTCCAAAACTTGAAGTCTTTGCTGGGAATATGCGCTTCTTTTCAGACCAAATTCAGCTGATTGATACAGGGCTGACCGAACTAGGCAAAACAAAAAATAACAAAGTATAGGAATATATTGTATGGATATGTACTCCTTTTAACAATAGCAGCGTTTAAATATCACAGTTGATAGTAATTATTATACTGAATACTAAAGCCTGCACACAACTATGGCAAAAGTTCACGAACTTCTTAAACCTGTTATCCATTCAGACATACATGTACGTACGGGCTTCAACCAGCGTTTTCATTTTATTAGATTAAATCATTCCAAAATTAAAAAAATTTCCCCATTTAGGTTAGCCATTTGTATTTTCTTCACTGTACTAAAAGTCACCAGGCAATATTTTGATATGCATAGTTAGTGAATAATAAACTATCAAACATTAAAAACCTATCGGGGAATTCATCTATTGTTTTGGAGGTCTCTTGTTTTCTCGTAATAACATCCAAAGAGGTTATAAATTTGGAATTTGGAATTTCATTCGTATGTAAGACCTACTCGGAGGTTGGAAGGTTTTTATATTTCAAAGTCAAAGGGCTTTATATTCCAATGTATAACGTAGCCCCAAAGTCCATACTACCTTGATAAATCTACAAATGTTATGCTTCGAAAGTGTGGGATTCGAACCCCAACCCTCTGGACCGTAGCAAGCACTCTAACCCTTAGATTAACGGGCCAGATAGAAGTGAAGGCTATGGTAAACGATCTATTGATTGAAGTTCACATTTCAGTGAAAAAAGTCATTCCTAAAGCATTATAAACTTTAATTCCAATTTTTAAGGGGCAGTAGCACGTTTTTGGATAATTTTATATTCTAAATATTTCACTGATAACTGTAAGGTACTGCTAAATGTATTAGTTTGACAGTGTCAAAAATCTCATTACACAAACCAATCATCGACAGTCAGAGGACAAAGTATGAAATTCACATAAAAACCATTGGCGGCCATTTTGTGTGAACACCTTTAATTCATTTTGTGTACGAAAAAGGAATCGCAATGCTTAATTCAACTTTTTATATTTGAATCATTACTGCTTCATTTTGTTTAGATACTTTGTCTTTCAATTTGAACCATTGAATTTCATTTTCCTGACATCACTGCTGCCCTTTAAATGCATACAAACATTCATAATTGATATTAACAGTGTTACACGTTTTTCCTTGTGAAAATAGGATCCAAATACGGTATCATCCACGTGACTTGTCGATTGTCATTTGTAAAACCTTACACCTCGAATAATGCTTTGCCCATGCATTTTGTGCTATGTCAATGTCAAATAGGCGTTTGAACAAATTGCTTATTTTGAAGGAAACTCATTTTAATCGTTTTTTATTCAGAATAAAAGCTACATTATAAAATAATGTAATACAATAATAACTGTTAGGCTAAAACAAATAAAAAACATGTTTCTGACCTTTCCAAGCAGACAAAATTGTTGCATTTTACTTCATTATTTTTATTGTAATGGACATAACGAATTTCAAAATGAATAGAAATTAACATTTTAACTTTATAATGCTTCATCACTGAGAAAAAGCTCCTTGAAAGCCTTCGTAAACTCCATGAAACAAGTTGCACTCTAAGATGTCATGTGTCAGTGTTTTAACAGGCTACAGGAATCAAGTTCCATTCATATTCATGGGAAAAAACTTTGGACTCGTGGGTTTGAAACTGAAACAGTCGGAAACCATAATTATTTTCTAGGCCTTGTACGTCCTTAGGCCTGTTATAACAAATAATGAGATCATTTCCCGAGGAAGTGTGTCATATGACTTTTACGAAAAGGGTGTGAATTATTGTATTACCCGAGCGAGAGCGACGGTTATACACAAAATTGCAACAGTTTCATAAAAGTAATATTATCCTCTTCTGAGGGTGATAATTTCTTTATTACCGATTCTATTCCTTGTTTAGAAATATCCAGAAAACGGACGGCTTCCCTTACGGCGGCCGGCTACAGTGACGCGACGAACAATGCTGCTATGACGTCACAGGCGAAAAAATACGGGAACTCGCGTTACAACAATCGTTGCTAGGCAAAAGTGATATGTGCACTGAATTGATATAATATATAATTTAGTCTAAATATATTGTCTTTCAATTGAAACCATTTACTTTCATTTTCCTGACATCACCTTATTTTTCACCTAAATGGTGCTACTGTCCCTTTAAGATCTTACAGACAAGCTTAGAGCAAACGACAGATTGTGACAAAAGCAAAGCTAGCAATCAAACACGCTTTTGATTTAATGTTTCTGTCCTAATATTTACTCGTCAAAGGTCAGCTTGACATGACCCTTCTAAGTACATGTATTTCCCTGGATGTTATGACAGCCCTTGCCGTCACAGCTAGTTGCAAAGTTTAAAACCAGATTGGGAAAGGATTAAGTTGTGTTATTGTTCTCATCTTCACGATCTTCACGAAGTATTTTACGTGCGCTTTAACTTCTTTCGAGTAAGCACAAAATAATAATCTCCCGACACAAGTGTCCATCTCAGGCAATCTACCATTTTCTAGTTTATTTCGAAAACATGAATCAGCATATTTATTATCATAGTTTATTCTGACATGACTTAAATCCAAGCACAATTGGCAGACTTGGCAGAACGGCATAAATTGCTTATCGTTTAGGGTTGAACAGTAATATACAATGAATTATATATTCATGATTTAAAAAACAACAGAAAAATATGATTTTGTAACTGTTACTTGTCATGATTCTTTAACAAAACAAAACCCTTTAAGTAAAATGGTATATTTCATTTTAATATAAAAAAAACTGAATGCTGATATGAAAATGATAGTTCACCTTTACATTATTTGCTTAAGAAATTCAAAATAATAACTTTAACACCAATATGTTAACCAAAATTATATATTTTATAACACACGGGGCAAAGCGCTCCCCCCGGCACGTTTTGCCCAATCAAGGGTAGCATTTGTTATGAACATCACAGAAAGTCATTAAAGCAAGTAATTACAAATTTCATTATTCAATCAATTAATGATACAAATTCATGTTACATGTGCACGAGAGTTCAATGTTCCGTTTTGTATTTTTATTAAATATTTGAATTTGAGACATATCCGTTCCATATAGTAAAATCGCGTTTTTTCGAATATTTGAAATTCTACGTCCACAACTCAGGCAAATGATTCCAGCGTTTTTCACAAAGCTTCATTACGATTACTTTCATTCGTTGGTAATGACAAATTACTCCATTTGTCGATAGGTTTGGAGAAATAACGCGTGGTCACTTTGCCCCGGGGGCGCGCTTTGCCCTGGTCTCCCCTTTGTACACATCAAATCAAATGCGACAAATGCTGCCGACCATACTCTTGATATTTCCTCATCACGTCTCTGGTCACATACGATGTTGTCAATTAATATAAAGGTAAACACATCACATCAAATGCGACAAATGCTGCCTATCCATACACGCCGACCCAAATCCTGATTTAATGAGGCCATAGCATATCTCTTCATCACGTCTCCCACAAGAAGCGTGGATCGTTCAGCAGTTTAGCCAGTCTGATGTTGTAAGGTCTGTAGAACTCTCTCAGAATCCCCCGCGTGTCCTCCTCCATATCCCCCTCCCCTGCACTGGACGCTGGGCGTTGGTTTCGGTTACCTGTTTCCATGACAACAGCCGTCTCTGCCTCCGGAAGCTCACCTTGAACATTATCAATTCTTACATGATTGACTGCCGTCAAGATGTTGAATAAAAGTTCATACACTTTTGAAATATATATAGGCGCACTAGGTGAATTAGATTATTCCCTGAGGAAGTATGTCATTTTGCTCCAGATATGAAAACATTTTTGTATTAATTATTATTATTTTATTAATTACTTCAAGAGCGTTAGGACTTTAAAAACAAAATTGTTGATGCTTTATATTTTACCAATTCTGTTCCATTTCAAAATCGACAAAATGCATGCTTCCCTTGTGACGGCTACAGTGACGTCACGAACAAATAAACTAAAACTAAACCTGAAACTAAAACAATCATTGCATAGGCAACTACGTGCATTTTTATACCACTACTATGTTAAACTCAATGGGTAAAATGTAGATAGTTTTACCCTCGGAGTTACAGAGCGAGAGCTAGGGTAGGCATGTTTTCACTAGTTACGTAAAAGTCACATGTGGATCTCATATTTTAGGAGGGCTTTACACTTTGACTACGTGGTTTTGAATGCTTTCCAGAATCTACGAAACTCAGATTTTAATAAGGCTATGCAAATCTCTTTTCTTTACCTAATACGAGGTAGCATTTCAACTCACTTAAGGATAAAAACTTGAACAATTTCTTCATCTCTGTAAGAGTGTTGTTGGTGTAATCCTCAAACTTGATGATGTGTATCTGGTCACGTGGGAATACTCTCAGCCAATCCTCGATGTGCACGTAATATAAGCCAACCAAAGGACGCACCTGAAAATGAATTATTAGTATATTTAAAGGCACACTTATCCGTCGACAGGGGGATTAAAATAAACCCTATAAATGGTTCGTTGATATCTGAATTCAACAAGAGATTGAAGCAGACGTAAAAGTTTAATCTTTTATAAAATAATATGAAATAATAAAATGAATGAAAATCATATAAATAATGAATTAAAAAAAGTGATAATAAAGAAAAAAATAATTAGATATTGAATAACAATAAAATGAAATAATGAGAATAAGTGAAATAATTAGATAGAGTAAAATGAGATAAAAGGAAAATTTTGAAATCTTGATAATACTAAAAAAGATTTATTAATTCATTTACCACCTGATGCAATATAAATCAGAAATATTAAAATATCCCTAACTTAATTTTTCCAGTATATTTGTACATACACCGCTGAGAAGTCCTCAGGAAAGATTTTGATATTACGTGTAGTACTTTGATAACTGTTTCCTTCTCAATTATCGATTACATATTACCAATTATCAGTAAACAATTAACATTTAACAAGTATCAAATTAACAATTATAGATTATTCATCATCAATAATCACTTATCAATTTTCAAATTAACAATAAACAATTATCAAATTATCAATGATCAATTATTATTTAGATGTCAGAATAATCCACACCTGGAGAGAAATACCTTGGATAACGTGCTCTCCAGGTGTGGATTATACATACAGTAACATAGAAAGTAAGTTTTCAGACAAGAGTTGAACTGGTAGATGGAGACTACAGGGTATAAATACCTTGGATAACGTGCTCTCCAGGTGTGGATTATACATACAGTAACGTAGAGAGTTAGTTTTCAGACAAGAGTTCAACTGGTAGATGAAGACTACAGGGTATAAATACCTTGGATAACGTGCTCTCCAGGTGTGGATTATACATACAGTAACATAGAAAGTAAGTTTTCAGACAAGAGTTGAACTGGTAGATGGAGACTACAGGGTATAAATACCTTGGATAACGTGCTCTCCAGGTGTGGATTATACATACAGTAACGTAGAGAGTTAGTTTTCAGACAAGAGTTCAACTGGTAGATGAAGACTACAGGGTATAAATACCTTGGATAACGTGCTCTCCAGGTGTGGATTATACATACAGTAACATAGAAAGTAAGTTTTCAGACAAGAGTTGAACTGGTAGATGGAGACTACAGGGTATAAATACCTTGGATAACGTGCTCTCCAGGTGTGGATTATACATACAGTAACGTAGAGAGTTAGTTTTCAGACAAGAGTTCAACTGGTAGATGAAGACTACAGGGTATAAATACCTTGGATAACGTGCTCTCCAGGTGTGGATTATACATACAGTAACATAGAAAGTAAGTTTTCAGACAAGAGTTGAACTGGTAGATGGAGACTACAGGGTATAAATACCTTGGATAACGTGCTCTCCAGGTGTGGATTATACATACAGTAACGTAGAGAGTAAGTTTTCAGACAAGAGTTCAACTGGTAGATGAAGACTACAGGGTATAAATACCTTGGATAACGTGCTCTCCAGGTGTGGATTATACATACAGTAACATAGAAAGTAAGTTTTCAGACAAGAGTTGAACTGGTAGATGGAGACTACAGGGTATAAATACCTTGGATAACGTGCTCCCCGGGTGTTGATTATACAGACAGTAATGAAGAGAGTAAGTTTTCAGACAAGAGTTGAACTGGTAGATGGAAACTACAGGGCATAAATACCTTGGATAACGTGCTCTCCAGGTGTTGATTATACATACAGTAACATAGAAAGTAAGTTTTCAGACAAGAGTTGAACTGGTAGATGGAGACTACAGGGTATAAATACCTTGGATAACGTGCTCTCCAGGTGTGGATTATACATACAGTAACGTAGAGAGTAAGTTTTCAGACAAGAGTTCAACTGGTAGATGAAGACTACAGGGTATAAATACCTTGGATAACGTGCTCTCCAGGTGTGGATTATACATACAGTAACATAGAAAGTAAGTTTTTAGACAAGAGTTGAACTGGTAGATGGAGACTACAGGGTATAAATACCTTGGATAACGTGCTCCCCGGGTGTTGATTATACAGACAGTAATGAAGAGAGTAAGTTTTCAGACAAGAGTTGAACTGGTAGATGGAGACTACAGGGTATAAATACCTTGGATAACGTGCTCCCCGGGTGTTGATTATACAGACAGTAATGAAGAGTGTAAGTTTTCAGACAAGAGTTCAACTGGTAGATTGAGACTACAGGGTATAAATATCTTGGATAACGTGCTCCCCGGGTGTTGATTATACATACAGTAATGAAGAGAGTAAGTTTTCAGACAAGAGTTGAACTGGTAGATTGAGACTACAGGGTATAAATATCTTGGATAACGTGCTCCCCGGGTGTTGATTATACATACAGTAACGTAGAGAGTTAGTTTTCAGACAAGAGTTCAACTGGTAGATGGAGACTACAGGGTATAAATACCTTGGATAACGTGCTCTCCAGGTGTGGATTATACATACAGTAACATAGAAAGTAAGTTTTCAGACAAGAGTTGAACTGGTAGATGGAGACTACAGGGTATAAATACCTTGGATAACGTGCTCTCCAGGTGTGGATTATACATACAGTAACGTAGAGAGTAAGTTTTCAGACAAGAGTTCAACTGGTAGATGAAGACTACAGGGTATAAATACCTTGGATAACGTGCTCTCCAGGTGTGGATTATACATACAGTAACATAGAAAGTAAGTTTTCAGACAAGAGTTGAACTGGTAGATGGAGACTACAGGGTATAAATACCTTGGATAACGTGCTCTCCAGGTGTGGATTATACATACAGTAATGTAGAGAGTTAGTTTTCAGAAAAGAGTTGAACTGGTAGATGGAGACTACATGGTATAAATACCTTGGATAACCGGTTCTCCAGGTGTGGATTATACACACATTAATGAAGAGAGTAAGTTTTCAGACAAGAGTTCAACTGGTAGATTGAGACTACAGGGTATAAATATCTTGGATAACGTGCTCCCCGGGTGTTGATTATACATACAGTAACGTAGAGAGTTAGTTTTCAGACAAGAGTTGAACTGGTAGATGGAGACTACAGGGTATAAATACCTTGGATAACGTGCTCTCCAGGTGTGGATTATACATACAGTAATGTAGAGAGTTAGTTTTCAGAAAAGAGTTGAACTGGTAGATGGAGACTACAGGGTATAAATACCTTGGATAACCGGTTCTCCAGGTGTGGATTATACACACATTAATGAAGAGAGTAAGTTTTCAGACAAGAGTTCAACTGGTAGATTGAGACTACAGGGTATAAATATCTTGGATAACGTGCTCCCCGGGTGTTGATTATACAGACAGTAATGAAGAGAGTAAGTTTTCAGACAAGAGTTTAACTGGTAGATTGAGACTACAGGGTATAAATACCTTGGATAACGTGCTCTCCAGGTGTGGATTATACATACAGTAATGAAGAGAGTTAGTTTTCAGACAAGAGTTCAACTGGTAGATGAAGACTACAGGGTATAAATATCTTGGATAACGTGCTCTCCAGGTGTTGATTATACATACAGTAACATAGAAAGTAAGTTTTCAGACAAGAGTTATACTGGTAGATGGAGACTACAGGGTATAAATATCTTGGATAACGTGCTCTCCAGGTGTTGATTATACATACAGTAACATAGAAAGTAAGTTTTCAGACAAGAGTTGAACTGGTAGATGGAGACTACAGGGTATAAATACCTTGGATAACGTGCTCTCCAGGTGTGGATTATACATACAGTAACGTAGAGAGTTAGTTTTCAGACAAGAGTTGAACTGGTAGATGGAAACTACAGGGTATAAATACCTTGGATAACGTGCTCTCCAGGTGTTGATTATACATACAGTAACATAGAAAGTAAGTTTTCAGACAAGAGTTCAACTGGTAGATCGAGACTACAGGGTATAAATACCTTGGATAACGTGCTCTCCAGGTGTGGATTATACATACAGTAACGTAGAGAGTTAGTTTTCAGACAAGAGTTCAACTGGTAGATGAAGACTACAGGGTATAAATACCTTGGATAACGTGCTCTCCAGGTGTGGATTATACATACAGTAACATAGAAAGTAAGTTTTCAGACAAGAGTTGAACTGGTAGATGGAGACTACAGGGTATAAATACCTTGGATAACGTGCTTCCCGGGTGTTGATTATACACACAGTAATGAAGAGAGTAAGTTTTCAGACAAGAGTTGAACTGGTAGATGGAGACTACAGGGTATAAATACCTTGGATAACGTGCTCCCCGGGTGTTGATTATACAGACAGTAATGAAGAGAGTAAGTTTTCAGACAAGAGTTTAACTGGTAGATGGAGACTACAGGGTATAAATACCTTGGATAACGTGCTCCCCGGGTGTTGATTATACATACAGTAATGAAGAGAGTAAGTTTTCAGACAAGAGTTGAACTGGTAGATTGAGACTACAGGGTATAAATACCTTGGATAACGTGCTCTCCAGGTGTGGATTATACATACAGTAACGTAGAGAGTTAGTTTTCAGACAAGAGTTGAACTGGTAGATGGAGACTACAGGGTATAAATACCTTGGATAACGTGCTCTCCAGGTGTGGATTATACATACAGTAACGTAGAGAGTAAGTTTTCAGACAAGAGTTCAACTGGTAGATGGAGACTACAGGGTATAAATACCTTGGATAACGTGCTCTCCAGGTGTTGATTATACATACAGTAACATAGAAAGTAAGTTTTCAGACAAGAGTTCAACTGGTAGATGGAGACTACAGGGTATAAATACCTTGGATAACGTGCTCTCCAGGTGTGGATTATACACACATTAATGAAGAGAGTAAATTTTCAGACAAGAGTTCAACTGGTAGATTGAGACTACAGGGTATAAATATCTTGGATAACGTGCTCCCCGGGTGTTGATTATACATACAGTAACATAGAAAGTAAGTTTTCAGACAAGAGTTCAACTGGTAGATGGAGACTACAGGGTATAAATACCTTGGATAACGTGCTCTCCAGGTGTGGATTATACACACATTAATGAAGAGAGTAAATTTTCAGACAAGAGTTCAACTGGTAGATTGAGACTACAGGGTATAAATATCTTGGATAACGTGCTCTCCAGGTGTGGATTATACAGACAGTAATGAAGAGAGTAAGTTTTCAGACAAGAGTTTAACTGGTAGATGGAGACTACAGGGTATAAATACCTTGGAAAACGTGCTCTCTAGGTGTGGATTATCCACACAGTAATGAAGAGAGTAAGTTTTCAGACAAGAGTAGAACTGGTAGATGGAGACTACAGGGTATAAATACCTCGGATAACGTGCTCTCCAGGTGTTGATTATACACACAGTAATGAAGAGAGTAAGTTTTCAGACAAGAGTTCAACTGGTAGATGAAGACTACAGGGTATAAATATCTTGGATAACGTGCTCTCCAGGTGTTGATTATACATACAGTAACATAGAAAGTAAGTTTTCAGACAAGAGTTCAACTGGTAGATGGAGACTACAGGGTATAAATATCTTGGATAACGTGCTCTCCAGGTGTTGATTATACATACAGTAACATAGAAAGTAAGTTTTCAGACAAGAGTTCAACTGGTAGATGGAGACTACAGGGTATAAATACCTTGGACAACGTGCTCTCCAGGTGTTGATTATACATACAGTAACATAGAAAGTAAGTTTTCAGACAAGAGTTCAACTGGTAGATGGAGACTACAGGGTAAAAATACCTCGGATAACGTGCTCTCCAGATGTTGATTATACACACAGTAATGAAGAGAGTAAGTTTTCAGACAAGAGTTCAACTGGTAGATGAAGACTACAGGGTATAAATGCCTTGGATAACGTGCTCTCCAGGTGTGGATTATACATACAGTAACATAGAAAGTAAGTTTTCAGACAAGAGTTCAACTGGTAGAT
This sequence comes from Steromphala cineraria, assembly GCA_916613615.1. NCBI lineage: Eukaryota > Metazoa > Mollusca > Gastropoda > Trochida > Trochidae > Steromphala > Steromphala cineraria. The sequence goes on from OU744723.1 coordinate 45,749,375, forward strand.
GGAGAATACAGGGTATAAATACCTTGGATAACGTGCTCTCCAGGTGTGGATTATACACACAGTAATGAAGAGAGTTAGTTTTCAGACAAGAGTTCAACTGGTAGATGGAGACTACAGGGTATAAATCCCTTGGATAACGTGCTCTCCAGCTGTTGATTTTACATACAGAAACATAGAAAGTAAGTTTTCAGACAAGAGTTCAACTGGTAGATGGAGACTACAGGGTATAAATATCTTGGATAACGTGCTCCCCGGGTGTTGATATTACAGACAGTAATGAAGAGAGTAAGTTTTCAGACAAGAGTTGAACTGGTAGATGAAGACTACAGGGTATAAATACCTCGGATAACGTGCTCTCCAGGTGTTGATTATACACACAGTAATGAAGAGAGTTAGTTTTCAGACAAGAGTTGAACTGGTAGATGGAGACTACAGGGTATAAATATCTTGGATAACGTGCTCCCCGGGTGTTGATATTACAGACAGTAATGAAGAGAGTAAGTTTTCAGACAAGAGTTGAACTGGTAGATGAAGACTACAGGGTATAAATACCTCGGATAACGTGCTCTCCAGGTGTTTATTATACACACAGTAATGAAGAGAGTTAGTTTTCAGACAAGAGTTGAACTGGTAGATGGAGACTACAGGGTATAAATATCTTGGATAATGTGCTCCCCGGGTGTTGATATTACAGACATTAATGAAGAGAGTAAGTTTTCAGACAAGAGTTGAACTGGTAGATGAAGACTACAGGGAATAAATACCTCGGATAACGTGCTCTCCAGGTGTTGATTATACACACAGTAATGAAGAGAGTTAGTTTTCAGACAAAAGTTGAACTGGTAGATGAAGACTACAGGGTATAAATATCTTGGATAACGTGCTCTCCAGGTGTGGATTATACACACAGTAACGTAGAGAGTTAGTCTTCAGACAAGAGTTGAACTGGTAGATGGAGACTACAGGGTATAATACCTTGGATAACGTGCTCTCCAGGTGTTGATTATACATACAGTAACATAGAGAGTAAGTTTTCAGACAAGAGTTGAACTGGTAGATGGAGACTACAGGGTATAAATACCTCGGATAACGTGCTCACCAGGTGTGGATTATACATACAGTAACATAGAGAGTAAGTTTTCAGACAAGAGTTGAACTGGTAGATGGAGACTACAGGGTATAAATACCTTGGATAACGTGCTCTCCAGGTGTGGATTATACACACAGTAACGTAGAGAGTTAGTCTTCAGACAAGAGTTGAACTGGTAGTTGGAGACTACAGGGTATAAATACCTCGGATAACGTGCTCTCCAGGTGTGGATTATACATACAGTAACATAGAGAGTAAGTTTTCAGACAAGAGTTGAACTGGTAGATGGAGACTACAGGGTATAAATATCTTGGATAACGTGCTCTCCAGGTGTGAATTATACACACAGTAACGTAGAGAGTTAGTCTTCAGACAAGAGTTGAACTGGTAGATGGAGACTACAGGGTATAAATACCTCGGATAACGTGCTCTCCAGGTGTGGATTATACACACAGTAATGAAGAGAGTAAGTTTTCAGACAATAGTTGAACTGGTAGATTGAGACTACAGGGTATAAATACCTCGGATAACGTGCTCTCCAAGTGTGGATTATACATACAGTAATGAAGAGAGTAAGTTTTCAGACAATAGTTCAACTGGTAGATTGAGACTACAGGGTATAAATACCTTGGATAGCGTGCTCTCCAGGTGTGAATTATACACACAGTAACGTAGAGAGTTAGTCTTCAGGCAATTGTTGAACTGGTAGATAGCCTCGACGATTCTTTGGTGGAAGTCAACTTTATCAGGATGGTACTTGAGATAAATATGCTCAAACATGTAGTCGGAATATACTCTGTGAAACAAGACAGAATAATAATTTAAAGGAGCTGCTACACGTTTTTCTTGATATTCATTTCTTAAATGATCCGGGATTACCATGAGTTATGTCACATAGATTATCTAACTAGGATACAACTCTCCCTTTTCAACCCAATAAAGTGTAGGCGTTAAAAAATAATCAACACATTTATCTTCAACGCAGTGAAGGGCCTGGTAAAGTCTGTCCTTAAGTGGGAAGAAATAAACTTAGGTATGCAAATGTTATTATATAAAGGCTAAATACTGCTATAGACTGTTATAGACTGTTATAGACTGCTACATACCTCTCTATAGGGTTCCTGAGAGCGACGATGAGTTTAGTTGCAGGGTTGAGATGGTGCAGATAGTCGGCGTTGGTGAAACACGGCTGCTTGCACTTCCGGTTCCGGGGGAGCTCCTTCCAGAGATGGTTGTCCCACATGATGTCAACACTTCCTTCACCTGGAGGAGGTCCGGACATGCGCAGAAATAAAGTTCTATAATAACACCCAAGTGTACCGTATTTCCTCAACAAGCGTTCGGGAGAACATGTTTAGCATGTAAATTTCGATGCTTCAGACATGTATATAATTGTTAATAGAGAGGAAAACACGCCCATTGTGATTGTGCCCAATTAGCAATTAAAGTAAAGTAATTCAATCTTATTCACCACCCCAATTATGAAATCGACCCCTCCAAGTGATTAATTCTCCCCGCAGAATCATGATACAACATCTCAATAGGAGCTCACACCTTATTCTATCGGAATTATATAAATTGCAGCTATATACGCGATCTAATGAGGATTTCATATCCTTCAAGGTAGTAATTAATAGGATATATAACTGCTCACCTGTGATCATTTGATGATAGACATTTTGTGAATCTTGATGCTTGAGAAAGCTAGACTCGATCTGTTTGGCATTTTCGTGAAAATAATCGAAGTAGGTTGATAAAGATGAACATTGCCTGGCTGAAAATTGAGTTGAATTAATATGAAACTTCAAATGGGGAATAAGTAGAACTTGTTTCCGACATTACTTTTGTTGTTGAGATTTAAGAATTGAAAGTGATAACTCCTTTGATAATCAATTGTATTCACAACATTAACACAGTAAATAAATAAATCATGTAACAAGGTTACTTTGGCTAATTTCACCTTCAGGTAATCATCTCAGTTTTCAAAATCAAATTTCATGCAAGGAAGGACAATTCGCGCGATGGAAATTAATGTTTAATTGTAAAGGTAAGTCAATGAATTCAAAGGATTCAATTACCTCTGGCATTTTCCATTAGACAACAACAGTTTTAACTGCGGGTAAGCGGGTAATCTTCAAACAAGATTTAAAAAAAAGTAAAATCGATACTCACAAAACCTCCGTCTATTCAACCAATAAGGTTCCTTCTTCTTGGGTAATGAAACATCCGGGTGTTTAGAAAGCCTGTTGTATATATCAGTTGTCCCACATTTAGGTTGGCCAATGATTGCGAAGTACGGTAGACATCGCAGCGTATAGAAAGTGTCAGATTCACTATGGTTTCGATTAACCTTTTCCAGAAAAGGGCAGGTAGTTGGTTTGTAGTTCTTTTCTCTCCAGCATGGGTTTTTGTAGTTGGAGGAAAACTTGGGTATTCTCTTAAATTAAAAAAATATTAGATATTGTTTCATATCTTAAATAATAGTAATGAATTAAAAAGTGTTATGACGTCATAATGTTTTTTTGCATTGTCTTGTCACTATGTGCAGGGTACCGATTTCTTTGGAGATGTGCATATTTGTGGTAATTTGAGGAACATTAAATGTGATTATACATGTACATGATATCTGCCTCTCTTGTCTTCTAGAATCAGAAATATGAAAACATGTAAAAAGAAATATAAAATCTTCTTCAAACTTTGGATATTTGTAATTTATTGTAATTCGTGTCGAGGGTTTTTTAATAAGAAACTTAAGGTTTTAACTAGGTTCTCACGTGAATTTGGACCAGTTGTTCTAAATCCTTTCTCCTGAACATCTCCTTCCTGATCCTGATTAATACCTACCAGTGCCATGATATCCAGCTTCTTCAGATATCTCCTGTACATCTCATTTTGCTGTTTGGTAGACCTCTTTCTGATTCTGATTAATACTAACCAGTGACATGATATCCAGCTCCTTCAGATATCTTCTGTACATCTCCTTCTGCTGTTTGGTAAAACTCTTCCTGTTCTGCTAAATAATCCTGATTATTACATACCAGTGACATGATATCCAGCTCCCTCAGATACCCCTTGTACATCTCCTTCTGATTGTTTAGTAGAACTCTTCCTGTTCAGATTAAGAATCCTGATTAATACATACCAGTGACATGATCTCCAGCTCCTTCAGATATCTTGTGTACATCTCCTTCAGATGTTTGGTAAAACTCTTCCTGATCCTGATTAGTACCTACCAGTGCCATGATATCCAGCTCCTTCAGATATCTCCTGTACATCTCCTTCTGCTGTTTGATAGAACTCTTCTTGATCCTGATTTGTACCTACCAGTGACATGATATCCAGCTCCTTCAGATATGTCCTGTACATCTCCTTCTGCTGTTTGATAGAACTCTTCTTGATCCTGATTAGTACCTACCAGTGACATTATATCCAGCTCCTTCAGATATCTCCTGTACATCTCCTTCTGCTGTTTGGTAGAACTCTTCCTGATCCTGATTAGTACCTACCAGTGACATGATATCCAGCTCCTTCAGATATCTCCTGTACATCTCTTTCTGCTGTTTGTTAGAACTCTTCTTGATCCTGATTTGTACCTACCAGTGACATGATATCCAGCTCCTTCAGATATCTCCTGTACATCTCCTTCTGCTGTTTGGTAGAACTCTTCCTGATCCTGATTAGTACCTACCAGTGACATGATATCCAGCTCCTTCAGATATATCCTGTACATCTCTTTCTGCTGTTTGTTAGAACTCTTCTTGATCCTGATTTGTACCTACCAGTGACATTATATCCAGCTCCTTCAGATATCTCCTGTACATCTCCTTCTGCTGTTTGGTAGAACTCTTCTTGATCCTGATTAGTACCTACCAGTGACATGATATCCAGCTCCTTCAGATATCTCCTGTACATCTCTTTCTGCTGTTTGTTAGAACTCTTCTTGATCCTGATTTGTACCTACCAGTGACATGATATCCAGCTCCTTCAGATATCTCCTGTACATCTCTTTCTGCTGTTTGTTAGAACTCTTCCTGATCCTGATTAGTACCTACCAGTGACATGATATCCAGCTCCTTCAGATATCTCCTGTACATCTCTTTCTGCTGTTTGTTAGAACTCTTCTTGATCCTGATTTGTACCTACCAGTGCCATGATATCCAGCTCCTTCAGATATCTCCTGTACATCACTTTCTGCTGTTTGGTAGAACTCTTCTTGATCCTCTCCAACTGTGGTCTGATGTAGGGCTCTAACTTCCTGCGAGCTTTCTCCTCCTCTAGAGAGAGGGTTCCCCATGAACTGTTTTTCTCCAATTGGACTGACGGCATGTCAATCTTGTGCAACACATTCCTATAAAGCAGACACAGAGAAGATACTTAACCATCAGCCGTTATTGAAACAAGGGTTGGACGTGTTATCAAATGAATTGATAAGTTAAACAGTTAAATAATGAATAAATACTCTGTCAAAAATGTACAATCATTTGATATTCTCATAATAGATTAAGGATAGTGGAAGCAGAACATGAGAAATAAATGATACCTACGAGGACCAATGTCATATTTTTAAATGAATTCTATACTTTATATGAAATAAACTCATTTGGTATTCTAGATACGTTCTCGTCTGTCTGTAGATGCAAAGGGGAGTAACTCCAACTTGTTTGGTTTATCTTAGTAGTCCGAACATTTCAGTATCCGAACTTTTTTTGATGAAAAACGGAAGCGTTCGGATTATCGAGGTTTGACTGTAGTCGTAACGTATATGATAATAATGAAATAAAATACATAAAATTTTTCTCATTTCCATTAAATGATATCTAAAAATGATTTTTGTGTGCTTCTCATAAGAAAACGTAATTTGAACATCATAAATGCATAGACACCTTAATATGCTTAAAAATTCACTCTGTTAAAAATATCATTGACTTGTTTTAAAACAAGCAATCTCCACCTACCTGATAAAGTGATCTTCGTTGAGGTGCACGTCTATCTTGACAGGTAGTCGGTAGACCGGGTAGGGGGTAGCAAGAAGGTAGAGGAGGGCGGGGGGAGCCAGGAGGGCGGGGAGGAAGGGGGACAGCGTCACCAGGAGGGACACCAACCGTATATGGGTCAGCCGGAACCGGAAGGAGATCATTGTAGCTCAAGGTTGTGGACTGTGGAAAATGGTGGATGGAATGAAAGTAAAGTTTAAAACTGACAATGGTGGAAATCGAACATTGAACATGCATATTTGAGGGATAGTTTATGAATGTAATGTTGTTGTTACGGGATATTTAGTATGTTTAGTATATAAACGATAACTCGAAACTTGGTTTGTGAAGGTCTGTTATGCATGACATGGTCGGTTTACACTTTGAAGTGCTGTAGGTTTTGTGGTATTATAGAAGATGACAGGAGATGGTTTGAACACATAGGAATGTGCTATCTCTTGACCAGTTAGGAGGTTCAAGAAGACAATGGCACTAGGAGGTGAGTTGTGATATGACATTAATTGAATTGTAAAAGTCGTGCTAATGATCACATTTAACTCTGATATATCTGAATCTCCAATTCGTGACAAGCTTATGAAGTCACATGTTGCTGAACCTAAAAAAATATGTTTAAATTGTTACATACCTACAAGAGTGTTATAACTACAAAAAATGTTGAAACCGGATTACCTGGAGATGTATGTAATTCTTTAAAAAGGGGAGACCAAGGCAAAGCATCGTGACAACCTACAGATAGGGCGATTTGTTCATTATCAACCAATGCGGGCAATCATTTAGAAAAATTGTGACCGACGCTGGCGTCGTTAGTGTGAGTTGGAAAGGGGCCATCGAAATGTTTGAAAAATGACGTTTGTTGATAATATGTCACAGAAACACAAAACGAAACATTAAATTATCATGGACCTACTACATAGATTGGTATCAGGGTGTCGAATGCTAATCTCCAAGGGTCAAAGTGAACTGGGAGGAATAATTTGTCCCAAGTGATCAAAATATTTCTTTATGGTTAACACATTACTTAAGGGGGCAGTAGCAAGTTTGCGTGGAGAATAAACTTATAAGGTGATGTCAGGAAAATAACATATGGTTCCAACTGAAGGTCAATGTATTTAAACTAAATGCAGCAGTAATAAACTAAATACGTACTGTAATGTTAAGTTAAGCCATGCGATTCGTTTTCTTACAAAAATAATTATTAACGACGTTCACACAAAAATGGCCACAATAGACTTTATGTGAATCTGTATAATTTGTTCTCTTGATGGATATGTGTAATGACAATTTTCACACTTTCAAAATAATACATTTGTGTTAAACAATTATCAGTAAAAAAATTAAGAATAAATTTTTTTTTAAAAAGGTGCTACTGCCTCTTTAAGCTAACTAACGTATTTTTCTTAAACAAATATTGAGGTGTGGTGAGGTGAGGTGTTTTGAGGTGAGGTGATTTGTGTTGGTGAGGAGGGAAATTGGATGAGGTGTGATGAGGTGAGGTACGGTGAGGTGATATGTGGTGATATGGGATGAGGTGAGGTGAGATCACATGTGGTTTCAAGAGTTGTTTAGTGCAGGGAGAAAGCCCCCAACACTATTATGGCTATGCATTTCGGTGAAACCTGCGAGCATCGTTGGAATTAGCGAACCAATGCTGGTACTAAACTGAAATTAATTGTAGCATTACACCTAAACCTTACTGCGTGAAAACAGTTCTATATAGAAAACATAGCCTTAGCCCAGCCTCATGGCCCGATTCGAACCTAAAGAATTTCAAATTTGGAAAAATTACACCAAAAGGAGAAGATTTTTTAAAATTTGGAACTGCTTAAATAAAAAGGCAGCTCTTCTCTGTCTGATGCTTTCTAAATGTTAACATGAGAATGAGAATGTATGAAAAAATTAGTGTAAATTATTGACATATATAAACAATTTATCATTTAAAAAAATTGAAACATGGGTTGTATTTCAGGCACTTAAAGTTTTCAAAATTTAGCTTATGGCCTATAATGACAAGTGTACTTCATTAATACTTCTAATGTCATTATAATGTTACCTTATTGTCCAGTATTTCAAAATTGTCACATTTGCTTGCTTCCTGAAATAAACTCCCGATTTTTTCGATATCCTACTTTTTCATTAATGGCAGACTCCGGGTTCTTAGCCTTGTATATCTAGCATTTATACAAATAAGCGAGTTCTTCACTCCCGATTTTGTCAATTACGTAGGCCCACAGAGAATTACATGCATTTACTCCTCATCCAGCTGTCGTCAACTTCAGAACCGTTTACGTTAAAGACACCGGTTAACGTATGAATGCAATTCAACATTTCAGCGAAGGTACATCTGTTTAAAAGTATCCAAAATGCAGAACACACAACACACGATCACACATCCGAATAAGGAGTAATCACTAAGCAAACTGTCTACACCATTGTACACTGGGGGCTCAACAATACAAGGGGTGTTCTCAAACACACGTCCACCCTTATAAAGAGGCAGGGTGGGTTTGGGTAAGTTATACCCGGCTTATCAAGATAACAGAGTTCAAGTTTACTGATCAATTCCTGAACACTGAGCAGGTCAGATAAATCAACAGTTAAAGTCTTTATTCAAACTGGGTCGTATCACACTTTGTTTACCTTGAAACTTTATTAGCAGTACCTGACAGGCTAATACCTGAAAGGTAAACAAAAGATATTGAGTTTTTAGAATTTATCGTATTTATTTTTCCTGGTAAGTTCATATACACTCAACGGCAAAAGAAACGTCACCTTATTGTGCTTTAGTGATGATGAAAAAAAAACCTGCTGCTAGAGGAAGTTGTTGTCATTGATAAACCTAAGTTTATTCATTAGGGTATTGACTATCTAAGTCTGGCAAACACACAATAAACACGGAAATCGCTGTTAACGATGCATGTCAAATGATCTCTGCAAATATCAGTAAAGGATCTATAGAATATGAATTAAAAAAATATTACTTCATGAAACTTTATTTCGCACACGCTTCATAGATATAAGACGTTCTTTCGCATAACAAAAAGTCAGATTTAACTATCATATCTTGCCTAGTGGACAAAAAATAAAAATTTCTCAAAGAAGTACAGACGTAATGACTTAATCATAATATTTCAATTTTCAAGATAGCTAGCCTCTGACATTACAATCATGTAACTATGTGCTAGTTGTTTATCACTAATAAAATATATTGACTTTTAAGTAATGACGTTTCTTTAGCTGAGTGATTAGTTTTTTAACTGTTTTATCAAGATAACAAAAAGTCAGAAGTTTAAAGAAATAATTAGTATTATAATGAATCAAATTTATAGTGATTTTTTGTTTGCTAAAATATATTATAATGCCTTTTGTGCAAAGGAGCGATTGTGACTAGGATCTAAAGTTTGATCTTTGATTTTTGTAAAAAAAAATAAAAACAAGTCATATATAAATTATCACCACTGGTAACTACCTGCCAAAAATATATCAGATGTCTGTAAGGTATGACATACGAAAATGCTTACTGATTCTTAACTTACGTAATGAAATTTCAAAATTATCTGTTTGATGAGTGGTTTAGGTTTAGATTTTACCGTATTGTCATGACAACAGAGTTCAATTTTACTCAATTCATAAAGGAGCATGTTCTCCTTCATCCTATAAAAGTGTACATCTATGTACTTAGCTCAATAAACGGTGATACATGTCCCTAGTTATACGGCCTTGAGATATAAATATTTAGTTTTTACTCTCCCGTTGAACATATCGCTGTTTAATAAATCATGTGTCATAACATCCCGCGCTGTCAAAATTATGTGACTTAATACTGACGTCATAATCGTTAAGAATGACGACACAATGTCAGCGGGCCTACCAGCGGCGAATTTCTTAATGTTTTCGGCGATGTTTTTTAAAGCCAGTAATAGATAATTAATACTTATCTCTGTCTCGTTAAAAAACATTTTTATGAAACTCGTGAATGGTATAGGTATTTAACTCTCTTTCGTTTTTTAAATACCAAACCATTCACTCTATTCTCAATATATTCAACTCAATATATGTTAAAAAGCAGCGCAAGACGCCTCCCAGTTTTCATGATAAGAAAGAAAATGCAGCAAACCACATTCAACAACATTCAATGATAGACAAACCTGCACAATCTAATATATAACAGAAGAAAATTTTATTATTTCTGCAGTTTATTTACTTATTTACTTTACTGCAGCGAACCTCATCAAACAACATTCAACCAAAAAGCTCATAAATAACAGAAATAACGTTATGCCTTCAACAGTTTATTTACTTCACTTGGAACATACAGCACAGGTCAACTCCCAGTTGTCGTGATAAGGAGGACAATGCAGCGAACCACATCAAACAACATTCAATCATAAATAACAGAAGAAAAGGTTGTTCTTTCTACGGTTTATTTTCTTTACTTGGAACATACAGCACAGGTCAACTCCCAGTTGTCATGATAAGGAGGACAGTGCAGCGAACCACATTAAACAACATTCAATCATAAATAACAGAAGAACAGGTTATTCTTTCTACAGTTTATTTACTTTACTTGGAACATACAGCACAGGTCAACTCCCAGTTGTCATGATAAGGAGGACAATGCAGCGAACCTCATCAAACAACATTCAATCATAAATAACAGAAGAAAAGGTTATTCTTTCTACAGTTTATTTTCTTCACTTGGAACATACAGCACAGGTCAACTCCCAGTTGTCATGATAAGGAGGACAATGCAGCGAACCACACTTCCCTTCTACAGAGCAGAGAACCTGACCATCGTCCTCAGCATGACCTCCAGGAAGAGCTTCAGGATCAGAGTCCACACAGATGTATTCCCCAGACGCATGACCATCAGCTGGTCCCATCAGATACCCGGAGTACTCCAGACTCCAGCCAGGGTAGCAGGTGTTCCGTGCAGGAACCATCAGAGATTCACTACCAGTACTGCTCTCACACACCACACAGGGCATGTCTTCATGACGCATGTTTTCGAAATACACGTGTGGATATACTGCCAAGTACTCAGTGCCGTAAATTGTGGACCGGAAGCGCTTGTCAGTGTGCCTTGAATCGGTGTAGTTGGCGTAGAAAGGTTGCTCTGGCAGACACAAGATAGTTGCTGCTGCAGCCTTGTTGGAAAATAGAGTTCCTCCCGTGGATCCTGTTGGAAAAGAAAGAATCTCTACAATTATTACGATCAGAACTGATTCCCTAATTATCAAAGGTATACCGGAAAGGGTTTTAAAGCCCTAGGGTTGTTATATTTTGCAATATCAGGTAAGAAATTATTGAACAGTTTTTATAAAAATATCTTTGTTTTGAGTTGTTATACTATGTTAAAGTGTGGTTACTGAGAGGTGTTGTACACAATCACTGATTGTTTATGCTTTGTTAGTGCGTTTGACAACAGTGATCAAAACCTAATGTCACTTATTCATCGTTAAATGGTCAGTAGCACTTTTTATGGGTCCACAAAAAGGCTCCACAAAATGAATTTGCTTGATGCTTGTTTGAGATATGAGCTATGAGCAATGAATTAAAAGTGAGTACTTAATAAACCAAAACCTGTGCCTCTGAACAATAAATTCCTTTTTTCAATAGTCAATGTTTCAATGACAAGTTGACTTCTTTGAATACAGCGATGCCATTTTAATTAGACCGACACTACGGAGATGAAGTTATTTATCATTGTCAATTCAACATGGTAACTACGTCTTGGCATTGTGATGTTTTACTTGATGGTATCAAATCGAAAAACAGGGGTACTGTATGAAATCTACTGTAAAAATAACTCCCAGGAGATATTGGCCAGGCAACCGATGTCATCATATAGATATTGCTAGATTTTACATAAGAAATATCGCATTTTTAATACAATTTTGGAATAAAAGGTGTAAGAAATATTCCAGTTTTTGTACTGTCACCTTTGTACACGACCGTGCTGCAAACGGGACAAGAAGTTCTTCCCCATCTGGTAAAGGTTGCGCCTCCTTAAAAACAACAAAACAACAAAATAATAAAAACAACATCACAACATAACAACAACAAAAACAAAACAACATAACAACAAATGAGTTGCTTTTGCAATTATTTAAAAAAAAACTTTAGTTAAAATGTTTTATAAATTATCAGCTGACCGTCTAAACTTTCCATATGAACAACCATAAAACTGATTTATTGAGCATTTATATTGGTGTTTAAGTGAAATCTTGTTTGATAGTGTGTTGTTGTATTTGCTTGTTGATCTGGTAGTTAATCGGAAATGGTTCGGGATTAAGCATGTCTAAAATCATCACTATTCCAAAGAGTATCACGTAAGTGATTTGTTAAAGAATTTCATACAAATACTCTCATTCTGTCTAAATTGTTTTTAGATAAAATGCAAGTAAAACAAATAAATGAAGAGCACTATGAAAATTACATACCAATGTTAGGAAGTGTTTTACACATGATTCAGATATGAACGAATGTAAAAATATTTTTAGAACGCCTTTGTCACTTTTCGCTTACATATTGTTTCTGTTTTTCATGATGAGAATGTTGTTTTCATTTCTTGAATTCATATTGTGTTAAACAGCATTACTTATTTCTCCTTCAGAGGATTACTTTTGTCTTATTTCCTAAAAATACTCAAAAAGTGAATCTTACTGTCAATTTCATTTCTTTGATTGGTCAAAACATTGATCATTACGATTAATCTACTTCAATAGTCTAACTTCTATCTCAAATTCTATTAGAAAAAGATAACGTGAAAGTTGTTATTCACAAGTTCCCTTATATGTTTCTAAGCATCTCATTATACAAGTTAAACGATTAAAAAAACCTGAAGACCATGCAAAGTGACTTCAATGGCCAAGAATTAAATGCTTGGATCAAAACTATACAACATTTGATATGAAATCAATACTGAAGACCAAATCAACATTTTAAATCATGGTAAGTGACTTCTATTGCCAAGAATTAAGTTCTTGGATCAAAACTACACAACATTTGATACAAAATCAATACTGAAGACCGCAGCAAAATTATAAATCATTCTAAGTGACTTCAATGGCCAAGAATTAAATTCTTGGATCAAAGCTACACAACATTTGATACAAAATCAATACTGAACACCACATCAAAATTATAAATCATTCTAAGTGACTTCAATTGCCAAGAATGAAATTCTTGGATCCAATCTATTTATTTATTTACCTGTTTTGTTGCCACCGTCTGGTGTTGGACCAGTGAGCTGATTCTTCAACACTGCTATGTCTACCTCTGCTCTCACAAGATCTGACTGGGCGCTTCTCAACTCAGTAATGGCAGTGTCTAGTTTAGTATTCAATGTTGTGATTTCACTTTGGGAAACGGCGAGGTCAGTTTTCATCTGAGCAACTTCTTCAGCAGGAGTCTTGGCTTCTATTGAATGTTCCAACAGTGCAAGATGACTCAGGAGGCTGGAGATGTCAAGACTTCCATTTGATTTTGTAATTGGCATAATTATTCCAGTGGCAGACCAAATATTAAGTAAAAGAAAAACATGGTAGAGGAAAACCATGACTGGGCTCTCTTTAACCAGAACGAGTTAGATAAAGCTTAGGGTCATATCTAGATCTGTATGAGACCAGAACACTTGTCACTTTGACCTTTGTTTTATCATGTTTTAAAACTGGAGCTGCGAGTTCATACAGACCATGTAACATTGTTTTATGGCGACATACTTTAAAGCTCCAGTATCATACTTGCATGCGGTTTGTGATGAAATTTAGGTATTTAGAATATAAAAACATCCCTTGGTAGAACAATCTTTTGTCGAAATTTTAATATTACATTTACATATACTACGCGACAATAGTTTAGACTCACCACCAAATGATGCCATGAATTTGTGGTATTGGCGAGTTTGGTAAAATTGATTTATACTTTCTCAAACCTCAACTCCTTACCAAAGTGTCATGCATTTGTCATTAATGGATCTTGATGAACACGTCCATCATGAAAGTTAACTGACAAATGTTCAGGTAAAGTCCATTCTTTTGAAAATACATTTTTTACGTCATTATGACCCCATTGTAACGAGGACAGTTTTTCATTAATTTTTTTTCTTTAAATCATTGTTACAACATTGAGTCCGAGACATGAATAATAAAGTCATTAGATCTTAAGATATAAGCGATAGAAAATAGGACGTTTCACCGAGTCTAAACTTTTTTATCGTAGTATATTTTTATCAACAATAACATACTTATTTCGACGCCAAAACCACAGTACCCCTGTGAAAAGGGCAAAGCATTTAAAGAACTCGCGTTCGGTGACGTAATCATTATGCATGTAGGATTTACACCGTGTCTCAATTACCGAAATTGCGCTCGATGGGTAAAAACTTTGGCAGCAACGAATACCTAATTTGGAGAAAAAGAAAATAAAAGTTTTCAAGCATAAATTTAGAAATCGGAAGTTGTGAGATGGCCACACTTGATTCGCCTTATGGTCATTTAGGTAAATTATCTCCCATGAATTTTGGTTCAATTTTCCCTAGGTTCGTCGCAAAACTTAAAAAAAAATACAAGGAAAATATAAATTTACATTGAAAAATATTGCACTCTGTGAATGAATCTTTCAAATCTTTTATCTGATAGCTGAAAGTTGGTCAGTTGATGTTCTGTTGTATGTAAAGTCACTATTATCATTTGAAATGAATTATCAATATCAGAAATAAATATCTGGTTCTGCTCTGAATAATGTTAACTAATGTAATGCAATATTTGGTTTGTATTCGTCCAGAAAAGGATTTTCTTAAGTCTTCAGGTAAACAACAGTATTTAATAAGTATTTTGTTTAAGCACAATCATCTCAGTAACCCCTCAAATGTCATAATCAAAACATGCGTTGGTGTTATATCAATTTGTCCTAAAAGTCAAGTACATTTTAACTGGGTTTTCCTTATCATATTGCAGATTAATTTTGTCACAAAAAAAATAAAAATTCCCAGGATTTGTAGGTAACTGTTCTAATCAAAACACTAAATGATACCAAAATTATGTTCACTGATGGGCATAATTCGAGTAAACTGTCAAAATTAAAATCAAACCAATAAATCTATGAATTATGTATTAAGGATCTCCATGATGACTTTACATATATATAAACCAAAGGAGAACATATGAACAAAAATGAGTCATTAATACAATCTTTCAAATTCAACATTTTTTATCAACTAGAGCTTAAACATTATTTTCACTTATTTTATTTATTCTATTTTCCTTGTTAAATAGAGCATATCTAATCTAATCGATATCAAAGTTAATTAATTAGATAAAACAATTAATTCAAAGACAGACACGTTTGAATTTGAAAAAGTTTTCAAAAAGAGTCATCTCATTCACCAACAATATGTTAAAAATTCATATCCCCCTTCAACTTGTGTCTCATTAAAACGTTTGATCAACCTTTGAGACATAGTTAAGAAGCTTTTGACCAAACAGGACTCATACGAGTTTTCCACAGCAATCTTCTTTTTTGGCCAATTAACATCAAATTTTAGAAACATAGTTTTCAAAATTGTTAATCATGACACACACACGTTCATGTCAGTCTGTATCTTAGTACTTACTTTTCACCAAACCTTAACGTTAATAAATATGTTTTACAGTGTTATAAATGACACACCTTCATATGATTATGCATGTCCATATCAAATTTAATCAAAATGTGATTATTACTTTAGAAGCTGTGAGTGGGATAGGACTAGTAACAGATTTCTTACAAATTTACCGCATTTTCTCCATATTCCATATATCATTTGTAGATTTTTTCAAATTGTTACTGATGACACATAATTACATCGGAAAAACAAAGCAGTTAAACGTTCTAGAAAATCAAATTAAGAATACTATTGAAATCTTTATAACCTTTTTTCATTCTCTGATGACGTCACAATAGCAAATTTATTGTTTATAATGAACTCAATACCTGTCGATTTATCAACTGAACTAATTAAACCAGTGTTTCTGAGTTAATGTTGAAACTTGTCGAGTGAGGTTAATTGTGCACAATCATCTTCTGAGAACTTTCTTCCGAAAAATGTTTCAAGTATGATACTACTAGCATCAATAATAAATTATTTATCGCAAGTTGGATGATTGCAGTAATTTTTGCTGTAAACTTTTACCTTTCCCCAGGTTGCGGAATTATTGGTGTTTTTTAACTGTAGCTTATACCTAAGTGTTTATGTGGGGTCAGTCAACGTCTTGTTTTGTCTACCAAATAGACAGACGTGAGATTTCCTGTGGTGGCGGAGTACCTAGTGTACATCCGGAGGGAAGATGGTGAAGGCATCCCTCAACGTTTCCTCCCAGCAGCCATCATTTCAATTATGTCTTGGAGCAGTACTATACACTAACTACCACAGCCCCCAAGGGAGAGAACTCTGAATGTATTAGTTACGTCACGTAATAAACATACAATGGCTCGTCGTCATTGACCCCTCCATATTCAGGCCCTAAAACCTTATACAACACCTTCTACTGTGGACATCTCCGACCTTATGGAGTGGTGAGGACGTACCGCCAGGGAGGCGGGGGTTCTAGCTCCAAGTGAGGCAGAGTGTCCTACACCCTGTTCTTGGTCAGCCTCCCCCACGGGCAAGGTGTCTTGTCTGTCTGGTTCAGATTCAGCATGCATGCGTAATCTGTCAGGGCGGAAGGGCACTCCTTCTGTCCCACTACTCTCAGCAGAGTATGATGGAGATTGGGAGACGAATCGTAGTCTCTCTATGGTGCTGACCTCGAGACCTGACCTGACCTTTTTTACGCCAACTTTGCTGTGGTGGACATTATATTGGGCTGGTTTTGGAAGTTTTGCATAGTCTTCATCAAATTCTATCCCCGAGACGTATCTACCGAAGACCAAGCGGGATTAACCCAGGCTGGGGATTCAGGTGATTTCTGAGCAACACCAAGTCTTTTCGCGAGTTCCTGTTTTGGGAAGTTAACTTTGTATTACATTTCTGTTTGTCTTGGTTGCTTTTCTTGTGCTGGTTCTGGGCAGGCTAACCCATTTTAACGGCCCCAGTCTGTTACCTGAATACCTTCCCGCAAGGATCTCGCAGCCCCCACCACTGTGGGAGTGTGGGCTAAGGCGAGGCTGGGACGGTAATAGTACATTAAATATTAGTACGCTTTTGAAAAAACATCACTATTTGTGCTTAACTTTGATTGCTAAACAATCTTATTTTCCAGCCTCCTACGAGGTTCGTTCGCTCTGGTGTCCATTCTATCCAGGTAGCTTTTGGTCACATGACCATAGGTGGCGCGGGGTTTGGAGGCCAAATTTGGACAGGTAACTCCCGTCTTCTTTTATCCGTGTAATTTGATGAAAGGATAAATGACAGGCAATTAATTGGTTACAGTGAGTCGTCAACGGTAAGCACAAATAATGACATTTATTCCAAAATGTACAAGTTAACATAATTTAATACATTGCCTAAATACCAAAACATATTTTTTTAAATTGTATCTCTTGATTAGTATCCAATTTCAGAACTCGACAAAACGTCAAATAAACTCGTCTCTCTCAGACAATATAATTCCCGAGTTTAACTTCAGAAGGAATTAAAAAACAAGACCAAGCAAATCGAACATCTAAAAACCGTATTTGACATAATATAAGATAGCCTGCCTTTTAGAAAACAAAACCAATATCAAAGAGGAGGGGAGTCCCTGACAATGACATTTAAGCCATATCTATACAAGTCTAACAAACGACCTTCAATGGTCATTAAAAGTCAAGGTTCGGGTTAATAAGAGCTGAAAGAAAATCGAGCCTTTTCTTTCCCTGATGGCGTCACCCAAGTGTATTGCTTTTAATTGACATATGCAATGCTCGTTGATTTATCGACAACTTATCAAACCAGTGTTATGAGTTATAACTGTTGAGTGGAACTAATTAGGGACCAAATTCTTCGAAAAAATATTCACCACAAAGATCTTCCAATGATGAATACTTCTGTAATCAATAACATCAAGTAGTTTAAATTCAGACAGATAGGTGCTTTAGATTTCATCGTTGACAAGTTGTATGTATGTGTTTATTCAATGTAGCCATGGCTACGTGGATGTGTTAATTCTAATGCTAGTTTGTAAGCAGGCAAGAATACCCGGATGTACACTGAAAGGATCACTGGCGTGGAGGTAGGCACAGACCAGAAGGTACCAAAGAGCATTCCTTGAGCCATATTTGCGTTTTGCAAATCAAGAGCGAATCTCTCAGTACAGTTCTCTGCGCACGAGATGTGAAATGTAACCATTTTCTTCATTTTAGTCACTTTCCATGTCTTTGTGGTCAGAGAAGTTCTGTTGGAATGCCATCCCACCAATCGGAAGGTTTTGATAGAGAACTATGATGGAATTACAGAGGAATTCCTAATATGGAAAGGATTCGTTGACTCAAAGATGGTTTGCTTCAGGAAATGTTTCTATAATTTCCGATGCATCACTTACCAGTTCAAAGAAAGCAGTAAAGCATGTCGGGTGTATGCAGCTGATATTGACACATTGAGAAACTGGGAGGCAGAATCGGAAGTTGGTCACGTGACCTATCAGCTACAGGGTAGAGGTGAGTGTCCTTATATGGAAAGGAAGGAAAATCAAGAAGGAATGGTAACGAGGTTTAACATTGGCGTTAGTCATTTCATCTTGTCAGTGAAGAGGATTTTTGATTGCGAATATTTGTTTGTAACTTGATTATCATTTGTGTTGTAGTTGTGTTTGAAAGGGCAGATAATCATAAGGTCTTTCGGGCAAGTCATACAAAATGTGTTTTTGAATATATGACAAGGGTCACTTGAGTATGAAGGTGTGTTTAGTGTTGTAAGACAATTTGGGTGGGAAGGGTGATTACCTGTTAGGAGTGTTTAAAATGTTAGTGGAGTGGGGGATGATTTGGGTTTTGAGGGGGGGGGGGGGGGGGGGGGGGGGCTGATGAAAGAGTTTGTTTTGGTAGATAATCTGGGTAGCCTCGACAGTAAAGGGTGTTTGAGGTAGGTAGGAATGTATATAGGATGATGAGCGTGGTTAGGAATGTGTATAGAATGATGAGCATGGTTAGGAATGTATACAGAATGATGAGCATGGCTAGGAATGTACATATAATGATGAGCGTGGTTAGGAATGTATATATAATGTTGAGAGTAGTTAGGAATCTATATGGAATGATGAGCGTGGTTAGGAATTTATATGGAATGGTGAGCGGGCCGGAAAAGAATGTATAAGGAAAAGTGAAAGTGGTTAAGAATGCATAAGGAATGATTAGCGTGGTTAGGAATGTATATAGAATGATGAGCGTGGTAAGGTGTGTATCTAGAATGATGAGCGTGGTTAGGAATGTATATAGAATGATGGGCGTGGTAAGGAATGTATTTAGAATTACGAGCGTAGTTAGGAATCTATAAGGAATGATGAGCGTGGTTTGGAATGTATATAGAATGGTGAGCGGGCCTGAAAGGAATGTATAAGGAAAAGAGAAAGTGGTTAAGAATGCATATGGAATGATGAGCGTAGTTAGGAATGTACAGTAAAAAAATAGAAAGTGGTTAGGAAAATTTAAAGAATACCGAGCATGGTTAGGTGTGTATACGGATAAAAGGGCGTTTTGATTACTAGTTGATTTACCGGAATTGAATTAGGTTTTTTTTACTTTCTTTATTTAGGTGGTTTTGGAGAAGAATGCGAAAGTGATGAGGAATGTCCCTTCCCGAACTCCGAGTGCAGACAGTCTACATGTGGCTGCATCCTAGGCTACAGCTTCAACCCCGTCAACCACGCCTGTACACATGGTATAATCAAAACACTTGTGCAGCGTGTCAAGCCACTTCAACTTCCAAACAATTTTGATAATTGTAGATACAAATAAAAGGCTTTTAATTTATGCTTTAGTTAACATTTTATGTCACGGATTGAAATATTACCGTTCTTGTATATAATACAAATGAACGTTAACGTAGATGCATTTTCTACTGCATAAAGCATCTCGTTACCTAACCTGATTATCCCTAGTCACAGAATAAAATGTACATTATCATGCATGGATAAACGTTTATAACATCAACATAGTAATCAAACATTGCATCGCAGTTGGTTATACTTATTTAATTTGTTTTGTGATATTCCTTTACCGATTGAGGAGACGTGTTTATAATGTATAGACTAACTTTAAATATAGAGTATGTTTGTAATATCTTACAATTCGTGTCACTTTTCAGGTTGCACATCATACGGCAAGTCCTATTCAACATTCCTTGGGGTAGTCTTTTATGGTCTTGATTTGAGTTTGCAAACGGTCAATTCTCTTGAAGATTGTCAGAAGAGCTTTTCCACAACGATCGACTGCATAACCTTCGACTATAAGCCAGATGGACGTTGTTATGTCAAATATGGTGGGGCTCTGGATGATCCTAGTCTTGTACGTTCAGTCGCAGACACAACCCACGGTGTCAGGAATTGCTACAATTAATACTGTTAGCATGTGTAACTCTCTGTGTTTGAAGATATAACTCTAAAGCGATAGACATACTGTGTTTGCAAATCAGCGTCAGAAAACAGAATTATTATAGTTGTAAATTAAATTCAAAATTGAATGGGTAGCATACAGATTCTTGTATTTTTTCGCCGCAAGCAATGACCATACCATCAGTTTACCAAATCTCCCGTTTCCACTGAAACGGAGGTTCAACAAGCGGAAGTTAAGGTGTTGTTACATTCATTACCTTCCTGATGTGAATACTTTTGGTAAAGATTTGATTAATTTGTGCTGCCCGTTTGGAATATATATGTTGAATGGTCGTTTCCCTGGTCATGCCCATGGTAGTTTTACTTACTTTTCTCATAATGGACGTAGTCTAGTTGATTACATTTTGTGTTCTAGTCTGATGTTTGATTCAGTCGAAAGTTTAAAGGTTCACACACGTACAGAATCCGATCATTTCCCTTTGTCGTGCTGTATTAAGTGTACAGCTGATCAGGTGCATGCATATGACGAAGATGTCGTTAACCAAATTGAAAGAAATAGATGGAAACCTTCAAATTCGAACTTGTATCTAGAGTGTCTCGATAAGAATATATCTCAATTAAGTATGAATGATTTTATTGATTCAGCAAATATTGACACGGCTTCAGCTGCAACTACACTTATTAACAGTGTACAAAATAGTGGTAAGGAAGCAGGCATGCTTTCAAGAAACAGTCAAATTAAAGAAAGATCCCATATATGGCATGATGCAGAATGTAAAGAATTAAAGAAATTGAAATAATATGTCTAGATAAATTCAGGACCACAGGAAACATCGAATATCTTTATGAATTTCGCCGTAATCGCAATAAATATAGACAACTCTGTCGAAAGAAAAGTGACTTACATTATGAGTCCGTGACTGTGGAATTACTTCAATCCTGTAAGGATGGTAACTATAAGAAATTTTGGTCTGGTGTTAAATCAATTTTGGGTAAATCTGTTACTAAGACCTCAGACATAAGCAACAGACAATGGGTTGAATATTTTCAGACTGCTTTTAATATCAATGAATTAACTATAGATGAGAATTTTGCTTCTTTTGCTGAACAATATATACTACAAAATGAATATCTACTTTCTGATGATGATTCAAATAATATTTTGAATAAGGAGATAAGTTTAGACGAAATTACAAATGCCCTATCTGCTTTAAAACCTGGCAAAGCATGTGGTCCTGACGGACTTCCTCCCGAAATGTGGAAACACGGGGGCAACATTCTACTACCTTACCTACATGTACTTTTTTTGTCTCCGGTGACTTCCCATCTGATTGTATTCCCTCTTCATAAGAAAGGGAGACTAAATGATGTGAATAACTATAGAGGCATTTCTCTCATGGACATTTGTGGGAAATTATTTACTTACATTTTGAATGAAAGACTAAAATCATTTGTAGAATTAAAAAATTTTAATCCTGAGTGTCAAGCTGCTTTCCGCCCTGGTTATTCTACGGCTGATAATGTTTTTACCTTGCAGGCTTTGATTCAAAAATATTTATCTAAGTCAAAGGGTAGTTTTTACTGTTTATTTGTGGACTTTCACAAAGCCTTTGATTGTGTAAATAGAGACCTTTTATGGTTTGTTCTTGCTAATAATGGCATACGTGGTAAAATGTTGTTTATCATGCGTGATATGTACAAAAAATCAATATCTGCTGTAAAAATATCAAACTTTAGTGTAACAGATTATTTTAACTCCTTGAGTGGAGTTCGACAGGGATGTATACTGAGTCCTTTACTTTTTAGTATGTTTGTTAACCAACTTGAGGAGCATTTAATGATGGATAATGACAGAGGTATTTTTGTTGGACCAGACTTTTTAGAACTCTTTTTGTTACTTTATGCTGATGATCTCTGTTTGTTTACTGATACTGTTGTAGGATTGCAAAAGAAAATAAATGTTTTGTCCCAATTTTGTACGAAATGGGGTTTGAGAGTAAATTTTTCCCAAACAAAGATACTTGTTTTTCGTAATGGAGACATTGTAAAGAAGACAGAAAAATGGCTATTTGATAACGTCAAAATAACAACTTCACCATATTATAGTTATTTGGGATTACTCTTTTCAAACAGACTTTCTTAGTCAAAAGCAGTCCAAACCCTTATTCATAAAGCTAATAAAGTTTTTATTCAAATCAAACAACTCAATTATAAATTTAAAAATCTCCCTCCAACAATTTTATTTCAAATGTTTGACACACAAATAATGCCTATTATTCTTAATTGTTCAGAAATATGGGGTATTCATGAATGGAAAATGTTGGAAAGCTTTCATGTCAAGTTTTGTAAATATGTTCTTGGTGTAAATATGAACGCCACAAATGTTGCTGTGTTATCGGAATGTGGACGTCAAAATATATTTTGTTATACAGTTATAAGATGTGTAAAATTCTGGTGTAAATTATTGTGTATGAATGAAAATAGATACCAGAAACAATGTTACCTTATGTTGAAAAGACTTGACGAAAATGATCGTAAATCGTGGGTTACGAATATAAGAAACATAATATGTACATATGGTTTTAATTATGCATAGGAGTTTCAAAATATTGTCAATATTGATATATTTATTAAACAATTGGCTCAGAGAGTTAAAGATTGTAATACTCAAAATATTTTCTCTCTTTTAAATGAACATTCAAATTTGGATTTCTACTCATCTGTGAAAGCATCCTTTAAAATGGAATCATATTTGTTGGTAATTCGCAATAAAGATTTAAGAAGATTTTTAACACTTTTCAGAATAGGTGAATTGAATATAATGAAAAATAACGGGAGGAGAAATAATATTCCGAGAGAGTTTAGATTTTGTCCTTTCTGTAAAATGTTTTAAAAGACGAATTACATTTTATGCTTTTGTGTTCTTTGTATAAAGAAGTAAGAATGAAATATTTGCCTAGTATTCAATGTAAAAGTAATGCATCTCTAATTTCTCTAATGCAAAAAGAAAATGTAAATTGTCTATATTGGTATGCAAACTATATCAAAGTAGCTTTTATGTTACGCTCTTCATTACTTTAGTTGTATACTTAAATTTCTTAACCTGTTAAATATAAGGATGTTTCATTATCTTGCACCAAAACCGTTAATTATTATAATCTGTAATGTATACAATGTACATGGGCCTGTGGCCTTTATACTGAATAAAGATCTTCTTACCTCCCTGATAGAAGTTTGTTGGCACAGCTTCATAGATATTGATAATGATAGAATGACACACCACATCATATGCTTTTGTATCTTGCACATGTAGTTGAGATATGAACCCTGAATGTATTAATCCAATAGCTGATCGGTTACATCAACTAACCTTGACCTTACCACTTCTCGATTTTAGTTCAAAGATGTTTCACAAAAATAAAAGCTGGACTTAAGTTTCGTTACTTTGTCCAATAAACACTTTTATAAGCATTTCATTTAGACGGCGTAATTATCTTAGTATTATGCTTAGTAGTGTTACGTCGTCAAATGATTTATGTAACTGAGTGGAAAACATTTCCTGAAAATCGTAATTTATTAGTTTTTTGTTCCTGTGTTATTGTTACGATAGATGTATAGATAACGAGGATAATTCTGTTTATGACGTCACAAAATGGGGGCATGACCAGGCATGCATTCACTTGTTGTCAGATAGGCCTAAGTGGCTTTCATTACTTAACAAAACATATTTGAGTAGCGGCCTTTAACGCACTATACAATATTGTAATCAGACTTTCTATATTCCAAAGAAAATAGTGAAATATGTTTGTGGTTCTGTGAACTTTAAAGTAATTTTAGAAGAAATGGAGGGGTGGGGGGTCCAATGTTTTGATAAGGATTAGTTAACAAAGGAATTATCAGTATGACATAAACACTTTTATCAAAAGTTGACACTGTAGGCTGTCATTGACTACCAATCAAGCTAATTAAAAGAAATCGTGTTCGTGGGCATGGCTTTCTTGTGCTGACTTTTAGTATTGAAGTATTCTGAGAGACACTGGTTATAATGGGCTGTGGCACGTTTTTTTGATAATTTTACATTTTAAATATTTCACCGATAATTGTAAGTCAATGCTAAATGTATTTGTTTGACAGTGTCAAAAATCTCATTACACAAGCCAATCATATATAGTCAGAGGACGAAGTATGAAGATTAACATAAAATCAATTGGCGACCATTTTTGGTGAACACCTTTGATTCATTTTGTGTAAGAAAAATGAATTGCATGATTAAACTTTACGTTATATATTTGAATTATTACTGCTCCATTCAGTTTAAATACATTGTCTTTCAATTGGAACCATCAATTTTCATTTTCCTGACATCACCTTATATTCCCCCTAAAAACGTGCTACTGCCCCTTTAAACCGGCCAAACAAAATGGCCGCCAATGGATTTTATGTGAATCTTCAAACTTTGTCCTCTGACTATGATGTCTATTATTGTGATAAACTCCTAGCTTCAGCGAGGAGTTTGACACAATAGTTAACGAGGGACAGATAATCCGTAAATCCGAGCATCGAGTTGGTTATTCTTTTACTTACCCAAGATAATTTTGAGGCGTAAAAACGGGGAAAAAAGAGAAACATTAAGAAAAACTACGCTCGGCCGGAAAAGTACAAATTGTACTCATACGCCATTCACAATTTTGCTCATTACCTCAGGATGGCCGGCTCTAAGTAGTTCGCAACTCACGATCTAATTTGAAATAGATTTTCATATTGTTGTCACATTATATGAAAATAATTATTGTCGCACAACCGGAAAGAAA
Source organism: Steromphala cineraria (assembly GCA_916613615.1). NCBI lineage: Eukaryota > Metazoa > Mollusca > Gastropoda > Trochida > Trochidae > Steromphala > Steromphala cineraria. The sequence continues at coordinate 45,774,777 of OU744723.1, forward strand.
AAGTAAGACGTCGTTAACTTTCGTTACGTTTGACAAACTCAGTGAGGAATGTATGACATCACAGCATTACAAAACTATAACAAAAAATGTCATAATCTCTTTGTAAATTCTCCTTTCCACAATGAAAAATCCACTTTTAAGAAAACATAAATGTAATGAATGTAATTTGCAAATAGTACATTATGTTTTTCTTTACTTGCAAGTTCTGAATATGTAATCACCATTAGTCAATATCTTACAGTTTCGTTAATACATCTTAATTTACCATCGGTTTCAAAGGCTATCGGTTTCACATTCGCATTATGTCCACCTGGAAAAGATTGAGGGCTCCAAGCAGTTTTAATGAAAACAGCACAACCAAACTGGTTTATATGGAGATCACAAGTCAAAGGTTCATACTGATTAAAAACACTATGAAACGGTATGCTTTAATTGTTCTTAATACTTTACATAAACTTTTAAAGCACCTTTTCCACAGAAGAAAAGCGTCACTGTCTGGTTTTCATCAATCAATCTATCTTTATTTCAGTACTGAGGAGGCCACAGGCCTATAGTACATTTCATATATACAAATTTCTTAACAACATTGCATGGTAGATAAAAACAGCTACATTCTGAATTACAGTTTCATTCAAACAATTCAAAAGCAATGAAAACTTATCAATTGATGGGTGTATAAAATAGAATTTTTCAATAAAGTTTTTACGTATGCTATTATATGCTGGACATACAAGAAGAAAATGATATTCGTCTTCAACGGCACGATAATTACAGCATTTACAGATTCTGGATTGTCTTGGGATATTTGTAAATCTACCCTTTTCAATTAAGAGATCATGGGATGAGCAACGGAAACGAGCTTAAGATATTCTAAATGTTTTAATATTGACACATGATAAGTAAAGTTCAGTGTAAATGTGCGTTTTAAAGATTGAGTAGTAATTACATTTTGACGATGTCGTAATTGTATCAAGCCAGTTCTGTTGATAAATATCTTTTAATCTTTGCTCTAATGCTCTTTATATTTCTCATTATACTAATCAATACTTTTCGTGGTTTTCATCACATTCTCAATATTGTACCTTCGTCTAATCTTTACAAATCTCATTGCTTAAAAGAGTTTCATTAATACTTTTCTACAAGACTCAATATTTCTCGGTGATATAAAAACACTGTATAGTCGGACACAAAGAGAATCAAACAAACTAAACAGTTGATACCTTTCGATCAAATGAAAACACTTGTAAAGTTTGACACAAGGGGCATTAAACAAATAATACACTTAGTGCTTCATGTCAAATTTAAGCTTGTAAAGTTTGAAAAAAAAGGAATAAAAAAAAGAAAGAAAAAACAATCGGTACTTCTTTGTCAAATGAATACACTAGTAAAGTTTGGCCCAAGGAAATCCAACAACTAAATTGTTTTTGCTCTCAAATAATTATCTTTGTTAGATTTGTTCAGATTGGTAACTTGATACCAAAATCATATTTTAAAGGATTAAAGATCCTACTAATAAACCAACTTATCCATAGTCGCTCCACTACTATATATTTTTCTAATGTATTATTTGAGGCACAGGGACACTTAAGGTAGTTATGTGACTTAATTCAAAGAGAACATAAAAGGGGTCAAAACAAGTTTAGAAACATGAAGTCTTTGAAGGTATTTGAAAGTTAATATTTCCAACAGAGAAACCTTTGTCTACAGAAACTGATGGAAATGTTTTAACTTTTCAGATATTCACATAAAACATGCACTATACTTAATATACAGAATGAACACATAGAGATTATCAAAATCCTAACAAAAAACTCATCAGAAAAAGTGAGAATAAAAAACCCCTTCAAACTTTATGTTTTTTTTATTTTTTCTTCGATTGGCATTCTAGAAGTTGGTGTGATGAACAAAAAGGACAATTCTTATGGATGAACAACTTCTTTATTCTGTGTAAGCGACGTTTCCACATAGATTCTAATGTCGTTGTCAAGCAAGTGATACATGTTGAAGGATGGAGGAAATATATACATGGTTAGGGAAGGGTTGTTTATACAATAGATAAGCTTGATGTACAGTGTTGTGATAAGAAAATGAGCAATGTTGATAGGATGTACAAAAAGGATTAAGTTGATTGGAAGCCAAATAGATGTTTTTACAAGGGAAGAGGTTGATGTACATTGATTGAGTAGGTACCACACCCCACAAGTTGTGTTTATAGAATGGATGAGATTGGTATACATGATGAAAGTAATGAAGAAATGATGGTGAAATTATGAATTACAATGTTGAGGATTTACAAAGATAAAATTATTTTAACAAGTCATGGTAGGCCCTTGGGATGAAATATCCTTCATCTCTGTTGAGAGAAGGGTTAATCTTTTTTATGTGAACTGCTTCGAGGAGTTTGCGGATTTTGTAGTCAGATTGGTTTCTTTCTATGATGCTGATGTTGCTCCAGTTAATGATGTGGCCGGGGTTGACGTTGGCATGATCTGCAATTGCTGATTTTGGGTCGTTCTTTTTTCACTGTTTCAAGCTAGCACAATTTCCAAAGACATATTTTCTCCTTCATTTTACAACTTTACTTTATATTTTGTAAACGAAAACGTTTTAATACCATATTGCATGCCATATATTTTTTTTAAAATCACTCGATCTGACGATCAAACGGAAGGAGGAGCAACGAAAGTTACGGTAAGAAACACTAACAATCCTTATTGAGGGAGTATTGCTCTTTGACGGACGATAGGCATTTATAAACAATATACGTTACCTATCTATGCTTTCGCTTAACAAAATATAGACCTCAAAGATCCAAGTGTTATAAAAGATCATGTACAAAAATCTAGAGTGTCATACGTTCGCTTACGTCTCAAAGTTGTGACCCTTTTCAAACATGTGCATGCTCGCATATTACTAAAACGTCAACGTCGAGATCCTTTTTAAAGACTCAAACCACGTGGATATGTTCACCTTTCGGTATTGCTTTATAACAGTTATTTTCATAATGCTAAAATCTTTAAATAAATATCATCAATTAAAAAGTTGACACAATTGATCCATTTTTTTATGGAAAACAAACAACCATGTTAACAAGTTAGAATTCTGCTTTTGGAATGGCATACGTTTCAAGAAAAGAACGTAATATTTAAAATAAATGAAATATTTTCCACTATCAATCTGGTAAATTCCTCATTATATAAGATTAATATCATGTCAAACTATAATTGTATAAATTGCATATTATTCAACAGGTGAGACGTTTGATAACCAATAAATGGATGCAAATATATCTGAAAATGTCTTGAAGAAGACATTCTCTCCCCACAGAGGCAGATCAAGTCATGAAATGTTGATACGCCATGTTTGTGGGATAGAATAGGAGATGCCTGATTTGAGGCAATCAAAGTCAGATGTGCAATCAGCAACACTATTCTTAAATCATCATTTTGGCTCCTGAATCATGGCAAAGGCATTGTGACTTGATCTGCCTCGTGGGGCGAGAATGTGGAGAAAATAGAATCAAAGCCAAGGTAACAAACAACAAACATGCTACACCTCCTTTCAATATTTTTTGATTGGCACGTTTTACTCTTTAATAATAATAATAATGATAACAAGGACTGCCGCGGCAGTACTTAGGTCTTCAAGACTTCCTGTTTGACCTTCACACACTGTTTGACCTTCACATGTTTTTTTGTCTAAGAGGTAAACAGTAACTAATACATTTTCAAAATGACCATATTTCACTTGATATTCAACGTTTAAGCCTTTACAGAAAATTAAACATGGCTGCAAACATGAATCATCTCAGGTTATACATTCTTGTTGCTGCCTGATGATTGATAAAACACTGCCTAGCATGTTTTTTTGCCAATAAAGTACAGTTTTTTCAATCATACATGTATCATAATCATTCAAAACGAAGGTAGGATTGACCACATTTAAATGCTCCGAACTTCAATGTTAATGTTCAATCTAATTTTGATGAGATTTATCACTGATTGTATCTTCTTTTGGCTCTCTAATGATATATAGAACAATAAATTATCATGAGTCGTTGCTCAGCAATGAGTATTCAAACATATCAACCAAAACACCCATTTTCAAAAATGCAAACTTTGATCCTTCCTCGTGACCTGAAGTGACTGTTCGCGAGCGATTTCATTCTTTTATCTTAAAGACCTTGCTCATGTCTAACTCTCATGCAAAAATCATTAACTTCTATGGTCTGGTTTTTGAGTTGTCTGCCCTTGAATTTGACGATTTTGGGATTTTGGTCAACTTTGTAAGGTCACATCACAAAAAGTATAAACGTTAGGTCTTTAAAATTCAGGAATTCAAGAGAACAATACCTCAGCTACATTCAGTCGGAAATCGTCAAAAATGCACTAAAAGCAAGATGGGGGCCAAACAATGTGACCTACGAATTTGTCCTGTTTTACTTATTTTCATTATTTTTCATTGTGCTCCTTTTAAAAAAAAATTCAAGTCTCTAAGTGCATTTTGAAAAAAAATCAATGTTTAATTTTCGATTTTGGATTCGAACTGGACTTTTAATGTACGAGTCGATTTGGCCAAAAGGTTAGCACGTCGATTCCAGGGTAAGGGCTATCAGCATGCACAGTTTCGTGGAATTTGGAACAGCCGTTTGAGCTGTAGGTTGTTCACAAAAATTGTAAAATAATAATAAAAAAAAGAACTTGAAGAAATCGGATAAAAACAATAGGTCTTCCAGACTTTGTCTTGAAGACCTAATAGCAATACCCATGAAGGTCTATCGTTTGCTAAAAAAAATCAAATGGATAGTGGGGCAATTGTTTTTCCGCCAGAGGAAAATGCCGTAACCGCGAATTAGATCTAATCTAATTAGAACTGAGGTAACAAAGTGCATCAACTTACATATTCAGGTGTAACGAGGTGACTCAGCACTGCTAATGTTTCACAAACAACTTTCAATAAGCATACTGAATAACAAATTCAGACTTCAAGGACTTAATAACCTGCACCTAAACCATGTACTTATACACACTAGTCATGTACTTATACCTTTGTTATAATGTTATGACTTGAAAGATTATATATACACCATGACATCAGTCAGCTGGAACTTAAATTTCTATTGACGTTAAGATTTAGGCCTGTTTTCATGTAGATATTGTAAAATCAACAACCATAAAGGATCAATTAAAAATATATTTTTTCCAAAATACTAGTATATAGACTGGACAATCTGAACAAATGTAACAAACTAATTTATTCAAGAGACGATGGAATTATTGTATTCGATTTACCAGTGTTTTCATTTGAACGAAAGTTATCACCTTTTGAATTCCCCTTGTGCCAAAGTTTTCCAGTATCTCATGTATGTTGCTTTGAAAAGGTACAATATGAAGGTACAAAGTCACCATTGTGATCAAAACCAGATGGTGACGTTTGTTGGTCAGAAAATTACAAGATAAACTTATTCAAAGTAGTAAGAAATGTTAGAGGTGCAGTAGCACATTTTAGAAAAATTTTCACTGATATTAAATACTGAAGTTAATGTTAAAGATATTATTTGACAGTGTCAAAAATCTCATTACACAAGCCAATCTTTCATAGTCGGGGGACAAAGAATGAAGATTCACATAAAATCCATTGGCGGCCATTTTGTATGAACAACTTTGATTCATTTTGTGTAAGAAAAAGGAATCGCATGGCTAAACTTTACATTATATATTTTAATTATAACTGCCCCATTTAGTTTAAATACATTGTCTTTCAATTGGAACCATTAATTTTCATTTTCCTGACATCACCTTATATTCCCCTAAAACGTGCTACTGCTCCTTAAAATAGTAATATTTCATAATGTTTAAAATAACTAAGGACCTTCACTTCTTATCCCAATTTCTGTGAGTTTTGGCTATACTGTTTTCTAATTTTTCACCGAAAAAAAAACTGGTTTCCCCTTTTAAGCAGAAAAAGGTATGAACCTGTAACATATAGCCTTTTAAAACGAGAGTATATTATGTTTTGGAAATTAAATCAACATTAAGATATGATCCGTATTTTAGAACTTGCAAGTAAGAAAAACACACTGTACTATTTGAAAATAATCAAAAGACGATTATTTCATAGTGGAGAGGAGAAGTTACAAATTATGATATTTCGATTATAGATGTGTAGTTATTTGTTGAGAGTTTGGATGTGTTCTCACGTTGTTTGCAAGTTAATCATGTATGTGGGAAAAGCGAAGTATCCTAGTCCCACAGCTCAGAACGGTGACTTATCAAAAGGTTCCCTTAAGGCACTTGAACACTCAACGGTTTCTAAAGAAATTTCTTTTTGGACGCTGCGACCCAGTTAGGTGGCGAATCACAAACCTTTCTTGAACAAACATCGATGATCTTTGTAAGATTTATAATATTGATAACCAGTCAGGGTAGATAACCAGGACAAGTCTTCTCGCATGCGTAAAAAGTTGGTTAGAAATCAGGTTCAAAACAGGGGGGTGGTTTTACGTTTTTTGTACTGTTGGCTCTTATTGCACAAACATTCGAAATACTACGAAAGAAAATAAGATAAAAAATCCAGAGACACCTATTTTTAGATTTTCATTCATGTGACCACAAATGTTGACAATGTAAGGAGGAAAACTTAAGAAATGTAAACAACGTTTTTTCTCAAAGCGCACATGTCTACAAAGAATTCATGATGTAAAATAATTATTCAGCTACAATTTCCACTATTTATCGAATTTTCATAACAACGTACTTACATCAAATTAAATGAAAGAATGACAATATCGCTTAAATCAGAGTAACTCCCACATGCAATCGCCCACTCATTGGCTGTTACAAAAAAGCGTGAGCTAAGATTGTGTTTGTAATCATCGTTTTTACGACTTAATTCATGGTAAGGAACACCTTTATGTGCTCTTTCTTGAGTAGATAGACTGATCAAAACTTAAAAAAAAGCTTTATTAGCATTAACATATAATTTCCAACAACTCAGATATAATAAAGGATGAGTAAAGATTTATTTAGCCAACATATGACACAACAACAAACCTTTTTTGAACTTTTTCCCTAACAGTTTTTTACGTGTGCAAATGCGAAATTTAACTTGCTCTTTTTCATGAATCACATACATTAAGTTAAATTAATTATATTACAAAAACAAAAATAAATTTCTAGGCATTTTATAGATCTGAAATTTCTTTTTTAACTCTTATTTTTCTAATACATATATATGTATTTTTAAAAATATAAAAAGGTATTTAAATAACTTATATTTCAATTTGACAAAATATGATACACCTGTTTTGTTATCAAATTTGAGGTATCACTCGATATGTACATTTATCTTGAGACCTTTAAACTGCACAGTTGAGTCTTATCTTAAATCGGTTGTAAATATTCTGTGTTAACTTTAATTTCATATTTTAGGGCTAGACAGACTCGGAAGACAATGACAGTGACCATGACAACATAGATTGGGGAACAATTAAATAATTATTGACAATATTCAAGAAAAAAATAGGACATGTTATTAAAACGTGATTGGCGTACTACTCTTAGAGGGTCAAAATTATATACCAAATGTGGCACTTATTTTGTTTGGCATAGTCATAATTGATAGACAAGAGAATAAGGAAGACATTGAACACCAAAAGTTTTTTTTTATGATGAATAGAACTATTTTTACAAGACCCTAACCAAAAAAATAAATCGATGAAAAATAAATGAATTTTATTGTTCAAATGTGGCGGTCTTAGTAATCAAATAACTTCAAAGTTTATAGTTTGAAAATTGAAATTGCATGTTATTATTTAAACTTTGATCTACCCACACACCAGGTTTGGTTAATTTTGGTTGATGATAAATTTTGTTCAATGTATCTAAGTATGTACATCAAACCTAGAATAGAATCGCCCCCTATGAATGTGTTTGGTTATGTACTTCAAATCCAGTATAGATTCTTCCCCTTTAAATGTATTTAATTCTGTACATCAAACCCAGAAGAGAATCGCCCCCTTTAAATATCACTAAGTATGTACATCAAACCCAGAATAGAACCGCCCCTTTAATATAATCTAAGTATGTACATCAAACCCAGAATAGAATCGCCCCCTTCAAATGTATCTAAGTATGAACATCAAACCAAAAATAGAATCGCCCCCTTTAAATGTATCTAAGTATTTACATCAAACTCAGAATAGAATCGCCCCCTTTATATGTATATAAGTATATAAATCAAACCCAGAATAGAATCGCATCCTTTAAATGTATCTGACTATGAACATCAAACCCAGAATAGAATCGCCCCTTTTAAGTGTATCTAAGTATGTACATCAAACACAGAGTAGAATCGCCCCCTTTAAATAGTGTTATCTTAAATCGATTGTAAAATATTCTTTGTTAACTTTAATTTCACATTTTTGGGCTAGACAGACTCGGATGACAATGACAGTGACCATGACAACATAGATTGTGGAACATTTAAATAATTATTGACAATATTCAAGAAAAAAATAGGAAACCCAGAATAGAATAGCCCCCTTTACATGTATCTATCTGGCAAAGAAACTCTCCATAAAAGCATACTCTCATAGCTCAACTATGAACCTTGATGTCAAACAGAATGAGTCATTATCACAATGAAATATGAAGGCTGGCGATGTGGTGCTATGTGCAGATGTACTTTTTTAAAGAAGCATTTCTCAGCAATGATCTTGTTGTAATGGTATTTCTATTGCATGTAAAACACGCTTGAAAAGTACTTTTACATAAATTGCAGGGATACTAAGGCAAAAAGTGTTCAGATACACCATTACTGGTGAAAATGTATGCATTCTACATTCTACATACCATGATACTGATACAAATGGTACTTTGAATTGAATTAAACAATCAAGCATTAAGTGAATGGTCTGATCGTTATTACTGACCCCTAAAACCCCAGAAAGGACACTAAGTTTACTCTACTATATTAGTTAGGAACCATTATATGCTGACCGAAAGGATATGGTGCTCTTATGACGGCCAGCTTGGAATTCACCATTATCTTTTACATTTTGTGCCTTCAAAATTATTCTATTTGATTCCTGGACCCCAAAAACCAAGGTAAAGACACCAAATTCAACATTCTAGGACAGATCAAGATTAATTTATATGGTTTATAAGGTTACAGCGGCCATCTTGGACGCCATTTTGAATTACAGCTTCCTCCCCAACATTTGGAATGTCTACCAAAATGTTTTTTTTCGATCTCCGAAGGGTGTCCTACAATCAAGGAATCAAGAGTAAAACTTCGGGAACATATTTTTGCACATATAACCACCTCAGTCAAAGGACTAGTAGTACATTGCAAGCATATTAAAAAGAGATCACCTGACCTACCAGCTACAGGGAAGAGGTGAGTGTTTGAAGAGTAGTGTAGTTAGATCACGTGACCAACCAGCTCCAGGGAAGAGGTGAGTGTTTGAAGAGTAGTGTAGTTATGATCACGTGACCTGAAAGCTCCAGGGAAGAGGTGAGTGCTGGAAGTGTAGTGTAGATGTGATCAGGTGACCTACCAGCTCCAGGGAGGCGGTATGTGTTGGAAGTGTTGTGTAGATGTGATCAGTTTGGTTGAGGAGAGAGCGAATGTTATTTGGGCAGTTGGATGGACACAAAATCGGAGGTCCAATAGTTTTCTTACAGGTAGAGAGAACTAGTTGTACGAAGGCTACAAACTGGTAATAGTTCAACCATATAGTTCGACCAGGAAGACGATGTTCCAAACTTTCATTCAACTCCACATAGATGTCATATTCATGTGTGTCACTAACCTGCAAACGTTCAAAGTACACATTTCAGATAATCTAACTATTAACATATGTTGTGCGTTTGATTTCTTTGATTTCATTTAAAAGCAACTTCAGCGGTCTTTGCCACTATCCAATTGTCCAGGTTTTAGAAAATTTCAAATGGAGGATTCTTAAAATTAAATGAGTTAAAGTTGAAACTCTTAGAATTGTACAATTTCTTAATTTCTTCAGATCCTCCCATACAACTCATTTCACAAACATGTACATATCAAATGAAACATGCCCATTGCCCAACATGCAGAATATTCGCTTTTGGGTTGTTTTACTTTTTTCATACTAGTGACGCTGTATACGTGAAGGAGGAAACCTGGTTCTTAGGATTTATGTTGTTAGAAAAACCTGAAGGGACGATTCAAGGTTGACACTTATATTTCAAGCGGGTTTGGAGAAAAATGCATGTGAATACTGACTTTTGAGTTCTCTTAGCAAAACTCTGATTGCAAACAGTCTACATGTGGCTGTATCCTAGGCTACAGCTTCAACTCCATCAAACACGCCTGTACACATGGAAAGATGTTGAAATACTAACTGACTATTGAGAATATACACTTACTTACTTTTGCAGTGTATACAGAGTAGGGAATGCAATCTATCTCTGTCCCTTACTTACGTTAATCAACCATACCCTTAATCAACAGAAGGCACAAGCAACTTACCAATGAACTTGAACAGTGCAGGCTATAATTTTAGTGTTGAAAGGTGCAGCCAATTGGTTACTGGGAGAGGGCTTTTCATTAGGAGGTACTTAAATTATCGGGTAAAGCTTTCATTGGATTCAGGGTAAGGCACAGATACCTTGACAGATTTACCCTGGGCTATAGAGATTTCCCTTGTCCGTCCTAAATTGTCTCTCCTATTTTGAATGGCCACTTCGACGGTTAAAGAGCTTATATGTTGTTGAAAGCTCTAAAAGGTGCTCACTCAATAATAGAAGTAAGCCTTTAGTATCAGTCATTTCCAACAGTCCTGCGGGGACACAAATGGATACCAGCAGCTAGCATCAAAATGTCTATGCACAGAGTTTCCTGAAAACTCTTATGAATCATAGAATTAGAACTGAAAAGACAGGTTTTGAGACTCCATTTATATGTCTAAAATGTTGGGGATGAGCCTTCCACTGCGTATGTTCAAAAGATTTCTCTGATGTGAAGTGAAATCAACCTTAATCGATGTTTAAAGAGATTGAAGTTTCCATAACAACTTTTATTTTACTTTTCCAAAATATTCAAAACTTGTCCTTGTATGATATTATATAGAAGAATAAAGGTCATATCTGTGGAGGATTTTTATATCAAATTTAACATTTCCGAATTATGATTTGTTGTCTTTGGTCTTGTTTTAAAGTCAACATTTATATTTACTGGTCATAACCTGTATAACAGGAATAAAAGATAGATATAAAAGGGGATATGAAGGAGTTCAAAATACCGAAGGGGCAATGATCAGTTGCATTTCAAAAACTTCAAAATGAAATTGACCACAAAAACTTTTTTCTTGCCATCAGGGATAAACTTCTTTAACAAGGCTGTAGACAAAGTGTTGACGAACACATCAGCTTTCTTTTTTATCTGTTCTTTAGTGTTACTAGACCAAATTTTGGCGCGGAATTAATTTTATTTGCTATATTTTCAAACAATTCTTGATTGGCATATTGTTAACAATGATTTGGAAACGTAAACAATATCTTTTACAAAAGTTTATCCCATCATTTCCTTATTTCAATGACCGGTCGTTGAAGTTTCTAAAACATAATGTGACGTTAAGATGGCAGTCAATAACTTTCATTACATTTATATTCTAACGAGGTTTAGATCTTGTGTTGAAGGAAGTTTCTTTGGGACTTTGATTTTAACATCAATGACATCTTCTTGAAAACTGCCCCTGTCAGACCATAATCCTGATGCATTTGAGGTTAGTGGATGTTGTTGATATACATATGTTCTGCCAAAGTCTCCTAACACAAATAGGCAGATCATGTGTGCTGGACATTATAATTTACTTTAACACACCCTCTCAACCGATTCTGATGACAATCAAAAGAAATTATAGGCGAAATTTTCATTTTACCGATTGTGATCAAAACTGAGAAACATTTTCCATTACACAGTTTTGAAAGAAATTGTAATGCACCAAACTATACTTTCCTAAATATTAAGAGATTTACACCCTGCTTTCAAGAACATCATTTACGGCGATTGAAAAATTTAAAGTCTCTCAAAACAGGACCGATAACTCGCTCTAACTCGCTCTCACGGTCGAATGTTCACTTCAGACAAAAGATTCTCTAAAAGAGTGGTCGAGTTGTTCCCCAAAAGCAGGGATGTATTAAGCAATCTTTATAGTTGTGACAAGACGAAGACGCAAGTTTTTGACCCAGGTGCAGAAATTAGTGGTTTTTGTGGTACTTTGTGACGCATTTTTTTAATAGAAAATGGGACCAGAGGAAACGACCGAAATGACTTAATATGGGTCCCTAAAGAACATACCAATTTCAGGCAACGATAGATTTTGATCCTGAAACTGAAATGACGTACGGTGATGTTTTAATTTTCGAAATTTTGACTTTGCCTTATTATTCACAATCACCTATGCGTTTCTTTTCTTCTTTTTTTTTGAAAGGTATACATATACCAGGCATATACCTGTATCTGGCATAGAAAAAGATCGAGATCGCTTCTTCAAGCAATTGCTGTGGGGTAAATGCAACCCAGTTTCGTCTTTGATTTTTAATATATAGATGACGATTGCTAATATATAACTGAATTGCTAAATATAAGTGAATTTAAAATTTATAACTGAGGATTGCTGACACATAACTGAGGATTGCATATATATAACTGAATTGCTAATATATAACTGAATTGCTAATATATAACTGACGATTGCTAATATATAACTAATGAGTGCTAATATTTAACTGACGATTGCTAATATATAACTAATGAGTGCTAATATTTAACTGACGATTGCTAATATATAACTAATGAGTGCTAATATTTAACTGACGATTGCTAATATATAACTAATGAGTGCTAATATTTAACTGACGATTGCTAATATATAACTAATGAGTGCTAATATTTAACTGACGATTGCTAATATTTAACTGACGATTGCTAATATATAACTAATGAGTGCTAATATTTAACTGACGATTGATAATATAAAATTAACGATTGCTAATATATAACTCACAACGGAAAAGGCCTTTCATTTTGCCGGTTTCTAATTCCTCATAACATATCATCATAGATATTTAATGAGGGTTTTTCCCCATAAAGACCATGCCTAAGGCTAACACAAAGTGAATTTTTATGCGTCTTAGTCGGAAAGCCCAAACGTGTTTTCTGCTGGGAATATTAGCAATACAAGTCAATACATTCCCTAAAATTCTGATAATTTTTTGTTCCAATTCATTGACTGTTCATGAAGAATGGATATGATGTCATACTGGTAAAGATTGTAATACTGGTAAAGGATCCGGATCTGTAGGCTCTGCATCTGGGACCATTATCTTTGACTTGATCGGTAAAGGGAATCAAGAAGGTTTGAGAGTTGAAAACTTAATCTTATGATATAGATTTTGAAAAAAAATTATTTTGGAAATTATTCTGTATCACAATGTTACTATTCAATAGACTTTTTTGACAAAAACATATATTATATATTTGTGCTTGTATTTTGAATAAGTTATTTTGGTATAAAAGCAACATACACACACACAATTCCTGTTTGGTTTCCTATACCTATCTGAATGTTCATAGTTATATTCTCCCTCTAGATATTCAATACGAAAACTGAATAGATACTTTGATGTCAGACATTTAGCACATTGAAATTAAAAGTTATGGATGTTTATCAATAATTGTGTATATTGTGTGTTTTAATAGAATTGTTGGTGTCAGTTCTAATATTTCTGTCAGTTTCACCAATCAAATTACATATTTGTATTGCCTGACAAACTCAAGTAAAACCATCAATTATTGATTATCTCAATGATGTTACTTGTGTAGTACATTGAATGTGTGAATGAAACTAAACGATAATGAGTGAAGCTATAGTTAAAAGGGGACTACGTTTGGTGTTTTATCATTACATGCATTGCACATATTATCAAGTAAATACTTGATATCGTGCACTAAATAAAAAAGCGTATCCTTATATGTTTATTTATTGTACATACCGTATTATTGTGCTTATTCCTACATGTATCAGTGGAGACATAACCTTTACTTGTAGGATAAAACTCGGGATCTATTGTCACTTCTCGAAGGCATTAGAGGTCAACAGTTAGGAAAACTCATTTCTCAAAGAAATTGTCACTAGCATATAGAATTGTCATTTTGCTTCTATATGTGTATTTCGAACATAATAGTCAATGACTGCCTTTGCGCATCAATACCTTTGTAACAGTAACTGTTTTTGTATTCATGTTTTGCGTGACTTTTATAAACAACTACTATATAATATTGATCAAAGTGTCAATATTGATCAAACACTAATATTAGATGGAAGCGAAGCAAGCCTACAGAACGCCCTAAATACACTTGATAAATATGCAGCCTTTCCAGGCCTCAAAATAAACAGGAGCAAAACGCAACTTATTTGGATAGGTTCAAAACGATCTTCAGATTCAATATTATATAAAACTGGAAATTAGACTGGGAAAAGAAAAGTTATACACTCTTAAGCATCACCTTTACCAATAACTTAGCAGAAATGGTAGAGAGAAACTACAAGGATAAAAACGTAAAGTTATTAAATCGATAATGAATTTATGGTTACAACTTGATCTTACACCGTTAGGAAGAAATACAATACTCAAAAGCTTAATCCTACCAAAATTAAACCATTTATTCGCGTCTCTTCCAGATCCAGACGAAATATTATTCAAAGAAATTGAATCTATATGCTTCAAGTTTATATGGAAAAACAAACCCGACAAAATTAGTAGAAAAAAATATAACAAAACCTTTCTAAGAAGGGGGATTTCAAGCTCCAAAAATAAGACATACCATATCATATCAAAAGATATCCTGGATCAGACGTCTATTGAATGCAAATCCCCTCTCAAAAACTCTTAAATTATTTTTCAACAATATCTCACAACAATCGACTGATCAGCTTTTTAATAACAATGACAACCTTAGGAGTAAATTAACAAATAAAAACAAAAATGCTTTCTGGAAAGATGTATTGACATCCTGGGAGGTATACTTAAACATCAAAGGAGATACCGTCAAAAATGAATACGATATACTTTCCCAATCGGTATGGCACAATAAAAACATACAGATTGGAGGACATCCTTGATAAAGAAATCTGCTATATCAATGATTTATTTGATGATAATGGAAAATATCTAAAACTTTCTTCCCTTCAAATCAAATACGGTATTACAACAAACTTTCTTGAATTTCATAGTATTATCAATTCGATTGAATCCTACGCCAAAAGGAAATGTATTAAACTACAATCTAAACTTCAGATGCCAATTCTGCCTTACTTCGTCAGAGTTTTTTATGAACCGCAAAAAGGCTGCAGATTATTTTAAGATACACTTAATACAAGCATTTCCGACATTAAGACTATCAAACACATTCGTAATTGGGAGAACAGCCTCGCATGCACTCGCACAGAACAGGAATGGAAAACCATTCATCACATTCCATTCCCTGCACATGTTGACAGTAAATTACAATGGTTCCAACACAGTATCATTTACAGAATATTACCCACAAACGAACTTTTTTTAAAATGCAATACACAGACAGCAAAATATGTGACCTATGCCAAAAGGAAACTGAATCAATAATACATTTATTTTATGAATGCACAAAAGTTAGACACATTTGGAGCGACTTAGAGAATTGGATCAAAGCTAAGACAGGAACAAAGTTAGAATTCACAAAACACAAAATACTAGTTGTCTACTATGAAAAGTGCAATGATGGTGTAAATCTACTTATCAATACAACCAAATTCAATATATATAAATGCAAACCTTCAAAACGATCACCTTATTTTCAGTATGTTAAAAGACATATAACAAACACATAGTATATTGACAAATATATATCATCCTCAACATGTGATTACACAAAATTCATGAAATACTGGTCTTTATGTCATTGCCTATTTAACTAATCCCTTACAAATCCTGTTTATAACCAAAATATTGTATTCAAAACCGCATCCCAAATCCGGTTCCGCATGTCAATCCCTATTTTTGCCATATGGCAGTTTTTAAACTGACCCGGCCTTGTAAGGCAGTCATACCCTGAATACAGTTTGGCAAGCATGGCCATGTGTTTGTTGTCTTTGAGTGAGTGTTGAAGGTTATGGGTATGAGATGAAAATAAGCTGACAACACCATTTTTTTTATCACAATACCACTAATTATATGCAATACTAATTGATCACGGAGGTTGCACATTAAAAGTTATGTTTTCAAATGGTTAAAATGATTAACAGTTATAGTGTTAGTGAGTTCATTCGATATGTAATCTGTTGTAGTTTGCTTCTAAAATACTAGTAAAACTTTTCATATTCAAATTTGCCCTTAAAACATAAAGTAACTCATTTCGGTTTGATTTCTCAATTCTTGCACAGGAGCTATGTTTATTTTATTAAACAGTAATGAATTACAAACTTCATGTTATTCTCAAAATGTACATTAGATCTATATGTAGATTGGTGTTTTATGTCTCCTTACAACAATTTCTGTTTACATTGCAAATATCATTTAGTACACTTGATAGCCTGCTCTCCATAACAAGTACGACCTTACACATTCTTTAAAACAACTTGTTGTGGTATTAGATAATCAGATACATTTTCTGAAACAAAAGCAGCATCTGGTGAAGTTTTCCACACAAAATTGGGCGTAATGGATTCAAGTGTAAAGTCTATCCTGTGTGAATTATTAAAAGCCTTTCCACACAAACTATTTTGAAACAGTTTATTCCTAATGTGCACAGGATCGATTCAAAGACAACAGCAAAACATATGGACTATACTTGATTTAAGCCATATGCGACGAAAGTGCGCAGTTTAGCAATAAAGAAGAGCCATGGTTCAAGAAAGTTGAAAACATTTTCTTTTTGAAACAAATGACATACGTTACATGTGACTGGCTGATCATCTTTACATGCGAATAAATGAACTAACTGACTCGTGAATTGAACTTATCCAACCTGGGTTGTTTCAACATGTTTAAAAAAGATCAAAGTCTTTAACAGTGTTTGTACTCAGTTCCCATGACAACTGCTGACTACACGGAGCCAAAAGTGCACAAACAAGACATTCAAGGGCTGTGCAATCAAATGCTTTTTTTGTTCACTGAATATCTTATCCTTCCAGGAAACTTGGCATTTGCGACAACATGAGAAATATGTCATTTGTGTTCATGTTAGTTATTTTCCATGTTTTGGTGATTAGAGAAGTAATGCTGGAGTGTCAATCATCCGTGCAACTTTTGGACGAGAAGTACATTGGAACAACCAATGAGTTCCTCATTTGGATGGGCTCTGTTGGTTCGACAATTGAGTGCCTCAACATGTGTTACAAAGATTTCCGATGTATCACATTTCAATATGCTCAAAATGGTACATGTTATAAGTTCTCTGCTGACATTGACACACTGAAGGAATGGGAAACTGAGTCTGGATTTGATCACGTGACCTACCAGCTCCAGGGAAGAGGTGAGTGTTTGAAGTGTAGTGTAGATGTGATCACGTGACCCACCAGCTCTAGGAAGGAGGTGTGTGTTGGAAGTGTAGTGTAGATGTGATCACGTGATCTACCAGCTCCAGGGAAAAGGTGAGTGTTTGAAGTGTAGTGTAGATATGATCACCTGACCCACCAGCTCTAGGAAGGAGGTGTGTGATGGGAGTGTAGTGTAGATGTGATCACGTGACCCACCAGCTCTAGGAAGGAGGTGTGTGTTGGAAGTGTAGTGTAGATGTGATCACGTGATCTACCAGCTCCAGGAAGGAGGTGAGTGCTGGAAGTGTAGTGTAGATGTGATCACGTGACCTACCAGCTCTAGGAAGGAGGTGTGTGTTGAAAGTGTAGTGTAGATGTGATCACGTGATCTACCAGCTCCAGGAAGGAGGTGAGTGCTGGAAGTGTAGTGTAGATATGATCACGTGACCTACCAGCTCCAGCATGGCGGTGAGTGTTGAAAGTGTAGTGTAGATGTGATAAATTTGGGTGAGGGGAGAGCGAATTTTATTTGGGCAGTTGGATGGACACAAAATTGGATTTTTCTTATAGGTAGAGAGAACGAGTTGCACGAAGGCTAGAAACTGGTTATAGATCAACCATAAAGTTTGACAAGGAAGATGGTTTTCTAAAATTTTCTTTCAATTCCACATATGTGTCATATACATGTGTGTTGATCACTAACCTACAAAGTTCAGATGAACTAGCTATTAACATATGTTGTTCATTTGATTTCTTTGATTTCATTTAAAAGCAACTTCAGCTGTCTTTGATACTTTACAATTGTCCAGGTTTTGGAAAATGTCAAATGGAGGATGCTAAAAATTAATGATGAGTTATAATTGAAACTCTTAGAATTGTACGATCTTAATTTATTCAGATCCGCCTATACAATTCATTTCACGAAAATGTACATACCAACTGTAACAAGCCCATTTCCCACCATGCAGAACATTCGCTTTTGGGTGGTTTTACTTTTTTCATACTAGTGACACTGTATACGTGAGGAAGGAAACATTTTTCAGAGATTTTCGGATTCAAGGATGACAGTTATATTTCAAGCGGGTTTGGAGAAAAATGCACGTGAATACTGAATTCTGAGTTCTCTTCCCTCAACTCCGAGTACAGGCAGTCTACACGTGGGTGTATCCTAGGCTACAGCTTCAACTCCATCAAACACGCCTGTACACTTGGAAAGATGTCGAAATACTAACTGACTATTGAGAATATACACTTACTTACTTCTACAGTGTATACAGAGTAGGGAAATGCAATCTATCTTGCCAATGAACTTGAACAGTGCAGGCTATCAGTATAGTGTTAAAAGATGCAGTTGATTGGTTACTGAGAGAGGACTTATCAAGCATTGGGAGGTACTTAAATCATCGGGTCAAGCTTACATTGGATTCAGCGTAATGGTACAGATGCCTTGAAATATTCACCCTGGACTATAGAGATTTCCCTAGTCCATCACTTCGACGTTTAAACAGCTTATATATTGTTGAAAGCACTCACTCAATAATAGAAGTAAGCCTTTGGTATCAGCCATTTCCAATAGTCCTCTAGGGACACAGATGGATACTAGCAGCTAACATCAAAATGTCTATGCACAGAATCATAGAATTAGAACTGAAAAGGCAGGTTTTGAGACTCCAATTGAATTTCTAAAATGTTGGGGATGAGAGTTCGACAGCGTATGTTTAAAAGATTTCTCTGATGTGAAGTGAAATCAACCTTATTTGATCTTTAAAGAGAGTGAACTTTCCAAACAACTTTTAATTTACTTTCCCAAAATCATCAAAACTTTTCCTTACATGATATTATATATAAGAATAATTGTAATTTCTGTGGAGGATCTTTATATCAAATGTTACAAAATTAACATTTCAGAATTGTTGTTTTATCTTTGGTCCTGTATATAAGTACACATGTATATTTCCTTGTCATAAACTGCATGGTGGGAATAAAAGTTAGAGGAAATATGAAGGAATTCAAAATTGGGAAGGGGCAATGATCAGTTGCATTTCAAAACCTTCAAAATGAAAATTGAGCACGCAAATAAGATTCGTACAAAACATGTTGACGTCTGAATACTGCATTTCTAATAGAATACATATCAATGCTGGCATATAGAAAGAATCGAGATCACTTCTTCACGCAACAATAGCTGTGGTGTTAATGTCTTTGATTGTTGATATATACCTGACAATTGCTAATGTATAACTGACAAATGCTACTATATAACTAACAATGGCTAATATATAACTGACGATTGCTAATATAGTGATGATTGCTAGTATATAACTGACAAATGCTAGTATATAACTGACAAATGCTAATATATAACTAACGATTACTAATATAGTGATGATTGCTAGTATATAACTGACAAATGCTAATATATGACTGACAAATGCTAATATATAACTAACGATTACTAATATATTGATGATTGCTAGTATATAACTAACAATTGCTAATATATGACTGACGATTGCTAATATATATACCTGACGATTGCTAATATATACCTGACGATTGCTAATATATAACTGACGATTGCTAATATATAACTGACGATTTCTAATATATAACTGACAACGGAAAAGGCCTTTTGTTTTGCCTGTTCATTGTTCATCATATCATATCATCATATACATTGAAAGAGCGGTTTTCCCCATAGAGACCAATTTTTATGCGTCTTAGTTGGAAAGCTAAAATGTGTTTCTGCATGGAAAATTAGGAAGTAAAATCAATAAAGTTCTGAGAATTGTTTGTTTCAAGCCATTGACTATTCATGAATAATGGATATGATGCCATACTTGGAAAGATCACTGTTCTGAATCCAGTATCCGCATCTATTCTCTGTAAGTTATCATCGACTTGAATGGCAAAGGGAATCAAGAATGTTTGAGAGTTGAGAAGTAAATCTAATGATATATGTTCTGAAAAAAAAAAATTGGAAAATATTTTGTATCACAAGTTTACCATAAATAAGACTTTTTTGACAAAAAACATCTATTATGTACATGTACTTGTATTTTGAATAAGTTATTTTGGCATAAAAAAACATAGTCACACACACAAAATTCCTGTTTGGTTTACCTATACCTATAGGTTTACCTACCTGAAGACATAAAGTTTACAGTTATAATTATTGTCCCGCTAGATATGCAATACGAAAACTGAATAGATATTTGATGTCACACATTTAGTATATTGAAAGTAAAATTGATGGATGTTTATCAATAATTGTGCATATTGTGTGTTTTATTTGAAATGTTGATGTCAGTGCTAATGTTTCTGTCAGATACAGCAATAAAAATTACATATTTGTATTGTCTTACAAACTCAAGGTAAATCAATAATTATTGATGATCTCAATGGTGTTACTTGAGTTTTGTGAAGTACATGAAATGTGTGAATGTAACAAATCGATAATGAGTGCAACTATACTTAAAAGTGGACTATGTTTGGTGTTTTATCTTTACATACATTGAATATGACTGTTTCGCACTTTCTCGAACAAAATCGGATAAAATGTCGACGTGCGTTAAAAAGGCTGCGTTTAGAAGCTATTACTACTCATACGACAACATATCAAGGATACATGACAAGGAAATCTAATTTACATTCACAATTTTTGTTCAGGGGATGTTGTCAGATATAGAGAGAGGGTTGCGTTTCTTTTTTTGAGAGAGTTTATATGGAATGGTGATCGAGAATGTATAAGGAAAAGTGAAAGTGGTAAGGAATGTATATTGAATGATGATCGTGGTTAGGAATGTACAGAGAAAAGTGAAAGTGGTTAGGAAAGTTTAAAGAATACTTACAGATTAATGGGAGTTTTTATTTAGTCGATTTACCGGAGTTGAATTTTTTTGTTACGTTCTTTGTTCAGGAGGTTTTGGAGAAGAATGCAAAATTTATGAGGAATGTCTCTTCCCAAACTCCGAGTGCAGACAGTCTACATGTGGCTGCATCCTAGGCTACAGCTTCAACCCCGTCAAACACGCCTGTACACATGGTAATGTCAATAGATATGTTAATCTTTCTTCTTATTATTATATCTAATCGACTTTCTTCATTCCAATGTCTGTTTAAAGTGATTAAAAGGAAAACATCATGTAATATATGATGTCAATCTTATTAAATACGATCTATTTGCTACACTACGCTACGCATGTAAAGATCTTACCAGGCTCAGTCATAACAGCCGTTTACTCAGCCAATCAGCGACTTTGCCCCGTAACTCGGGTTGCTGGTGACGGGTATTCATATCTAATCTTCAGAACTCGAAAAACGAACATTTCCGACTATTTCTAAATGTCGACAACAAATATTTCCTATCATGTCCGAATGAATTACTCAAACTGTGCTTTATATCGCTCCTATCAATTTGTTGGTCCTAAATCGTCCAGGTAAATACTTTATTGTTATCATTATCGAAGAAATCACTGTAAACGGGGCAAATTCAAACAGCAAGCTGTAGATGCTATTTTTGGAACAGTTACGTTACATAAACGTTTCCTTTTAAATCTTTTATGTAACGATTTATGTTCATTAAATTCGTTGTATTTTCTATCCATAAATATACTGACACAAATGAGAAGACCAGAACTGGCATAAAAACATTAGATAAAGTTTTGTTGATTTGATATCACACATATTCGAATCTAGTTCCGTCAAATTGTCAAACTTTACAAATGAATTTACGACCTATGCAAATTACGTAACACTGCTTTTTGGGAAATTCGAAAGGTCATAAGTTATCATTTTAGTATTTGGGCTGTACTGTGTTAAATCGGTTTAATCTCTTGAATTGTCCTTTAAGAGACGTACGACTTGATTGGTGGATGAAATCTTCCTCACATCAAGCGGTCAAAGGTTACCCTGACGGCTGGACTTACGGGGCCTTGTGAGATCTTTAATCTGCGTAACGTAGTGAAGCAATTAAGATATCATTTTAATGAGATTGTATATGATGTAATCAATTTTGCATCATTTTGCAGCATGTTAAGCCACTCCAACTTCTAAACAATTGTGATAATTGTTTGCACAAATAGAAGGCTGTAATTTATGCTTTAGGAATCATTTTATGTCATGGTTTCAAATATCATCGTTCTTATATACATACGGAAAACGTTAAGCACCCCGCCCCCTTTTTAGCAACAAAAGTTGCCTGAGCAAAAGGAAAGCGATGTGGTTGCAGAAGTAATCGTATGGTATGATAGAACCACAACTTAGTAGTTTCAGCCGGATAACGTATCACATTTTGTGGATATTTGCATTCATAAAATTGTTGTAGTTTTATGTCAAAAACCAAGTTACATTATTCTGAGAAACTGGCTATTCCGTGCCCCTCGCTTGTGTCTTTCATTCATATTTGCATTTAGTGCACAATATTCTCTTTGCATGTGTTGTTCTGTCGTGTAAAGTTTGAATGTTGTTAAAACTTTTGTATTCTAAAAATATTTTTCAAAAAGATCTAAGTACGTAAAAGTATTATAAAGGTTAAGTTGAGTATGTGATAATGTGACATCTACATGTACGACATATTAATACTGTTTAGTTTGCAAATTAACTTGTTTGTATGTTCAATGACATTTCAACAGGTCAAATAAAGCTACAATTTGTGTTTACGTTTTGTGAATGTCTAACACCGTTTGGGAACCGACAGAATTAATACAATATACACTTTTTATAGACAGACAGACAGGCAGATATGATAAATAAATTATCTGTTTATATTTGTATATCATATTCAGAATTCATTAAGGGCAATCTGTTTAAGCTGTGAATTTACAGGACTTGTTCACCAGAAATATAGACCATGCCCATCACGTGTGAACAGATTTAAGATCTAAAGACAAGTGACTGTTTATTAATATGTCAATAAACTTCAGATAAACAAATCACCTTAAATCAACAACAATGGTGCAAATTTTAAGTTAACGTATTCAAATGACAATTTTATTGTGACCACCTTCAAATCTTATCAAACAGGGACAAGGATGAATGTTCGTTTATAACATCCCCGTGATAATCAAAAAAAGGCATAGTAGTTGGTAATACTTTTTTTTAGTGATATTCCTTTACCCATTGAAGAGACGTGTTTATAATCTTAGGACAACTTATAGTATTGTAACGGTCTAAGGGGGTTAAAGGAGTTAATAAATTACTTAAGAGATAGCATGTTATGGAGTAATTGGATCTCTCACTTTTACCCTTTAAATTACAGTTTATAATCTAGCAAATAATTTGACAACAAGTATTGGAAACAATCAACAAGAATTTATTACAAGAACATTTATATCAATCCATAAGTTTAAACATCATTTCATTAAGAGAAATTTATCATAAGCAAAGACAATAGGATTATGGCAAGAAATGAATCATTTCACGAACGCTTCAAATAAATACTTTTACAGTCTCAAGCAGTGCTTGGCAAATTAACTTACATGGCTTCAATCTCGGTAAAAACCGGAAGAAAATAATTTTAGCGTTCTGGTATCTTCCCACACAAAAAGGACACGTCTTATTCAATCAAAGGCTCGAAAAATTCTCTCTCCAAAACCTCGTTAATCATCAACTGTCAATCACTGACGTCATCGTAAAACAAAGGTTGTGACGTAATTTGTTTACAATATTTATAGAAAATATATTCATTTATTATTATGGTAATGTTATTAAATGTAGAGGGTCATGGAATTAAATATGAATACAGAAATGTATCTTGACGTGGAAAATAGAGAAATTGCAAAAGTAAGATTTGTCAACGAAAGTCTGTACACATAAAATAGTGACGTCATAAGAAATATGGCGGCCTCCATGAAAACATCGACGGACAATTTAGCTCAGAAAAAATGAAAGTTAATACATGTTTAACCAAGGTAAAGATTGATGTGTTTACCTATAAACAAACGTAAGGAAGTTTTGAAATATGATTACAATATATTTACGTTTTGCCACATAGAAAATATGACAGAATTTAATCATACATGCTGTCTTATTACTGACAGTGGAAATAACTATGAACGTGAATTTTTAAGATATATAGAAACGTGAAAATTACAATTAGGCCTGTACATTACAGTATGTTTATCATATCATACAATTTGTGTCACTTTTCAGGTTGTACATCATATGGCAAGTCCTATTCAACATTCCATGGGGTAGGCTTCTATGGTCTTAATTTGGGTTGGCAAACGGTCAATTCTCTTGAAGATTGTCAGAAGAGCTGTTCCACAACAATCGACTGCACAACGTTTGACTATTTTTTTACAGATGGGAGTTGTTACGTCAAATCTAGGGGGGCTTTGGATGATCCTGCTCTTATACGTTCACAAACAGATGTAACCCACGTTGTCAGGAATTGCTACAAATAATACTGTTAAATTGAATTACTCTCTGTGTTTTAACTCTTAAAGTGGAAGTAGCAGGTTTTTAGGGGAAATATAAGTGGATGTTAGGAAATGAAAATTAATGGTTCAATTTGAAAGACAATGTATTAAAACGAATTGGAGCCGTAATAATAAAAATATATAATGTAAAGTTTAGCGATGAAATTCCTTTTTCTGTAACAAAATGATTTTAAGGTGTTCAAATAATTTCATGTGAATATTCACATTTTGGCCTCTAACTGTAGGTGATGAGCTTGTGTAATGAGATTTTTGACACTGTCAAATTAATACGCATTAGCTTGCAATAATCAGTGAAAACTTTGAAATGTAAAATTATCAAAAAACGTGCTACTGCCTTTAAGAGAGTTTTCTTATAAGGAGATAGACATACTGTTTTTTTCAAATCAGCGGAAATTCAATTAATCGATCAAAACGGAATTATTATAGTTTTACATTAAATTTAAGGGAAAATTCCAGTACGATTTCAATTTAATTATTGAAAATGTTTGAGTTATAAAACACATTCTCACAAATTATTAGATTTTTCTGTCAATGATTTAAGTATTTACAGAATTTGTAACCTCCGTTTTTGAATGATGACGGGGTGGCCATTTCTTTTTAAAATATGACGTCAGACGTCATCGACAAACAACAAGAAATCAATGCAAGGAGCTTACATTATAAACTCCGTACATCTTTGTGCAGTGGTATTTCATGGTTTGACTTAAATAGCTGAATGTGTGCGCTGTGCACTTGTAACGTAAACAACAGAACGACCCAGTCGTTGGACAAATTATTCAACAAGCAACCATGACTAGATTATGCAGTGTTTGTCTAGTAACTTTAACGATATGAATTATCTATTAAACAAAAACAACCAGAAAACACACTAAATGTTTTTTAAAAACGTGCAAGAGTATAACATCTTGTCGTGTCCCTGTTTTTTTTCTAATTAAAGCATGGCACTTGATGTTTACCTGTAATATGTTGCTGCACGGTATACATACTCCTTTGTTTCATCTAAAATTAAAGTAGAAAACGTTTGTTTTAAATTTGATACAAAAGCGTGCATGTCAATGATTTACTTGTTGTATACATACTTTATATCTATCACTAAGACTTTTGCGTATCATTTTTATATCCTTTCTAAAAACAAGAAATTATATTTTTTAATGACATATTATTTTCTCAGAGATTCAACAATATTTTGTGTGTGTTAATCTGGTACGCTTTCACATTCAATCTCTGGATTTTAAAAAGCCGCTACTCAGTCTGAAAAGGGAAAATAATTGTTGTCCTGAACGTGTTTGAAACATTGTATTATTTTTAAAATATATAAAAGGAAATGGGTAAATTATGTATTATGAACAAGTCTTTTGCAAGGATATGGATAGATACGTTGTGCTAATTTGTGGATTGTTATACTTACAATCATAACCTACTGTTCAAATGAATAAGGAAAATCAGATATAATAAGAAAAAACTCCAAACAAATATGGATTATTCAGCTACATCATTGCAACTTAGATATAAAGACACTCAATGATATCAATAAATTTTGTGAGAATAATATTATTTTGCATTCCTTACTGATGAGTTGATAGATCTTTAATATTATTCACGACACAATTCCTTACTTATAGTTTACGTATACTAATGATACATCATAATTCCATTTTAATTTGATACCGTGTTGTTAAGCAGAAATGCCTTTGAAAACTAATCAACAAGATTATACTCTTTATGGTATCTGTTTTTTAGAATTATTAACAATGTCATTCTGATATTATTTCATACATGTGACATGTGACATACAGGTGACAACTAGATAAATAGAAAACTATTTTCGTCCTCAAACAAGGAAAGATTTATATAACAAAAACAAGAACATGAATGAGACAATAAGAAATCCTTGCCAACACAGAAAATGAAACTTTAAAATTAATCATTCGTGATTTCATTGATATGAACAATTTCATTTTGATTACGAACCAACCACCATCATCACGGATTCGCTTTGTAGGATTCGCTTCGACAAGTTCACGTCAGTAGGTCTATTTTTTTCGAGTGATATAATGAACAAAAACATATTTTCTGTTACGTTTCGTTTAATTTACAATTTCATTTAATTCAGCAAAGTCATTTAGCACTTTATTTCAACCTAATGCATGGTTTCTCTAGATTATACATATTCTAGAAAAATGTCAGTGAGTGTCAGTGTTCAGACCTTGCGACGTCCGACCATTGGAGATCTTTCCAACCTGTGCTGAAGTTTTGCAGCAGTCTGCTGGTCAAAAATATATATTTATTGCTTTGGACATCTTAGAAGTAGAATCTAGGAAGTTTGGAAACCAGAACCCAGCACGACTCTACTGAAGTTGTGACGGTTGTTACAGTCTCATGATTGACAGGCCGTCACCGCCCACAGTTAGATCAAGCAGCGTCTCCTAATTTCGTGGTGTGTCCCTGACGTCAAATTCCCGGTGTTTTTCGTTCTCGTTTACCGTTCGAGATAGCATTATGGCGTCCCCCATCGATACCATTAAACTTGATTTTTCCCAACTTTTTTATTTTATTGAAAATTTGGTGATTGAGCTAAAAATTATTAGTTGAAGGATTCATCAATAAACATTGTTTTCAAAGGCAAGACTGCAAGCGTTATACCAACAGCTGAATATACCAACTCGCCCGTTTTACCATCCACAAAAATGGATGTCCAACAAGCAGAAGATATGGTGTTGTTACATTCATAACCTCCCCGATAGATGTTGGTTGGCACAGCCCCCTTAGGTACATGTATTGATAATGCCAGAAGTGACACACCACGTCATCTGCTATTGTATTGTGTACATGTTGTAGAGATAAGAACCCTGAATTTATATATGCAATGTTAGTAATTTGAGAAGAAATTGAGAAGGGGAGGGGGTGTCCAATATTTGTAAAGTAGTGATTAGTTTACAAAGGAATTATAAGTATAACATATAAACACTTTAATCAAAAGTTGTAATTGTAAGGAAATGGGTTCGTGGTATGGCTTTCTTGTACTGAATTTTAGTATTGAAAAATTGTCTCTGAGTGACACTGGTTTTAACTTTATATGGGTTGATCAATGTTTTCTTTCTGATAATTTGCAGAACAATAATTTACGGAGCTGCTTTAATGATCAATTCACACAGCATTCAATATAATGTGTAAATTACTCATCCAAATGAAAATTTTACAAGGTTATCAAACTAAATTAATTTTTTTTATCTTTCTCAAAAAGTCAGAAATGTATATAAACCTTTACTTTTTTTAAAGGGTCAGTAGCACGTTTTTTGATAATCTTATATATTTAAAATTTCCCACTGATACTTGTACGTTAATAAACGTTGTAAATTATTTGATACTAATGACGTTGGTGATAAATTCCATCATTTGTTCATTAATAGAATCATATACATCCGAGAATATTGTTATTAAAACCAATCTGTATATAAGACATTGTTATTTCATTTCCTTAGAATAAATGTTTTGTGAAAGTTAGCTGAATTCTGTTGCATCATTGCCAATAGTCTAATATCTAATGCCAATTATCCTGTCTCTTTTATCCGCCATTATCAAAATATGTTAACCTGTTAACCCAAAATATGCTGCTCTGTACATAGCCTTGAGTGAAATAAACTTTTGTTCTCTGCTGTTATAATTGTTTTAATTATTATTTGAATATTTATATAGCGTGCATATCCATTCACTTGTGGTTGCTCAAGGCGCTTGTGGTTTTCCCTGGTCAATGGCCTTCTTTCACCGTCCGATCATTTTCCAATTCAACTCCATGGGGAGTATTCAACCGGCATTCGTATGTGGCGCCCAGGTTAGGGACCATTCTATGCTACAGGGTACCCATTCACAGCTGAGTGAACTGAGACTCATAGTCACAGCAGTTTGCCCAACACAGCTGAACGCTGATAACCGACAGCTCGACGTATGCACGTGTTCATGTATCCGCCATTTAGACACTAACATGGATTCGTGGCATCTTTTAAGTGCGCAGGTTTTGTTGCACTACACAATAGGGCTCCAGGGTGACACATATATAGTTCTAGCAGAGGTGAACTCTAGGTTTTACACCTTGGTATGGATGGGATTCGAACCCCGTACCTCAGCAACATGACACTTGTGGCCTTGCCGACTGAACTATCCCGTACCCCTGTTCTGTTAAGATCGTTTAAAATCTCTTCACACAGTGGTAGTCAAGTATATTATGCTTACTTATTGAGAAATGATAACGAATCAGTCATTTCTACATACTTTTGGATTTACATAAATATATATTTTGAATTTTGAGTTCAGGGTGTCATGCTAACTGAATCATCTCATAGACATTTGTGACAGCCGGCAAGCTTTAAATCAAGAAGTGTTTCAATGTTTGAAATTTTGCAGTTTGTTTGAGCTATGACTGTAGATATTTCTGATTCGATTCTCCAAACAATCACTGCTTATTAGTGTATCTTCGTCGCCAAAATGTTGAGTTTTTAGCTATTTTCATCTCACAGCCGTAACCTTCAACACTTATTCAAGGTCAACAAATACATAACAATGCTCGCCATACTGTATTCAGGGTAAGACTGATTTGAAAGACCTGTTTTGTTTAAAAACTGACATGTGGCAATAATAGGGATTGACATCCGGAACTAGATTTTGGATAAGATAAACTTCGTTGACACATCTGAAACTTGTCAAAGAAGGCATAACTAGCAGCATAGAGAGAAATGTGTTTATTTACATCTCATCTTGTACATTCATCTTTATGTATAGCGCAAGTATTTTATGTTCAACGTGATGTACAAGCTGCCAATAGGCTAAAAGAGATGGATTCAGTGAAAATGCATAAAATAGTACATACATATATTTATATCAAAAAGATAAAATATAGTTTACCAACAATCAATCACAAACACATATATAGATATCTTACATGTACTCACACAAAAGTAAAATCTTCCATAATCTTTCAATAATCTGGCATACATCATTCATATACAAAAGAAAACCCCAAAAAACAAAATAACAAAAAAATACTACACACACACATACACACCCGCACACAAGCATACACTTCCAGAGTCATGCAGGTATCTAAACACTTATACTATCATACAATCATCCCCATTTAGCCTTTTAGCCACGCATAGTTTCTCGCAAAGTTATCTTGAAAGTGTTTATCAATAAGTTGGGGATATCTTATTTCATCATACATAGGGCAGTCTATAAGGAAATGTATTTCGTCTTCAATAACATCACAAAAGGGGCATGTAGCGGTGTAGTTGGCTAACTTTACAAAAGAGTTTGTGTATTACCATGGGTATTGTCTCAACTACAGCATACAATTTAAAAGTGATGTCCCTTCCCAATCCAAATGTGTCCCCTCCATATCCAAAAATGTCCCCTCCCTACCCGACTTTCTGGGTCCACTACGCCGATTATTCGGCGAGTCCACTCCGCTGCCATATTGATTTGTTATTTTGTCAATAACTCCGTAGTTTCTGAACCAAATTAGTTCAAATTGAACAGAAATCTTAATTATAACCAAGCACTGATATGCGCGACAACATGTATGAGATTCAAGGTCGTTAAGGACATGAAAAAAGGCATTTAAAAGTCTCCCCTCCGCTTCGAAAATGAAAGTGAGATAAACATCAACTTGACATCTTAAATACGCACATTTCTTGCAGTTTGTGAACCAAAACTCATAGGGAATGTATTTAAGATTCTATTCCTGATTACCACAGTTAAAGGTGACCATCTAAACCTCGTCGATTAGGAGAAGGGAGCACTGAAAGCAGAGACCTACCTCTGTTGACCTGTCCCGTCCGCCATTGCTATTAGTCCACTCCTTACCTGGTACACGACAGTGAATATGGATCTATTACATTTAATCAATCTTGAGTATAGGCGAAATATTTCTATTCTTTGTTTAGTTATATAACTTTTCCATCCCACCTCCCCTCTCACAGCACTATTTGAAGTATTTCTGCTCACACCTAGGTACAATCTGCATGCTCTGTTTTGAACTGAGTTTATCACACTATATTCATTGAAGCCCCAGATTGATGCACCATAATTCAAAATTGGCTCCACAAGAGAGTTATATAGTTTGGTATAAGTATCATATGTCCTTCCACCAGCATCAAAATAGTTTTCCTGTAGACATGATAAGGCTTGCAGATTTGGTTATTTCCTTTACAGTGAAGTGTATGTCCAGGTGTTCATGAAACCACAGGCCTAGGTATTTGTATTTTCTTATGATTTCTATGGTCTTAGTTCCACAACTAAACATGAAAGATGTCTTAGGAACATTATTATTTATGAAATGGATCACTTTGGATTGATCCACATTAAGCTGTAACTGCCACTTATAACACCACTTATTCACAGCATTGAACATTTTTTGGAGGGCTGTCTCACTTGGAGCTATAAACACAATATCATCAGCAAATAATAGAACTGACAAAAGCACATTATCCATAGGGATTCCACATTTCAGGGCATTGATATCTTTAGCCATATCATTAATATATATAGAAAATAAAGTAGGGGACAAGGTACAGCCTTGCTTCACTCCCTTCATGACACTGAATGTAGGGGTCATATAGCCATTCACTTTAAATGGATAAACTTTAAAGGGAAATATGGCTGGCATTTCATAATCTGGGGGGTATAAGGTGATGTCAGAAAAATGAAAATGTATGGTTCCAATTGAAAGAAAATGCATCTAAACTCAACGAAGCAGTAATAATTCAAATATATGATGTAAAGTTTAGCCATGCCATTCCTTTTTCTTACACAAAATGAATTAAAGGTGTTCACACAAAATGACCGCCGATGGAATTTAGGTGAATCTTACTTTGTCCTCTGACCTTGATTAATTGGTTTGTGTAATGAGATTTTTGACCTTATCAAAATAATACATTTAGCATTAACGTATATTTTTCAGTGAGAAATTCAAAATATAAAATCATGCTACTGCCCCTTTGAAACTTACTTTAGTCTCTTGACAATGTCCGTACACACTCGATGCTTTCAAACATACACTTCATATCAGATGTACACAGAGGGTGAATCAATCAAGTCTTATTACCACTAGGACCTCGGTGTCCATGGCAACCATTCATAAAAGATCTTGTTCAGTGGTGGTATCAGGTCTGTTTTCGTCAGAACAGTCCTGATATCGGATGCAAGAACTCTTATGACATTTCTTTTAAACAACACCAGATAAAATATATGTATAGGAGAATGTCCAAAACTAGAGATTATTTTCACACAGGGAGCGTACTAAAATAATCTCCAGTTTGAGGACTTTCTACTACTTAAAACAAATCATGAAGACTCGAGGATTGGTAAACCTTTACCACATTCAGAACTTCACAAACTTTGCAACTCTGCATATTCCCTCAACACAGAGAACAAAAGTCTATGGACGTATGTTCTCATCAAGTCGTGGGTTGGGGAGAGGAGCAGAAAATATTAAACGTTGTTATTTTGACACTAGCAAGAGACGAGACAAAATTAATTAAAACTTTGGTTTGCTTCATCGTGGAGGTGAGAAATCAGAAGGGGGTTGGGGGGGGGGGGGGGGGGGGGGGGGGGGGGGGGGGGGGGGGGGGGGGGGGGGGTTATCGTGACAACACACTGTACGAGATAGTGAGCTCTTTCCAGTACTACATCAGGCACAACGACATTCCAATCAATGTATTTGAGTCTCCTTATTTCGCCGAATTAAGGAATACCCTCGATGTCAGATTGAAATTTCTGGCACAGCAAGAAATAGCCATCGACAAACGTCAAACGTCATCCGTGTCAGTCAGGAGGATCAGCTGTGGGAGAAGAGACTGCTTGGTGAGGACACACCCCAGCCGCTGATAGACACTCTCGTCTACCTCATAATACGCTTTTCTATTCCATACACTATTTACAAATTTATTTAACATTTTTATTTGAAATAGTCAATGTTTCCAGCTTAATGAATTTAAACTATATACACGTACCGTTTAAGGTTTGTGGAACATTTTTAGAATAATTTTACAATGCCAGTGTATAAAATGTATGTAGCGTGTATGCAATCTGTTAAACCCCCTCTATTTCATTAAATTTAACTCGTCGTATGTCTGTAAACAATTTTCTTAATTTAATATAGAGAACTGTAATTGTATTTGAGGCAAATTTCCTTCGGGATAATAAAGACATATCTTATCTTATCTTACATTTGCATTCGTAATAAAACAATTTGTATTCAACCTGATAGGACTCAACTGTGCCCTGAGAGCCGGCGATGAACACCGCAACCTGAGGGTAGGCCCCAACTCTCAGTTTCAACTGGTCGACACATAACACGGCAAGACACACTTGCAATATACAGAGGATGTCTCCATGACGAAGAGAGGGGAACTCAATCATCGCAAACTGGACGGAAAAACCGTAACTATTCATCCAAACGAAGAACGCCGTGAACATGTACATGTCATTGCGGTGAGTGAATAAAATGATATAGTAATAATTTAAATTTGAAAAATAGATTACTCATCTTTATTTTATACGAAAATGATGGTGGTTTGTTGACAATTAATACTTGCATTATAACAGTATATATGGCTAGGCATTTTTCATTTTTAATATGTACTAGTTTGTATCATGATATCAGAAAATTGCCTTTGATATACTAAAATAGATTTGTTTACGAAAGCATTTTTTTTATTGAACTTCATTTTGAAAGAATATCACGTCAGAGCCGACAGGTAGTTTTCTAACTGTGCCATCGGCACCATCCACTGAGGGGTACTATGGAACGTCTGTGTAAGCAAGCCAGCTTCCCCGGCTTCTTCAGCAACCACTCACTCCGCGCTACTACAGCTACCCGGCTCTACGGCAGTGGAATAGATGAACAGCTCATCGCAGCGAGGACGGGACATAAGTCTTTGGCAGTCCGAGGCTACAAGGTGAGTTTGAAGAGACAGTTTTTTGTTTATATTTACTAATTGAACCAGTAGGCTTACAGTATAAAGATGTTGATAAAGATCGAAAACCGGACAATGATCCCCAACAGGAGCGCATCAGATTCATAAAACAAAAACTTGTAAATGTATATTTTTAACTTCATAAATATCTAGATGTACATCAGTTCACATAGTATTTCTAGTGTTATTTTTATATCCCCGTCTTACAGCGTAAGCGGGGGAATATAGCGTTCATTCTGTCCGTCCGTCCATCTGTCAACTTTTCACATATTCGACTTCTTCTCCACAACCAATGACTCTAGTGAGCTGAAATTTGATGTGCAGATCCTTGGCAAATAGGGATTCTAAATTGTAGATTTTATGACCCCATGACCCCAAATTGGGTCACAGGGGTCAAAACCTTCAAAACCTATTTTCATCTTCTTCTCCAGTTCCAAAAAGTCTAGAGAGCTGAAAAGATGTGAGTAGATTCTTTGGCCAATGGGGATTCTTAATTGTAGATGTTATGACCCCATGACTCCAAATGGGGTCACAGGGGTCAAAACCTTAAAAACCTATTTTCATCTTCTTATCCAGTTCCAAACAAGTTTATGGAGTTGAAATTGTTTGAGTAGTCTCCTTGGCCAATAGGAATTCTAAATTGTCGATTTCATGACCCCATGACCCCATGACCCCAAATGGGGTCCCGGGGTCAAAACCTTAAAAACCTATTTTCATCTTCTTCTCCAGTTCCGAAAAGTCTAGAGAGCTGAAAAATTGTGACAAGACTCATTGGTCAGTTTGAATTCTAAATTGTAGATTTTGTGACCCCATGACCCCAAATGGGATCACAGGGGTCAAGACCTTTAAAACCTCTTTATATCTTCTCCTGCAGTTCCAAAAGGTCTAGAGAGCTTAAATGTTTTGTGTAGACTCTTTGGCAAAGGTGGATTCTCAATTCGAGAATTAGTGACCCCATGACCCAAAATGGGGTCACAGGGGTCAAAACCTTAAAAAGCTATTTTCATTTTCTTCTCAAGTTCCGAAAGGTCTAGAGAGCTGAAAAGTTGTGTGTATATGCCTTGGCCAATGAGGATTTCGAATTGTAGATTATGTGGACCCTTGACCTCAAATGGGGTCTCAGGGGTCAAAACCTTTAAACCCTATTTTCATCTTCTCCTCCAGTTCCAAAAGGTCTAGAGAGCTGAAAAGATGTTTGTAGACATTGGGATTTCTGAATTGTAGATTTGGTTACCCCATGACCCCAAATGGGGACAAAGGGGTCAAAACCTTAAAAACCTATATCCATTGAAAGTCTGATGAGCTACAGAGCCTATAGTTCTATCTTTTTTTATTTTATTATATATTTTATTTCATTCCTCAGAACAAGGAAACCTTTAAAACCTATTTTTATCTTCTCCTCCAGTTCCAAAAGGTCAAGAGAGCTGAAAAGTTGTTTGTAGACATTTGGATTTCTGAATTGTAGATTTGGTTACCCCATGACCCAAAATGGGGTCACAGGGGTCAAAACCTTAAAAACCTATAGTCATTGAAAGTCTGATGAACTACAGAGCCCATGACTCTATTTTTAGCTCATCAGGTCTGAAAGACCCGATGGGCTTATGGCATGGCATGGCGTCCGGCGTCCGTCCATCCGTCCGTCCGTCCATCCATAAACTTTTCACATTTTCGACTTCTTCTCCAGAACCAATGACTCTAGAGAGCTCAAATTTCATGTGGAGACTCCTTGGCAATTGGGGATTCTAAATTGTAGATTTCATGACCTCATGACCCCAAATGGGGTCACAGGGGTCAAAACCTTAAAAACCTATTTTCATCTTCTTCTCCAGTTCCAAAAGGTCTAGAGAGCTGAAAAGTTGTGTGTAGACTCCTTGGCCAATGGGGATTCTAAATTGTATATTTCATGACCACATGACCCCAATTGGGGTCACAGGGGTCAAAACCTAAAAAAACCTATTTTCATCTATTTCTCCATATCCAAAAGGTCGAGAGAGCTAAAAAGTTGTATGTAGACTCCTTGGCCAATGAGGTTTCTACATTTTAGGTTTGGTTACCCCTTGACCCCAATTCGGGTCACAGGGGTCAAAACCTTAAAAACCTATTTTACTCCATCTTCTCCAGTTCCAAAAGTTCTAGAGAGCTAAAAAGTTGTGTGTATACGCCTTGGCCAATGAGGATTCTAAATTTTAGGTTTGGTCAAAGGGGTCGAAACCTTAAAAACATATTTTACTCCTTTTTCTCCAGTTTCAAAAGGTCTAGAGAGCTGAAAAGTTGTGTGTAGACTCCTGGGCAAATGGGAATTCAAAATTTTTAGGTTTGGTGACCCCATGACCCCAAATAGGGTCACAGGGGTCACAACCTTCAAAACCTATTTTCATCTTCTCCTCCAGTTCCAAATGGTCTAGAGAGCTAAAAAGTTGTGTGTAGACTCCTTGGCCAATGGGGATTCAAACTTGTAGATTTTGTGACCCAATGACCCTAAATGGGGTCACAGGGGTCAAAACCTTTTTCCATCAAAAGTCTGATGAGCTACAGAGCCCATGGCTCTATTTTTTATTATTTTATTCTATATTTTGACTATAGTTGACAGCTGTTAATATGCTAGTGCGTAACAGTAAATACAGACTCGAAACGAGTCATTCTTTATTGCTTACTAACTGAAGATATTGGAAGGTATCACAATAAAGCAACAAAAAAAAGAACTTGCAATCTTGATTTCTTTTTACTTTATTAACATCCTTCCGATATCTTCAGTAAGTAAACACGGATATCTCTGATCGTGCAGTATACATTGATTCGGTCAACAGTTCCTATTCCATCAATGTTTATCACATGTTCTTTTTCAATGACCTGTACATGGAGTGATTTTAGTGCTTTTAGTGTGTATTTTTATACGAAAAATTGCAATATTGTAGACTGCTATTTCCAAATTACTTTCGATTTGTCGATGTTACGTTAATATATGCCAAGTTACGAAGTGTAATTTGATCGGGAAGTATTGACTGCTGCAGGAAGTTATCACTTTTAAGCAAATCGATAGGTCGCATAGTGATCGAAAACTGGACATTGTTGTCGCCCATCATTCAGTCAAACGCAATTTTGTAAACGTATCTAAAACAGTAAGAACCAAAGCTACAAGGTATTTTATATGATATATTATATTACAAATATTCATTGAATATAAACGTGAGAATTTTGCCCCAAAGAATATGTATACCTGTTTGAAGATGTTCATTAAAATATGTATCTTTCTTGATATTCAGAATGAGTATGTTGGATCTTTTAAATTACAAAGCAATATTTTACGAAAGTCACAGAGTGGCTTTTTAATAGTGTTCTACAGATTAAATAATCACTCTCCAAGTGATTTCCGTGCATATATAAGGCTCTATATAAACTAGTGTCCAAAAGAAAGTATACCAAGTTTTCAACGTCGTCGAAAACAAAATTCTTAAATCCGACAGGGTCGAGTTTTAGTGTATCCGACATGAATATGTCTTGGGAAGAAGTATGCACATTTTCATTTTTCAAGAAAAGATACTTTTTATTTTGTGTCTCTTCAAACCTACATGGGGTGCATAAATCGCAATTTTAAATTGTTTTTTTTTGCACATAAACATGGTAATTTCATTTTCAAATTGGTAAAGAACAAAGTTTAAGTAAGAAAACAATGTTGTCGATATTATGAATGTGACATAAAGTCTTTTACGCGTCATTGCTGTACAACGTTGTAAAACAAGCAAAAGTGTCCAATTTCTTTTTTCCATCTCGCCTGGCTAAGGAGATTCCAAATCGATGATTTTTTCAAAAGCATGTTTCTCGCAAACGTGAATAGATAATGTTTCAAAATTTTGCATTAGCGTAAGTTGACTCCTGGAATAATTATAACTATATGTTTGAGTTGTATAAATCAACTGTGGATTGGACTATTTTGTGATTTGTATGGTATACTTTCTTTTGGACACTAGTTTAGAAATATATATATCAGAAGTTGATACTAACATTTTTATTTTGGGATAAACATGTGGATGTTTTAAAATCATATCATCACGTGTTTCTTTTCTATGGAAGCATCCTAGTACCACAGTAAAAAAAAATTATCCCCTAATTGGAAATATCATCACCTAATTAGGACTTCATCATCGCCTAATTAGGACAAAACTATCACCTAATTAGGATAAACTATCTCCTAATAAGGAGAAATTAAATTAGAAGATAGTCACCTAATTAGGATTTAGTTATCACCTATTTAGGAGATTTTAACTCTTAATTAGGAGATAGTTATCACCTAATTCGGTGATACCTAAGTCCTAAATAGGGAGTACTTATCTCCTAAAAAGGCGTTAGTATCTCCTAATTAGGAATTAATATATCCTAATTAGGAGATACTATCTGGTGGTAATTAGATGAAAGTATCTTTTTAGGCGATAATTAAGTCCTAATTAGGAAATAGCTAAGCCGTAATTAGTACCTAGTTATCTCCTAATAAGGTGATAACTAAGTCCTAATTAGGGGTTACTTATCTCCTAATTAGGTGTTACTATCTCCTAATTATGAATTACTATCTCCTAAATAGGTGATAGGATCTCCTCATTAGGAAATACATGTTTTTGGCTTTTGCACTAGGATGCTTCCATAGTAAGTTGTCATTTTAAAAGAAAATATTTTCAAATGCAATATAGGATCATCTTTCATTTTGTACATGTAATTTTCAGTGAAAATTCTTACATTCTAAATGTTTGACATTATCAATATTAACTTCTTGTCATTTTAGCTAGATGCAGTTTGATTCAAACAAATGATATATTTTGGATTTGATTTGACACTTTGTTGTTTCATAGCACAAGATACTGCACATTGCACTTAGTTAAGCCAATATTGCCTATATGTACTTGTAAACAGACAGTAAGGACCTCAATGTTTGATGCCTTTACTAAGTTCAAATCTTACACAGTATTAAAATATACTTAAAGGGGCAGTAGCACGTTTTAGGTGGAATATAAGGTGATGTCAGAAAAATGAAAATAAATGGTACCATTGAAAGACAATGTATTTAAACTAAATTGAGCAGTAATAACATGGGGAGTGCAGAGGGATATGAATAATCACTTTGATTATTGTTGTACTATAACATCATTATTTGTGTAATAAATGTTTCTTGTGACCTAAATATATTCACAGCAAGTGAAAGTTTTGTTTAATTTGAGGCAAGC
Organism: Steromphala cineraria; assembly: GCA_916613615.1. Taxonomy (NCBI): domain Eukaryota; kingdom Metazoa; phylum Mollusca; class Gastropoda; order Trochida; family Trochidae; genus Steromphala; species Steromphala cineraria. The sequence continues at coordinate 45,813,964 of OU744723.1, forward strand.
CATATAACTAAACAATCCTTAGTAATTTCCAAAGTTTAAGTTTATTGTTGACTTTTGGAATCTTAAGTTAAATGGTCAGTGTATGACTATTGAGGAATCGATTAGTTCTGGCTTTACTAATCATTGACCCCAACGCAATACCAACCGTAGGCATTTGACATGGCTCCATTTGAGGATTGAATGTCAGTTTGTCCATTTTCGAATTGAATGATGTCAAAGCTACATTCAAACTCGTGTGAACCCAGCAAGCTTTTATAAAATCGCTACAACTGAATACAAGAGGCCAAGATATATCGTTTTCCATATTTTATTCAGAAAATAAACAAAAATGTTTGCACTTGACATTATTAGCCTGAGACAAAGTGATACAATAAAAACATTTTGATACATCCTTCTCACTGGAAACCACATAGTGAACAGTTATCCCTGAATTCCTTTTTTTATATCAATAATTCTAACATGACACGAAAACTAGTTTGAAAATACTGCCTTCTGATTGGTTAATCATACACATTTTGAAGTAATTATTTCGCTGATAATCACCTCTAATTTTACGACCGCTTCACATTCCTCCGCGCACGCGTATACAATCTGCACTCAGCGACTTTCTGTTTACAATAGACATGTTGGCGACGACACTTAAAATTTCAATATCAGAAAATTGTCTACATTTTGAAACACCTACAAATTTTAATCGAATATAACGAGGTTTTTGGTTCCTGTTTAAAGTGTTTCTTACTGCTTCGCGATGTAATTAATGACAGTCCTCGGCTCAGATCTATAACAAAATCAAGGATTGCACACCTCTCATACATGAACGGAAGAGACTTTATTCTTTAATTTCGCAGAATGCTGACACTGCCCCTACCTCTAATTTACAAGTGACCACTTTTGCTGTCACAGTGTCCCCAACCATGACACAAAATATAACTTTCTTGGCAGATTCCACAAAGTTCGAAACAGTTCACCGACACATAGTTTACAACTAATTCAGAGTAGCGTCCCTTGATTTGGTCAGTCCTTTTCGCTCTTGTAGGGGTGATGGGTCGACCCATGTATTAAGGTAAAAACTCGTAACTTTGACAACATTGAAATCTGTTTTCTATTGATAATATGCTCAATAGATTTAAGACAAATCTATTTAAACACGTTTTTCTGTATGTGGAGATTTTAATTGTTAAGTGTTCTTTATGAAAGTGGACTATACCGTTGTTTTGCAAGTGAGTGGAACCGGTCTGCACCGGTTTGACCTAATCACATTGTTTTTGCGCAAATTAAAAAAAATCCACATTATTTTACTTATTAATCATGTTAGAATGGTGATAAATTCATTCTGTTTTTTATTTTGGGCTTGTATGTCGTGCATTCTTTACCTTAAATAAACATTTCAAACCTCGCATATTTAAGGTAAAGACTGCGAGACATACAACCCCAAAATAAAAAACAGAATGGATTTATCCCCTAATTATTGACATCAAGCATTGATTTATGAGAATTTGTGTCCGAAGATTTAAGATTTAACCTAAACAAACTAATCAACACAAATTCCTAAGAACTCAAAATAATGTCATTACCGTTTTAGTCAGTTTATGGCACCCAAAACAAAAACATTAGTAACATATGAATTCAACATTAATGAAAATAATGTTAGTATGTAAAAAAAAACTCGACTAAGTGTCATTATTGAGCCATATGTTAGACTACTGGACGTGAAATTCACAAGAAATCAAATCGCAAAATAGTTATTTCAACTTTGTATTTTGTGTCTCTCCTTTGTTAAAACTTGTTGTTCCGTTTATAAAGCTATCTTAATAAATTCACATTAACAGTGAATGATACATTTTTAAACATTTAACAAAATGCCAAAAGTGCTTCAAACTAAAACAAAACATACAAATTAACAAACTTGCAAAAGAAAAGCCACACAATTACAAATGGTAACTCATTTTCAATAAAAGAAAAGAAAAATGATTGAAAACACTGTGAACATGTCTTCCAAACGCAACTTTCATATTCTCTGTTCACAACTACATGGTTTTTCCCCATTTTTAGAGAAAAATAAACTTAACATAAAGTTACTCCTATGAAATGTGGGAATAAAACATCATCAAAAAAGATGTTTGTCATTAAAACAATCGATTATAAGCGGAGGACATGCTCAATGCTACAGGAAGAAAGAGAGGGAGCCATTGGTATGCTGCAGGTTGGAGCGACCCAGAGCCATGTTGCAAATATCATGTGCTGTAACAAATATACCATTGGTTGTCTTGGCAAGACCTCAAGGGCCTAGTGTAAGGACACGTTTTCTTCAACCTTGCCAAGTTGAGGTGGGGCAGGAATTACTACAGATTGCAGCCAGTCTTGTCCCCAGTTGATCACCTTTGGGACCAACTAGACCGTTCAATATTGAATCACCATTATGAAGACATCAAGAGTCTTGTGTACTCTATTTAAAACCATGTGAGGGCCTACATCGTAGGCATGATAGGACACACATGATATTGAGTCAGATATGTTACCCTTGCTTTTGTGTTCTGTATGGAAAAGCATTCCAGGAATATAGTTCTTAAAAACACAACATCATTTGTTACTACTATTGCGATTGTTTTCTTAAAATATTGTGGTGGCGTTTCTTTTGCAAGTCAGTTTATCACGACGGTCAATCCTGATTGTTACCTTATAAGCTGTAAACAGGTAAAAGGCCAAACTTTTACATAACAACATTAATCATTAAAAATAAACTCATTAGATCTGACCACTCGCACAATACCACATAAATGGTCTGAATAATGCTGCATGTTGTTAGCGTCCGGTGTCATTTTGTCTGTAAAATTTCATAAAGTCAAGATATCTAAGGGTGAAATATGAGTTGTCCCTAAAAACCCCAAGCACCTTCGCTAAATGGTTTTTGTGAAGGTTCACTTCACAAACTCCTATGGGTGAGTCAGATCCTATGAGTGGTACGCCCGAACTGATTTCAATGAGATTGGTTGAATACATCCTTAATTTTACTTGATACTTCTTGCATTGATACAATGCTTTCTTTGATATGGAAATTATAAAATTCTATCAACATTGAAAGCTATGATGACAGTATTCTATTCTGCTCAGAGAAATGAACAAATCATATTGATGGGTTCAACAAGAGGTCAATATTCAAAAGGTTGATAGACATACAAAGAAACATGTGAGACATTTTAAACAAAATATGATTAACTCAACTTTATCGAGATACTGCAAAGTTACAAAGCAACATTGCACAATATTTATTTGAAGGAACCACGACATAACATTGAATATTTAACGTATAACAATAATATTTATAACAATTTCTTATTTTGTCTCATACTAAGTCTTGTTTCAAAGACCAGTGTAGTACCTACTTATTCTAGTCTTTCACCGAACAGATGATCAAGTCAATGGACGTCCTGATCTATTCAAGTTCGTAAAGAAGGGAAATGGAGGGTTCTTTCGTTCACCCAGTGCCTCTTTAGTGAATCAAGCTTAGTAGACACAATTTACCATTTCTATTTCATCAGATAACCGCGACACAGACGACCGTTTAATAATTTGATTTGTTTGTGTCCTGACCCACCTGGTGTGAAAACGAGTAATTGACAATCTTTGGTAACAGAAAACAATGTGTCGCCCAAAGCTGACATTGTATTGATTAGCTCACCATTGAATTTTACCAACATTTTCTTCTTTCCATTTGAAATTGTGAGCTTATAAACTGCATTTGATTTACTGGAAAAATACACAAACTCAGCGTCTGGTGAGAGACATATTGTAAAAGCAAATATTTTGAATGTTTTAAGTTTGTCGGCTTCGTATGTAAGTTTCTTTAGGCAATTATATACATATGTATAAAGAAATGGTCGTTTAGTGTCAGCCTGGATTGTCTCAACTCTACTATAAAGAAATTTGACAAGATCTTTACCCGTTCCATTTGGCTTCATTTTATAAAGAAAAGAACCACTGCGACCCTTAACTACTTTTACATAAAAGATTAAATCATTGGCTAGAGAAATGCATTGTACGTCTTGGTCAATTGCTTTGGAAAACTTTCCATTTAATGTTTTGACCAAATATAATTTCCTTGATGCGACTATCAAATACTTTCTAGTTGCAGGAATGTAGTCTATAGAATTCAGCGCGTAATAACTGAAAGGGAGTGTGTTGATGGTGAAATTATTCAAATGTACTTCACGTATTTTCGCACGGCCTAAATGCAGAAAAGCCAAAAGTTTGGCATTTGTTTTCCCTTCGGACAGCTTTCGCTTTGATGACCCTAAAACAAAAAAATTGATCTTGTCACTTAAATGTTTGGAAAATTACAGACAAATAAAAACAACTTGTCTTTAGAGAACACCTTTAAACCATAGGAACAATCCATATATTGTTATAAATAATAACATTAAGTAGAAAAATCAAGGAAAACATCGAAATAAAACTGGTAATTTGTTATCTTCATCATTGTTTAACGCAATATTAGGTATGGTGCATTGATATAATATACACCAAATAAAGTTTTTTTACTTCATTGTTGTATGCTATGAGACTGAGGAAAAAGAGATAAGCATAACCAATTTTTATTGAGAGTCATTTGCAAGAGAAGTTTTGTATCGTGTGGGCACTAAAAGTGCATGAAAATATAGAGGGAAATGGACATGGAATTTCAACCCAAACACATGAATCTTAAAGTATTGTCACTACAAGCTCTTTGTATGTGCTACCCGATAAAAGCAGCTTAAGAAACCGGATGAGTGAGTCAAGAATCCCAACAAAATCGCTAATGTGAAGTGCCACCACATGCGCGAATAAATGAAGTCACTCTTCTTGGCATACCCCTAACCTAATTGTTCCATCGGTATCTGCTGTCACTCGTCGTGATGAGCGGCCTCCAGTTCCTCCAGGTTTTGCACAGGAGAATCCCTTCGTTGCATCCGACCAAACAAAATGTCCACAACATGCTCGATTGGGTTCAAATCAGGTGACATTGTTGGCCATGGAATTCGTGTTACACCATTATTTTCCAGATGTTGGTTTACAGCAAGTAAACGATAGGATCTGGCATTGTCGTTCATGAACAAAGGTCTTGTGGCAAGTTTGTGGTCATCGAAATGATCAATGATTACAGGATCAAGACCTCCTGAATGTAGCAAACGCCTGTGGGTGAACCCTGTACAGCTGCGTATCTTAAGTTTGTTCACTTGCTTTTGTATCTTAGTGCAAATATCATGTAAAGTGGGTTTCATTTTGACATCCATAAAATAACTCCAGGAGCACCTAAAACGGACAACCAATTATCCATTAGTAAAATAATCATTCCCAAACCATATTTCGGGATCGTCTTGTCACTTGGACTGAATTGAGATATTTGGCATGGTTAACTAGACAGATGAGGTCGTATTTGTGAAATTTAGATTTTCTTAAATTTCTATTTTAATATTCCATATAAGCATTGTAAGGGAAAAATCAATCAGTAAAATTACATTGCATTAATGCAAAAGAACAATTACAACTAAGGTCTAAAGCTACTGATCGCTAATGAAGGATTTTGTAGCGAAAAATACAAAATAGTGTTTTTCGAAATTTTAACCCCGGGTCATTTCCATGCCCTGCCAAACTAGTTATGGTTAGCTTTAAGGTATGACATAAGAATATGTTAACACAAACTGTATGTAAACGGATTGATTCAAGTTTCAACATTATCCGTTTCGTTTTCGCATTGCTAGGACACCCCAAAGACATTTCAAAGGACATGATGTTTGCACTAAAAACGCACGTAAGTGAACAAACTTAAGATACGCAGTTGTAAAGTCACAAAATCAAATCTAAGTCGTTGGAGAAGCCTCCCCAACCATCAGGGATCAACCGCCATATGGTATCTTTGGCAAGTGTTCCTGGGGGCAAGACGTGTATTCCTGATCCTCCATACGTGGGCTCGGCCATGAACAGCATACAGGAGGAAATGACTTTTGTTAGTCCAGTGTGCTCTCCTCCATAATCTCAGGTTCCACCTTTGCCTGTCCACACACCCTAACCTACGCTTAGGTCTGTGGTGATTTGTGAGCATTGGACGCCTGATGACCCTTTGGACCTTAATCTGGCAGCTTTGAGGCGAATTTTGAGTTTGCTTGCTCAAGCGGAGATGAGGTAACCACCTAACATGTTGAACATAGCTCTTTGCTCCTGGGACGGGTAGCTTTTGCTCATCCTGATCGTGGAAGGTAGCTCACATCATTTTTTTGTGCATGCTTCCTGACCAGACGGTTTATGACGGTGTAGTGGAAGTGAGTTCTGGCAATTTCCTTGTAAGAAAGCCCTGGCCGACTAAGCCCAATGATCTGCCATCTCAATGCATTTGCAATTCTCCTTCATGCCATTGTCAATGACAAGTGTTAATAAAGTCGGAACTGATCCTTAAATACCCAATACTTGTGGTTGTGCGAAACTTTGGTTTGTGCAGCACATGGGTGGTGGGATTCACGTGCATGGGATTGCGTTCATGAAAAACGTTTTTTTTCAAAAAGTAAAACGTTTTTTTATCACCACAAGAACGCTCCTTGATTTGTCATAATGAGTGTTAACTTTTGGTTTCAGTATATACTGAAAATTCAATTTTATGTTGGGGGTGCTTATATTTTTTGGTGTGTATAATTATGTTATGAATATTTAACCGTGTCATATGAATGTTTAACTGGTAATATCAAGTTCGGCTATTTTATTTTCGTAGGTGCATGTAATCTTGTAATTTTTCATTACATCAATTTCTTTGTTTAACATGTACACTTTTATATGTTCTGACCCTAGGGCTGACACTAACAATAACAACACAGAGCTCATCAGTTTAGTGGTTCCCACACAGTCATTGGGGCGAAAACATTGTCCCTGTCAAAATTGTTTTAAGATTCATTTTTATTTTTTTATCACTATCATTATATATAAAATTGTATTATTACATAAATCATCATTTATCATGATACATATATCACTATTACAATTATCATCATCATTGTTATTAAAGTTCACGCTAGTCTCATCGATGCTAACGTAAATGTTCTCTAAATTATCTAATATGATCATGAGTTATGTGTATATATTTCTTACATGACAACTTTTCACCACCAGGAGAATAAAACTCTGTCCGAAATATTTGCTACTTGAAAGAGGAAGTTACCCAGCAGGCATTTTAACGTTGATCCAACGTTGAAACAACGTCGTTTGTCAACGTTGAATTGACGTCGAATTTTGATTGGATTTGAAATATGCCGCAACGTCGAGATCTGACGTTGTTTTGAAGTAGAAAGGGTTGTTGATAAAAAAAGGGAAATACTTACCATTTGAAAGTAGTAGAGCGATGTCAGTGCAGCTGAATCTTGAAAATAACGTTTAAAGCATACTTTTTTTACTCATTTCATATCTATACATTGCATTGATAATTCGAAAAAGCTTAATAGGAATGGAAAAATCTAAGCTTAACAAAGGAAAACAACTCTAGGCTCCAGACAAAAACAATTTCTATACGATATCCTGGAAAAATGCCTTTCTTGTCCAGAAATCTGTTAAACGTTAATAACAGTAATTTAGTTAATTAGTCCTTCCATTACAGGGCGCTCTTTGCAAATTTAAAGGCGAATATCACACAGTTGTTAACAGAGAATTATTCACGTCTTTAATGAATGATCAACAAACAAACGAAAATATTTAGTTTCACAAGAGACAGACCTGTTTTCATCTGATATGATTCGTAGGTTGTAAAATCGGAACAACGTAAAGTCATTTATCGACTAAATCTCATAGACATAGACCTCAGGAAAAGCAACGTTGAAACGAGAGTTATTTTCTCGACGTCGAAACAACGCAACCTAAACCAAAATAATTGACGTTGAAACAACGTTGTTCAGTCAACGTCGAAATAAACAACGTTCTAATAACGTTGTTAAATCAATGTCCAAATTAACAACGTCGAAGCAACGTTGTCTTTATTGACGTCGAAATTACTGACCTTAAAACAACGTCATTTATAAGTTGAACGACGTCACGACCACATCTCAACTATAATCCAACGTCGATTCGACGTTGTGTGCCTGCTGGGTACTTAGGAAAACATGAGTAGCCTCGGTAACTAAAATCTTATAGTTGATGTGATTTCCTTTTCTTTACCAACATTCTGTTTGTGATCAGGTTGAATCAGAGGGTACAGTATGCTGGACTTTGGGTACAACAGAATAAATACTTACGAACTCGTGTGTAGACTTTACACTGAAAAACCTTGCTGTGGCTGAAGAATGTCTTCGAAAAATGAGGGCAGGTCGAAATGTGTTCATCAACACCGGTGTCTGTATCCTGTAATTGTAGATTTGTTTATATTCTGGGTCGAACATTATTTAGCACCAGTAATGTAAATATGCTTTAGACTCTACAAACATGCAGGGCTCTTGGTTTGAAAAAATCAACCAGGTCTCCTTCACAAGCTCTGCATTGTGAAGAGCGTTGATATCTTTAAGACCACAGCCAATACACGCGCTGACCTTTTTGTAAACGCAGGGATCTTATTTGTCGAAAATGAATTGTTCAAAAAAGCTGGAGCGATGATCAAGCACACATAACATGTGCCTGATCGTCGACCCAAGCTGTTTGAAATATTTTTACAGTAATGTGTGCTTGATCGTCTCCCCAAATTGTTTTGAACAATTTATTTTAAGCTTATAATGATCCCTGTGCTCTCAAACAAGTCAGATATGAAAACCATTGGCACTATGTTATCTTTTGTTGATCTAGGACTGTCGAAGAAAACAAAATTCTAACTAGAGATGGCCAAAAATAACAAGACATGGTCATGAACATCCCCCGCCAAATAAGTTTTCATTGACGCTCCTAATATTTTCCTACATGGGCCGTATCTCCGTAATTATTGTTATTGGCGTGTTTATTATTATTATAATTCTTTTTCTTTCTAACCAGTGTACAGCCAAAACGGCTGAAGCAAATACAACCAAACTTTACAGACTTATAGACCTTACCCTGGAATATGGCCGTTAAACTTTTCAGCCTGATTGGTTAAAGCATTAAAGGTCAAGTTCGATTCCAAAATTTAAAATTTAACATTGATTTTTTTTTCAAAATGCACTTAGAGACCTAAAACTTGATTTAAAAGATGCGCAATGAAAAATAACGCAAAAAAGTATATCAGGACAAATCTGTAGGTCACGTGGTTTGGCCGCCATCTTGGTTTTAAGCACTTTTACAAAAGTCCGACCCCATGCACCTTTGAAGATTCGTTTCATTTTTATTTATTGTACTAGAGAGCTGATTTTTACACATGATATAGTCATGACCCTGGTCTATAACAAGTTTGTTTTTCAAAATACTTTTTGTGTAATAGCCGTTCAAAGTTTGGCAATTTTCAAAAATATCAATTTTCAAGGGCAGATAACTAAAAAACCTGACCGACGAATTTCATAAATTTTGCATGAGAGATAGACATGACCAAGCTCTTTAAGTTAAAAAAATAAAATTGCTCGCGAACAGTCATTTCCGGCCGCCATGACACATTTTCCCAACATGGGGTCAGCTCCGTCAGAAAGACAGGAAATGATCCTTTCTAATGCTGCTGTACCTTGTCTTGTAATGATATTTTCATAAAACTTTCAGGAATGATAGATTACATTATCATCTTTGTAACCAATATGTAAGATTTTCGGCTAAATCCTGTTGTCGTCGCTTTGCGACTATATTTAGTAATTGCATTTACCTCATTTTTGATTCCATGAAGGTATTTATACTTTGAAGACACATGGCAAGTTTGGTAATCCTATCTTAAATAGTTTCTGAGTATGTTCCATTTGATATCAGGCTTGAAGAGAGTCAAACACAGAACAAGGTAAATTACTCTGTAAAAACTAATTGTCCGGTCAACAATTTTTGAGTTATTCAATTGCGTACGTACGGATGTACAGACGGAAGCTGCCCTGAACTATATCCCAAGCTTTGCTAAACACGCGGCGGGGGGAATACTAACAAGAAGACATGGTCATCAACCACCATATTAGTTTTCATTAAAGCTCCTCCCATTTTCCTACATGGGCCATGACTATGTAATATCTAATTGCATAAATCTCAAGAGAATCCGAAAACACAGAATGGGGGCAATAACTGATTCTCAAACTCCATCAACATATTAATTCCCAAACGACACACAACAAATTTGGTTATTCTTTCTTGAATAGTTTCTGATTATAGAAGTCTCCTTAGACTACACACTCGAACAGAGTCCAAAAACACGAAACGAGTGCAAAAACTAATTGTGCGGTTCTGATCCTTGAACTCCATCAAGGTAGTGATGCCCTGAAACACACAGCAAATTTTGATTCCATTGGTTATTCCATCTTAGACAGTTTCTTAGAAAAGTTGTCCCCTTTGCAACACCCTCGAACAGAGTAAAAAAACATGGAACAAGGGCAACAACTCTGTGAAAAATAATTGTGTAGTTTTTATTTTTTAACTCCATCAAGGCATTAATGTCCTAAAGATACACAGTAAATTTGGTTATAATAATGATAATAATAATAATAGTCCATTTGTTATGCGCATTTCTCCATGCATAATGCATGCTCGAAGCGCCCACTGTACATAAGTCACACAGCACAGGGTTGAGAATGTTGTTTATACACTAGAATCAATTGAGAAGGCTTGGTCAAAGAGGTAGGTTTTCAAATGTGATCTGAATGAGGAGTAGGGTTGGACAGTTCTAAGATTGAAGGGAAGGTTATTCCATTCCGTGGCTGCATAGAATGAGAATGATCATATCTTATCTTATCAGGTGGAGCCCAAACCTATATCCCCCTTCCATTTTGTAACGGAGTATAATAATCCCAAGAAGTTGAAACACCCAAAATGAATATCTACACATAATGATTGATCCATATACTATGTTTCGTTCAGCTTTTATAGTATTTATAGTATTTGAGTCTTTCTCCGGAAACGATATCGGAACAGACAGAGGAACAGACGGACGAATGGACGAACGGACTGAGCCCCTTGCAATATAACTTTGGGGATAACAAACAAATGGAAATAAGACAGAGACCAATAGTTGCATTACTATGTATTACAAATCTCCATACACTTCATAACATACGTTACCTTTCTCAAAGTGATGTTTTTGAAACTGTCATCAAGTCCAGATGTTTTCTTTGGCTGTAATTTGCAGGAGAGAAGCTTGGTGCTATAAAGAAAGCCGGAACAATCAACGGTTTCTCTACAGAGACGCTGGCACATCTTTGGACCAACAGTCATAATTTTGTTGATGTCGAGAGCCCTTGTTAGCATAAAGAGCACCGATAAAAGAACAGCATCACGAAGGGACTCCATTGTTTGCTGTCTGTGAAATTCTGGATCAACCACTTTTGATTTAGTAAAATTTGTTAAGGCAGTCTTTCAAAAGGTTTCAAATTTCAACAATTTCAAAACAATTGTCATTATCTATATTAAGTAAAGCTGGAAACAATATTAAACGTCTGAAAACTGATTTGGTTTCAAATAAATAACTATAAATTCCCAAATGATATATTAAATCTTTTCAAGTTGTTTTATCACAAAAGATATGAGTTTCAAAATTACTTTCAAAATAATGAAAACTAAACTTTTGATTTAATGACAACAATAGCCAATAACATTCCGTCATTGTTGGAATTTGTGATACAGTTGGTTTTACATTACTCAACTAATTATATTCTAAATAGTTTACAAACCCATTAAAGCATACCGCAGAATTTCTTAAGGGGCTTTTAAAGTTGCAAGTATTTCCTATCTACTCAAAATAAAATCATGCAAATATATAATCTTGTAATGAATTACCAAATGAATCTTATTTGAAACTTGTTAAACATTTAAAAATACTTCAATAATGACATTATTTTGGTCGGCCTCAACATTTGAATGTTCTGATTCTCCCAATATTCGTGCCCGATTCACATTTTACTGTTGCCGTTGTCATTTTCTAACGTGCGCATTCCCGTAGATGCCAAAAATCCGTTTATTTTTGCTTTAGTTTTATGTAACTAACTTTCTTAATTGGCTAAGTTTCTCCTAAATTGCCGCCTTGTGCCATGCGGCTGGTTTCTTTCGAATGTTGTTCCCAGGGCACGACGTCACAAAGGCCAACGGTTATGACATCATAATGATCACTTCACCCTCACAATGGTCTGGGCGAGTTAAAGATATTTGTTCAGTCGGGTTTGTTCCTGTTGGTTTATGAATTATATAACTGTTTTCTCTCTCATAAATTTCACAGTGAAAACTATACGATCTCATCGTTATGAGTGCAACTGGTTTGCAAAATAAGAACACAATTTCAATATCTAGAAGTTATAACGCTTGGAATTCCTTCTTCCATATAGTTGCGAACACCTACAACAATAATGGATCAGTCGTTATATCCTTTCAACTCAGAGTTCGCTACGCAAAAATAGAGTTCGCTCTTAAAATGCTTATAACTAACGGTCATGTTACAATATCGATAAATAGATGCATTTGTAAAATTTCCGGGATTCATTGTTATTTAACACCCGCAAATTTAAGCGTTTAAAACCTCAGGCTAACGTTGTCGGTTTTTAAACTAAATTTGCGGGTGTTGAATGACAATTAATCCCGGATATTTACAAATGCAACTATTTTTAATTAAAAACTTATCTACTTCTGCCTGATACTAAAATTTGTAATTGATTTGTCAAATGTTTAGAAATTGGTCTATGAAAAGTAAGGTAAAATCAACTTCATCATATACGTATACAAGTATACATTTACTCTGCTTCTTCTGCCTATATCTTGAAAGAACCATGCAAGTGCAAAATGTTTTACTTGTATTATTAGCCCTTCTAACATTTCAAACATTTCACTACCAATTTTATTATCTTATTTGCAATTTATTATTTCTAACAAATACTGAATGAAAGTGAACAAATGCAAATAAATAAACAACATATTTGCTTGTAACTTATACAATACATTTCGATGCAGGCACAAATTTCTATGAATCTAGGACACATTTTAAAGTTTTATTTTATTTTCAATTCGATAAGGTAAAACATTATATAAATGGGAGGTAAAGGTGAAATTTGTTTGGTAGTAGCAAGTTTTATTGACAAATTTGAATTTTGAAATATAGCATGGAAAGGGCATAGCTAGCCCATTTGGTCCTTATTAGGCGTCACAGGGTAAACAAAGCTACAAAAAACAATCTTTTTTTTTTTTATTTACTTGAAATTGCCACGATTTGAACAAAAGACCTGTATATGATTACGTGGCGAGTCTGCATATATTGGCGGTTAGCATATATTGTAAATAGTAAGAAATAGGTATAAACATATCATGTTAGATTAAATTCAAGCGTAACTAGTCAAGGAGTACCTGTATGTAAAACAAGCTTTCAGGTTTCAAAGTCATTTGCCTTCTCTTTTCATTTGGAGAAAATGACAATAGGTTTTGAGGGCATAGCCCCCTGTGGCCCTAAGCTCTTAATAATTACTAGAAAGTGTTTTAACTTAAAAAACAGATCACTCCCCAAAACACCATTTCAGCTGACTTTTTTAAAACTCAAATAAAAACTTATCCTTTCTAGAAGACAACTGTATATGTGTGTCATATTTATGGGGATTGTATCTCCGCAGTTTGTTATGCTTGACAAAACATTAGAATATAATAATAGAGCCATTGGCTGTGTAGCTCATTAGGCTTCATATCAGTTTTGCTTTAGGGTGAGGCAATTGTGGTTTCCACTCTTAGTAGGGCCCTACAGGGCCACCAAATGTAAAACTTAGAATCCTTATACAACAGATTCTGTAAACAAGCGAAGAAGCGAGCACACATACCCCGCTTCCCACTAAAAGTGATTAATATTGGTTGTATGATAGTTGAGTATACAGTAAGTCATTGTGTAAGTCTTCTTTCCACTGAAACCTCAATACCAAATTCACTAATAGGTTTTACAATTAAAAGGGTACATCTAGGGATAATGGTTGATCTTTGTTTCAAATTCGAGGCAGTTATTATGAATATTCTACGAGATGCACTGAGGACAAAATTAATCTTGTTGAGTCACTTTGTAAGTTATGTTTTCTAAAGAAACCACAGCAAAGAAAATCCATATATCGTTCAACTCTCATAAGGCATATCCAGCAATCACGATTGACAACCAAACAAACAATTGAGACATTTTAAACAAATTATAATTAACTCAACTTTATCTTTATTAGTGGAGATATTATCGTATTTCTCACACTTTCTAGGCCTATCGGATTGGCTAATGAGAGACGGTAATGCAACTAAGGGGAGGTAATTTATGAATCGCGTTGAGCCCATATTGGCTCCAGAGGTTAGTGGAGATATTATCGGAACGTAAACTCTGGATCATCGAGAATGGATAAAGATGCGAGAATTAACATACCGCCAGACGAGATATAACCACGCCCCTTCAATCAAGGGAGGTAACTCATGTTATGGCGGACAAAGGCACAGTGTCATTGACATGAGCGATACGGACATTGACATTACGTGTGTAATAACTGCCTTATTTTGTAATGATAAACACAACGATCAATTGATACTGTTTTTGTACTGTTTATTATCCTAATTTCAACAAATCTCAAACAAAATTGACGAATATTTATTTCATGTGCAACAGAAAACGAATGCGGAACTGCGATTATGTGGTATGACAGACGTAGGGGATCGCAAAGATTTATAAGGAAATAGATAATTTCTGAATATATAAACATACAATTAATCATTTGCTCACTTTTCAAGTTTAATAGGCATATCCTGACTTAGGACTCAAAGGAAATCAAAGAAGAAGTTAAACACGTTTTATTGTTTGACGGAAAACTAAAAATATATTAAAAATATATTATAAAATAAATTTGAATGACAGGTGACGATAGGTTAATTGGCACAACTTGAATTAAGTAAAACCGGCAATCGTGCGATACGGAATTTTCCGTGCATTTCGGAATTCGAAGACGTATTCCGTATACACCCTTGTATAACTATCTTTATATTACATTAGTATATAGTAAAGGAAAGTTCTCCAGAATTTGAGATCTTGAACGTTCATATTACTGTATCAGATTACTTTTGACTCAGATAAAGATATTAAAGTTTGACCAGCTGGTGTGAAGGACTAAACTACTCACATTTTATTTAAGTTACCAAGAATAACTTTCTGTTCTTTGTATACAGCTGCGCACCAACACTGTGTTCATGTATCTGCTTATTCAAGTGCAAATATAATATAATCTAGAATGTCTTTGATGCATTCCGGAATGGCGAACACGAAACGGATAATGTTGAATGTCATTACAATTTGCGTTAACATACTTGAATGTCATACCTCTCAGATAACCATAACAAAGTTTTCAGGGCATTGAATTTACCAAATACTACTTTTTATTTTCTCTACATTGTCCTCCATAAGCAACACATTTACCACATAGTTGTTCCTTCGCATCAAGGCAATGTAATTTTGGTGATATTTTCTTACAAAGTTGATATGGTTTAAGAAAAAATGAATTTTACAAAATGAAACAATCTTTCCATTGAAAATCGAAAGTAAGCGCCAGTGACAATCCCAAATTCTGGTTGGTTATGTTACCAATGGACAATTAGTGATCCTTTGTAAGTGCTCCTGAAGTTATTTTATGGACGTCAAAACGAAATCGAAATAATATGATTTTTGCACTAAGATACACAAGCAAGTGATCATACCTAATGAACGCAGTGGCATATACCATGTTCATACACAAAAGCATTGACACCCAAAGAAGCAAAATGTTCTCTTATGATTCTATCGTTTCATACTATGATTTTATAAAAACATTTTCTCCTTGCTTATTAGGCAATTATTCTGGTGAAAATAATGTTAGGGTGCCTTACTTTAAAAAAAATATAAGTAAAAGTATATTTGTTTTCAATCGTTATTTAATGTTGAAAGATAATGCCTTATGCATTATGTGCGGGATCTTAAATGTATGACGTCGTAGAGAGTAGTTTACTGGTTTTTATATACAAGAACATTATTTCTTTGCATATTAAAGTTATAAATCATCTTTTACAAATTATTTAAAAGTTATGTAACAGATTTTTTTGTGAATCGTTCATTATATTTTGTTGAGCCATTTAACTTCAGAGAACAACTCGGGAAAAGACAAACAATGATTAAAAAAACAATAAAATTGTGTTTAATCTATCTAAACTTTATGTACATTGTATAATTTAGAACAAATAAGAGTGATAAAATTTGCGAGTTTCGAAAGTTGGCGGTAAGCGACGGAAGCATCCTAGTGCCACAGTAAAAAAACAATTTATTATCTCCTAATTAGGATATATATCATCACCTCATTAGGAATTCATCATCGCCTAATTAGGACAAAACTATCACCTAATTAGGAGAAACTATCTCTAATTAGGAATCCTTATTGTTATAGGGGTGTTTTTGTTATTATTCCACGATTTCTTGTTAACAAGAATCAGCCAAAACGACTGAAGTTATCAAAACCAAATTTGACATACTGGTAGACCTTGTTGAGAAACGCAAAAATAAGCTTTTGTGCCAGTTCGGCCCGTAAGTAAATGGCCCAGCAAGGCCCAAAGTTCGGATTTTTAACATGGCTTTTTTTTTTCAAAATGCACTTGGAGACCTGATTTTTTCTTAAAAGATGTGCAATAAAAGATGATGGAAAAAACGGAAAATGAAATGGAAAATTTGTAGGTCAAGTGGTTTTGCCGCCATCTTGAATTTTCTGCATTTTTTTCAAAAGTCCGACCCCAGGCACCTTTCAGGCATCACCTTTCGGCAACTGCTGATAATAGAAATCTGAAACTCACTCATAATGTAGCTGAGACATTGGCCTATAAAATGATTGATTCACAATTAAATCAAAATCGAAATATTTTTTTCTATAAAAATGTTCAAAGTTTGCACATTTTGCAATATTCAAGGGCTGATAACTCAAAAACCTCCCAGACGAATTTGACATTGACATAGCTAGACATTGGCAAGGTCTTCAAGATAAAAGAAAAAATCGCTCGCGAACAGTCTTTTCTTTACATTGAGTTACAGACCTTTGAACATTGTCAACTCTACTTGCGTTTTTATTGCATATGTTAATGTATGTTTCCAAAAATCGTAGCCTAGCAACAGAAAAGCAAAATGCAGTGTTTATTATATCATTGGACAGCTAAACGATTGCAGAACTTGGGAAAAAATACAATGAAATTTGATGTGTCTTTAAACATTGAGATAACGTGCTTTAAATCTGTCAATTTACCTTTCGTTTTGAATGCAAATGATACATGTAAGTTTTATAAGTCGATGCTCATGAACAATAAAACATACGGTAATGTTTTATATATATCCATACAGCTAATAGAATAAAAAAATGGGGAAATTATGATATATATAAAATATAAAATATGATAGGTTCTTATATATTGAAATAAAAAGCTTAAGATACTTTCAATTCAACTTACGTTTTGAATGTCTATATGAAAAACTATATTTGAAAAAACGGAGCTCATTAAGAACAAAGCATTAGGTTTTATTTCATATATCACCAGACAGCTAAAAAAATGTTAAACCTAAGAAATTTAACTGAAAAATAATCTATGTCAATTATGGTTGAAATAGAAAGCTTTAAATATTGCTTTTATGTGACAATATTTTTTTGGCGCATTCTTTAGATGTCCACAATTTCATTACTAATTAAGCTGAAATAATCAAATTAATTACACATACACACTCGATTTTTAAGTACAATATTTGTTATGTTACATTATATCATTACAGATTATAGTTAAGGGACTTTAAAGACAAACATTCGGTAGGTGTCTAAATATATTAGTTTTTAAGTCTTTTGATTAAAGCATTACGAAACATTAGAATGGAGGTTCGAAAAGTTTCGGACATAAGATGATAAGCATTTCCTCATTTCAAAATATTTTATTTAGGTACAATGGTTAAATTAAAATATCGACCAAGACCCGTTGTTGCATCTATTATATATGTCTATGCATGCTTAAACGAGGTCTTGCTGAGAAAGGTTAAGAAACTAATTCAGCTGTATAACTAAACCTGACCAGAGTTGTCCATCCTTGTATGCATTACTTTACGTTGAATTCATTTCTGCTTAAAGCAAAACAACTGAAATCCAAAAATCATTGTTTATTTTAATATCAGAAAGAAATTATGAAAAAATGTATTTCCGTTTAAATCATAAATTTGGCAAACAAACCAGGGATACATTTAACTTTATTTTCAACCCTATCATACATGATCATATAAGGATTGAATCATAAAAAAAAATTCAATCAATCACAGCAGTGATTCAGCTTGATCACTAAAACGGACCAGAGTTTTTAATGCTTTTATTGACTACTTCATGTTGAATGCATTTCCTTTTTAAGTTAAATAACTGAAATCCGAAAATCATTGTTAATTTGAATATCAGAGAGAAATGAAGAAAAAACCTTGTTTTCCTTTTATATCATGAATTTGGCAAATAAACCATTCTGGATAAATGCAACTTTATTTTCAACCTTATCCTACATGATGAAATAAGGATTAAATCGTTGAAAAAGGTTTCAATCAATCACAGTAGTTGAATTAAAAAACGGCAAAGATCACTTTGAGGCCTCGTTGCTGCAACTATCTTATATAGCATTGTAGGTATAAATGAGGTCTTGCCTTTTAAGTGGTCCTGAAACTAACAAGAGTTTTTAACGCTTGTATTGACTACTTCATGTTGATTGCATATCTGCTTAAAGATAAATAACTGAAATCCAATTTTGTTTGTTAATTTGAATAGAAGAGAGAAATGAAGAAAAACCTTGATTTCCGTTTATATCATGAATTTTGCACTAACAAATTCAGGATTCATTTAACTTTATTTTCAACCTTATTGTACAAAATAGAATAAAGATTAATTCGTTGAAAAATGTTTCCATCAATCACTGTGGTTAATTAAAAAAACACCAAAGATGATGCCTCGTTGCTACAGCAATGTTAAATAGCAGTGTATGCATTAATGAGGTCTTCCCTTTAAATGA
Organism: Steromphala cineraria; assembly: GCA_916613615.1. Lineage (NCBI taxonomy): Eukaryota > Metazoa > Mollusca > Gastropoda > Trochida > Trochidae > Steromphala > Steromphala cineraria. Next base: position 45,833,071 of record OU744723.1, read on the forward strand.
TGGACTGACAACCGTTGCCATTATTGTAAGCATTCTCGCTCAAGCTTTTTGACTTAGATAATTTCCTCTGTTAATTGACACTATACAGCGCTGAATCCGTTTGTCGTCGCTTGCGACTATATTTTGACTTATTACTGCTTCATTTAGTTTTAAACCATTGTCTTTCAATTTGAACCATATATTTTCATTTTCCTGAAATCACCTTTGATTCCCCTTAAAACGTGCTACTGCCCCTTTAAACGTTAAACGGTGCTATGCCAAATCTTAAATGATCTAGTGATTACCTCGGGACTTATCGGGAAAAACAGCCAAACTAAGATTTAAAGCTGCAATAATAGCCTAACACCCTGGTCACTACTACGTTTAAGTTATGACAGTTCGTGTACAAACCATCTAACAAAGTTTTTAAAAAACGCCTCAGTAATTTATGAGATAACAGAAGAAATATACCTAACTACGTTGATTTACAAGATACAATATTTACAACATTTACAGAATTTTTCGAGCCGGACAGGACTTGTATTATAATATTTCTTACAAATTCACCATTTTTCTCCCATAACCTAATGCATTTTATTTCATGTAGATTTTCTCAAAACTGTTACTCATGACAAATCATAACATGTTCTTCATTTCCACTCTGAATTTGATGAGATGGTTAGGTGAACGGGTAGGTGAAGGAAGTGGTGACAGAGAAATACAGTAGCCAATTAGAAGACAGGTATCACATCAAAGAAAGCTTTAGATGTGACCAGTAAATAGAACCGGGGATGTCCTAAGGGAGGTATCGTATAGAGCTAAGCTACAAATAGAACAGAAAGTGATCATATTTGCTGTTTGGCAAGGCTCCTGAAGCAGAAGAGTAAAGGTGTAAATGTATCAGGGTTGCTTTTGACGACAAATAAAAACGACAACATCCATAGGGACAAAGGCAATTAAAAAAGTTACAAAGAATTTATCAATTCATAATCACTTAACATTATATCACGCTTGGTGATCTATTTCTTCACTTCTGTCTCGTCTTTCCTAAGCTGATTATGAGGGATTTGAAATAGACAACTGCACGTGCCAATCATGCTTCACTCGTCCCATTGCCCTAGCAACGTTCAACACTTGACCTTTTTTGCTGGGAAGTGAGGGTTCTTATCAAACCAAATTCAGCTGATTGATACAAGCCTAAATGATGAACTAGTTTGTAGACAAAACACAAATAATTGCAATGTGTACTAGGAATATATTGTATGGATACAATACTAGTGTCTTAAAGAATTACTTTTGATAATATTATTTATATCTAAATACAAAAGTCTGCACACAACCATGGTTAAAGTACACGACCTCATTTAAGCCTTTTATCCATTCAGATATATCTACGGGCTGCAACAAACGTTTTCTTTTCATTAAATTATTCTAATATTATCAGAATCTTCTAAATATTTCAAATTCATATTAGCCAATTCTCTCCCCACAGAGGCAGATCAAGTCACGTTGATTAGCCTCTGTTATATTACGCCGATTTTGTGGGATGGAATGGGAGATGCCTGATTTGAGGCAATCAAAGTTAGTTGTGCAATCAGCGACGATGTTCTTAAGTCTTCGTTTTGGCTACTGAATCAAGGCAAAAGGATTGTAATATGAACCACCCTTTCCATGCTAGAAGCGTTTGATACAGAAATTCAAATGGATTGTGATGCGGTTTTTTTTCGGCCAGGGGAAACTGCCGGAACCCACGGATTTCGGCGTAATAGAACAGATGCTAAATCAACATGACGTGATCTGCCTCTGTGGGGAGAGAATGTGGTTAGCCATATGTAAATTTCTTTATTGGACTAATAACTAGTTTTCAGGCCATCCATAGTTATAAACATGGCAATGTATCGAGCAATAACCCCTTTAACACATTTGAGATAGGGAAATATACTTATAATATTATTTTAGCTTAATGTGTAATTCCTTAAAAATTAATCGTCATAGCGTTGGTGGCTTTAGCAAATTAGTTGTACCTATGTTGTTCTTATTTTGGGTGATCAGCAGTAAGGTTTAAATCCTACTTGCTGATCGCCTTGCGGAGGACTTTGAAGTTCCAGCCGTTAGCCATATGTAAATAATGCTTTATTGGACTAATTACTAGTTTTCAGGCCATCCTTGGTTATAAACATGGCAATGTATCGAGCAGTAACCCCTGGGGATCGTCATAGCGTTGTTGGCTTTAGCAAATTAGTTGTACCGATGTTGTATGCTGTTCTTATGTTGGGTGATCAGCAGAAAGGTTTAAATCCTACTCACTGATCGTCTTAGTGCAAGGTTAAATGATCGCACTAGGGTTAACCTTAGGGTTAATTGGTTTCTGCAACGGCCCTGGTCGCTTAATATCAACTCGTTTCAGAGACATTTCAGTACAGAAGAAAAGATGCGAGGTTTAATCCCTATAATGGTGTACAATGACGTCATGATTTGGGAACATGCAGTCAACTTCAACGTTATATCATTCTATAAATGTTATATACGTACGCAAAATGAATTTGTTTTTAACACTTTTTGATAAGTTGTTTTAAATAGATATGTACAAAATGTCACAATGTTTTATGACTCTTTTATCTTTAATGTGTAACACTAGAATCGACAGAATTCTTTTGAGACCCAAAATTGATGATGGATGATTATATTATTGAAATCCCTATTGACAAGTTAATATGGTTTTTTTTCGATTTTCTCTGATATTGAGATGTGAACCTCCAACTATTTCTTTCCCCCGGAAATAGACACAGCAGCCACGTTTGTTACTTGAATGTATGTTTAAAGACACAATTTCCGGTGCGAACCCTCGTTACGGATGACTGGATCTTCAGCCACAAAGTTTTCTGGACATCGCCTTTCTTGCTGGAACAACACCCTGGGTCAGTTATGGAATTAAATGTGTACTAATATATCTATTTTATACTGGTGCATCGTAATCATATTCCATTTCTGTTCAAATACTTCTTTTCATACTTCCCAAGATTATGTCCAGCATTATAATGTTTATATATACACAAAGAACTTAATTAAGCACCCCCCACTTTTTTAAACAGAAAAACACTGCTAATAATAAACTAAACAAATGTACAGGCAAACAATAAGGATGTTTTAATAGAATGGTCATCTACCATTGTGGAAATAACTAATTCATACGGTTTACGATTCACTGTGACTGAATAACTTGTTTTACAAAAACTTGGTATTTTTTAGTCAAAATCCAAGTTACCTTAAAATTGAAAATGAAAGTCAATAGCTTTTGTTGCAATGTGATTATTATCGTTCTCTTGAGTGAATTGATGAATTTTTAGTAAATAACCCCATAGCAAAAACCAATCGTTAAAGCAGTATAACCTTCAAAATCGCAAAATGATCAAATTCGAATTTAAAGAAAACTGCACAAAGACATTAATTGGTACTTGTCAAAGATAATGGATTATTTAAAGGAAGGAGAAGTGTTTGATCAACAAGTTCAACTCACGTTATCTCAAATTTACTTACAGATGTTAAGATTGTAGGCATTTTGTAATTTTTTTTTGAAAAAAGTACTGAAAATTCAATGTCTTGCTAGCCTCTTATCATGCATAACAAAAAGGGTTTTAGTGTATGAATGTCAACTAGGGATCAGAAATGTTATTTTTAATTCATAACATTTAAAGTTAAATGTGTAGTTTTTTCCCTGTGACAATAGTTATATTTGGCCAAATTTCAGTAGTCTCACAGTTTTTCTCACATTTTCATTATTTTTGCACATTAGCGATTTTTAGTACAATTAAATAGTCAATAACAAAGCAATTGTTATATCTGGAGTGGTCAATACATCAAATAATCAAAATAGTCCTAGAGCACCCAAGTTCATTTTATAAAATAGGGGGGTGCTTAATTAAGTTCTTTGTGTATATATAACGCACAAATGATCAAACCCTTATAATAATGTGTGTGTTTTTAGGATATCTAAATATGTAATAAAATGTCACCATAAACTATCCTGACCCTATTTTATCGCTATTAAATCCGACGTTGATCCCGTGTGAACGAAAGTAGATGATGTAAGATAAGAGTATTGCTATTGGGACACACATATGTAATAGAAATGGTATCATTCATTATAATATACTTCATTTTTATACATATTTTATTCATATGTCGGCTCATTACACACGTACAATAATACAATTATGCATGAGGCGGGATAGCGCATTGGTTAGCGCGTTCGGCCAAGGATCAGGAGTCCGGGGTTCGAATCCCGCCAGGGGCTCGGCAACTTTGTCTACAGTAGAGAACTGTTCTACACGCAGTCAGGCGTGGATGCAATGCAACATTGAATTTAACCTATTTATCAGTTACTAAGAAGGGAAATGTCGTGTTGGGCTGTTCAAAAAGAGTTGAATTGAAAACCGCTAATGGTAAACTCCTTAAGAGGTTGTTTAAACAATATTCGATAGCAATGTGTCATGATGGCCAGGACTCGCTGTTTCTACTTTCTGCAAAAATATGAAAAGTGACCTCATTAGAGTTAACGTCTCATCAGGTGTCAAAATATTATTTTATAAGGGCACTCCTGCCACTCAGCTGTTCGTTTTCAACAAACGATTGTATGTTAAGTATGCACAACCTTCAACACCATCATTCTGGAGTGTCAAGATTTCCTTCAAGCTGGAGCCTCCGACTATCGTAGATGCAAACTTTAGCACAAGTGATGTAACACCTAACAGGGCCTGGAAAACTGCATGTTACATTCCGTAATGACTCTAATCAACCACAGATACCTAGAGACACGTGTTCCATTCCCCTTGTTAAAGATGGCAGCTGGCTTATTGTCACTCAGCACAAACAATTTGTCAAACTGCTTTAACTGGGACAGCACTTTACTTGTAGCTCTATCAAGAATTGAACTTGTTATTTCGATAGGTCTTTCTCCTCTACATCCAATGGGAACCCTGCAGGTCGCATGTCCTTACATTTACTCGCTTCATCAATCTCAAACCGCCGGCAAAACCTTCGAAATCCGCTAGGGGTATGTAACTCCTGCTGAACAATGCTTTGAACATGGTCGCCGCTAGCGGTCTTATAAACGAGAGGATAGGATTGGTCTATTAACGACTGGGAAAACATGCGAGGTTCGGGATTGCAGTCAGACCTGGTGTAAAGGACTTCGTATCTCCGTTAGGATAATACTTTGAATATTTTATTTCTCGGAATTAGGCCGATCTTGATCAGACTGGTCGTATACTGGTATCCCAGTCGTATCTATACTGAACAAAACCTTTGGAATCGTCTATTTCATCTTTTATAATATGATCATTGTATCCAAAGTATTGTTTTATTAGCCTGATGAAAGTTAAAGTATGCAGTGTACCTTTGAAATACAATTTTATTGATCTTGTAACTCTGCCAATAACTCTAAATTCTAAGGCAGTTTCCCAAACACATGTAAAACAAGTCATTGACACAAACATATTTTCCTTCAAAAGAAAACTTCATGAAATGTAATGAATATAGTAGATAAATGTAACGTACATTAATAGATGGGATCACACAGCCTACACAAGGTCAGTTGCTGGTAATGTCTGTGTTGGCGGACTCTCAAGGTGCGGGTTCGAATCCAGCAATGGATTCAACCAGAACAAAACATTAATTTTAAATATCCATATTGTAGCATGGAAAGGGGAATAATTGTCACTGAGGATGAAATATCCATATTGAAGCATGGAAAGGGGAGTAATTGTCACTGGGGTGAAATATCGATATTGTAGCAGGTAAAGGGTTCTTATTGTCAATGAAGCTGAAGTGTCCATACTGTAGCAGGCAAAGGGAAGTTATTGTCACTAAGGCTGAATTATCGATATTGTAACTTGGAAAGGGCAGTTATTGTCACTGAGGCTGAAATATCGATATTGTAACTTGGAAAGGGGGAGTTATTGTCACTAAGGCTGAAATTTCGATATTGTAACTTGGATAGGGAAGTTATTGCCACCGAGGATGAAATATCAATATTGTAGCAGATAAAGGGGATGTTATTGTTACTAAGGCTGAAATATCGATATTGTAGCAGGTAAAGGAGATGTTATTGTCACTAAGGCTGAACTATCGATATTGTAGCAGGTAAAGGGGATGTTATTGTCACTAAGGCTGAAATATCGATATTGTAGCAGATAAAGGGGATGTTATTGTCACTAAGGCTGAAATATCGATATTGTAGCAGATAAAGGGGATGTTATTGTCACTAATGCTGAAATATCGATATTGTAGCAGGTAAAGGGGATGTTATTGTCACTAAGGCTGAAATATCAATATTGTAGCAGGTAAAGGGGATATTATTGTCACTAAGGCTGAAATATCAATATTGTAGCAGATAAAGGGGATGTTATTGTCAATAACGCTGAAATATCGATATTGTAGCAGGTAAAGGGGATGTTATTGTTACTAAGGCTGAAAAATAGAAATTGTAGCAGGTAAATTGGAGTCATTGTCACTGAGGCTGAAATATCGATATTGTAGCATGAAAAGCCTATTACAATTCTCAATGTGAAGGTTCAGATTAAAAAGCGAAATGATTAGCGAAATTGATGATTGTTTGAGTAATTAGGACCCCCATTCACTTATTTTCAGTGGAAATACACAGCTTTTTATTCGCTAAATGGCTATGATTTGGTGAAGGTTATGTCGTGAAACGTTCTCTCCCCACAGAGGCAGATCAAGTCATGAAATGTTGATATAGCCTCTGTTCTATAACGCCGACTTTGTGGGAAAGAATGGGAGATCCCAATCATTCAAAACGAAAGTAGGATTGACCACATTAAATGCTCCGATTTTCAATGTTTAATGTTTAATCTCAATGTAACTCTCATGCAAAAATCATTAAATTCTATGTCCTGTTTTTTCAGCAATGGGGCCTTGAAGTTAGCGAGAAACACTTGACATAGATACGAAATAGGATAAGTGCAACTAAAGAATATGTTTATAACTAAGAAATACTTTTATTTATAATTTTTTATGTATTCTCACACTGATAAGAACACAAATTAAGTCACCGTTCAAGGAATATTTGAAAGTGTTTAAACATATTTTTCAAAAAATGAAATTTACTGTTAATAAATTGTTTCAAAATCATTTTGATATAACGCAAATGTCCATCAACAAAGAAGACATATCTAGCTCTTAATATTGTTCAATATTCCTTCATTTATGGACAGTATGCATACCTCTATCGACGCTACACTGCAAAATCGTCTAATGGCTGAAGAACATTTCGGATGAACGAGGGCAACTTAACTTAGCTGCTGCTGCTGCACGTGCTTTAACATTCTGTAAGAAATCATTGTTATTAAACATGATCGAGAGAATCATTTGTTCTCATTCAATTCATAACAAAATTGGTTCAAAGACATCATGGATTGCTACAATGGTAATTACGTTTTGGATTGTTTCCATGATATAGGAATGGCGATTTTCTTAGATACGTTATGTGCTTCTCTGATAACGCCCATATCAGTGATCGTTATATACATCCAAGAAGTCTTTACATCACTGATTTATACTTATGGAATTACACCCTTACCAAAACACGATTTAGGAATAAAAGCATAAAACTCGGATGATAGGCAATACTAATAAATGTTTAAGTATACAAAACTTATGGGGTATCACAAACGATGAAGAGAAGTTTTGTAGAGGTGAGTAAGGTTAAGATTCAGGTAAAAAATCAAAGGTTAATTGTTTAACGGCAGATATTTGCACAACTCTTTTTTTATACAGTGTTGTTATGTTCTTAAGCAATGTATGGTGGTATTTGAGAATGATCCGATGAAAATATGTCTATAAATGGTTATAAAGTTTTGGCCATGCATTCGAACCCATACATCACCCCCTCGATCGTGATGTTGCTGTAACTACTGTTCTGGTTGTTAGTTAACAAGAGGGCATCTATATTCACCTCTTTGATTGTGAAGTTTTGGAAACTGCCATCAAGTCTGGTGATAGGGTCTGACTGCAATATGCAGGAAAGATGCTGTGTGCTGTACTGGAAACTGGAACACCCAACTGTTCTTTGACAGATACTCTTACCCATCCTTGGTCCAAAGACAGGTAATCTCTTGTTTAATGCAGTTGTCATCAAGATACAATGCATTACAGGAGAGAGAACACCAAGCATGTCCATTGCTTTCTGACTATAACAAGAAACTCTGTCAAGTTTCTTTAAAACATCTCGAACCAGGTTTTGTGAAAAAAATAAATTTTATATAGTTCTCTTAAATGGAACACAAACTAAAGAACATATCGAAATTATCATTATACATGGGTTTTATGTATCTAAGAAAATAATGGTATAGTTAAAATTCTAAGGAATGTTTTAAAATCTTTAAATGTAATTTGATAGTGAAATGTTAAATTCTCAAATTACTTTTCGAATATTTTGTTTGTCAAATGATTTTTTATGATCTTGAACATTTGACGGATATATCATATATTCCCCCCGTGTTGTTTAACAAACTCTTTTTATTTTTGAAATCTCAGTCAATCAATGCATTCAATCAGTTCATTGTATATATTATACTTAAAAAGATTAAATACAAACAGTTTCTATTTTAACAGTTTCCTATGATAATAGTTCTCCCAGTTAAAGTTATCTTTGTACCAGGTTTTCGTTTTTTCTCCGAGTTTAAAACAAAGAATATTGATGAAGTTTGTGTGCCATTGATCTGTCAACAATATAACACTTATAAATACTACTTTCATTTGCTCAAATAAATAATAAAAGAAATTGCAAGTGCTGTTGTTTGTTTTAATCAAATAGCATATTATTCTCATAAAAAAATGAACATGCAGTCAATAAGTTTCGCTGCATGTGTTTTCGGCTAGAGAGCTATTCGGTAAAAGTCGTTTCATTGGCCAAGAAAAAGCAAGTCAACCAACAAATTTGAAAATGTTGTACGGAACTTAAAACGTGGTCGTTAACTTTATCAAAAAAAACATCCAATTAATATTAAATATGTATGTATATCAAATTCGCAGAAAAGCAATCAAAAAGGTAACATGATCACGAAAGTATATTAGGAATATTATTTGTCGTCAAGATGATACGATTGGGATTTCAAGTATAGCAAAACAATGTGCTTTCGCGAATGTACTTTGACAACGATTTGTTTGAACTTCGATTTAATATGATAAATATTTTAAGAAATATGTCCTATTAAATCTTACAAATGGACAACAAGCTTTCTTACAAATATATATTATGGAAATCAGTTTTTTCAATTCCAGATCGTGGATGCAAGTGACGGAGTCTAATAGTACGTGAAATATGCACAACTATTTTAAAATGATATATTATTTTAAATTTATAGAAACGACAAGAAAAATTATATTTATTTCACAAGTTCAAACTTGAATAACAATAAAGGTTATTTGTGATCTTAACCATATAGGTGATACGAAATTGTGAACTAGTAAATGAATGAAATTACGCAAATTAGTAAAATAAATTATTATATGTTTGTTTTCTTCAAGTAACTTATTTATTTGCAGATTATCTAAACGAACTTGTCACCAGGTAAAGTATCAGAACGGAATAATAATAATCTAAGAAATAGTGCTTCCATTCAATCAATCAATTATATGAAGCAGAGAAATTCTTTTTTTTACTGAATATCTAACATATTTCAACTACCATATATAATTTCAATCCGTGAATTATCAATTAGTAAAGTGAGTAGCAATCAATATTCGCTCTGTGACATCAGTCAGTAGTGACCGAAAGTTCACCTTGCTCATATAAGTATTGAGGCAAAAAATCAGCCGATTTCGTTAGGTAGTTCACAATTCTGCATTACCCAACATTTTAATCCATTAAAACAATATAAGTTGCCTTCAGTAAAACTTTAAAGGTTTTTTTCTGTAATAACAAATGTTGCTTTCCAGGTACCCCAGCACATATTGTATCATAGAAAAGAGATTCTAAACCACATGACACATTGGGTCGTTCAAGAAAAGAGATTTCAACAAGAGCATGATACATGATACTAATTGACCTGTTAAATGATGCTCAAAATTCTTCTAATGGAAATATTATCATTTATATACAGCTGCGTATCTTAAGTTTGTTCACCAAACAAGAATGTAATTGTTTGAGAACTTCGAAAATTTAGGCCCATTTTTGAGAAATAGTGTTGCCCTAACGAGCATGTGTTTTCAAATTTAGATTTGTCTTTGGTTAAATTGCGAAAACCTTCATACTCCTACTTTAACTATGAAATCTATATTTTATTGCAAAACACATGGTGATTATGGCTACTCTATTTCTGGAATAATTGCATAACAAATTCAAACAATTCTCACAAATCTGTCCAAATTATCAAATTCGTATCAATGTCACCTGTAAAATATAACTGAGATTCATGCTTAATACAAACAACATTACACGGTTGCATCAAAATATAGACACCCATGAACAGAAACGGCACAAAATGTAATGCTGTATGCAATCAGAAGTTCTTTGCCGCCTCGAAACTTTGAGTGGGGAAAATTGTGGTCAGCTTCGTACAAGATAAAAAATACATTAGAGCGCATTTAAAGCGATTTGATGAATATATTTAACAGTTCACGGTGTGTATAAACATCTTTGCTAAAGCTGACATCAATGAAATGGCAACATTACGATTTGGCACGAGCAAACAGACTTTATAAGGTGTGAATGGTAACAGAACCAATTGATCTTACTGATAACTCGAAACAGACTTAATAAGGTGTGAATGGTAACAGAACCAATTGGTCTTACTGATAACTCGAAACAGACTTAATAAGGTGTGAATGGTAACAGAACCAATTGATCTTACTGATAACTCGAAACAGACTTTATAAGGTGTGAATGGTAACAGAACCAATTGATCTTACTGATAACTCGAAACAGACTTAATAAGGTGTGAATGGTAACAGAACCAATTGATCTTACTGATAACTCGAAACAGACTTTATAAGGTGTGAATGGTAACAGAACCAATTAATCTTACTGATAACTCGAAACAGACTTAATAAGGTGTGAATGGTAACAGAACCAATTGATCTTACTGATAACTCGAAACAGACCGCTACCATCTGTCAAACAAGCTGTAACTATCTGATTCAATGTGATACAGTGACTAAAATAAATCTTAACTTATGTAGTGTAATTTCTAAATGAAGCGATCGTAATGAATTACAAACAAAATGTTATTCACAAAATGAACATTAGATCTATATATAGATTTGAGTTTTATGTCTCCAATTTCTGTTTTCATTGCAAATATTATTTAGAATACCCGATTACCTACTCTCCATAACAAGCGCACAACTCTTGGCATTCAATCTTTAGATACATTTCCTGAAACAAAAGCAGCATCTATTGAACTTTTCGCCAAAAAACGTTGGCATAATATACTCAAATGTAAAGTCACTCAGATTCTTGTAGGCATTTATCTGTCTTATGTGAATTATTAAAAGCCTTTCCACACCAACTATTTTGAAACAGTTAATTCCTAATGTGTACAGGATCGATGACATGTATACATATCTCTTTGTACCAACATACATTTAAGTGGCTGATACTTGATTAAAGCAGCATATAAGACAAAAGCGCACTGTTTCGCAATCAAGCATAGCAAGGTTCAAGAAAGCCCAGAACGTTTTCATCTTGTCTGATCGTCTTAATGGATGAATGTACCCACTGACTCGTGATCTGAACCTATCCAATCTGGATTGATTTCAACATGTTTAAAAGAAACAAAGTCTTCTAAAGTGTTTGTACTCAGTTCCCATGAAGACTGGGTCACAGAGTCAGAAGTGCACATACAAGACATAAAAGGGCAGTGCACGCAAATGCTTATTTTGTTAACTGAATACCCTGTCCAAGAAGGTATTTGCGACAACATTAAAAAGATGTCATGTGTTTTTATGTTAGTTGTTTTTAATGTTTTGGTGATAAGAGAAGTAAAGCTGGAGTGTCAATCACCCGTGCAACTTTTAGAAGAGAAGTACAATGGAACAACCAACGAGTTCCTCATTTGGATGGGCTCTCTTGGTTTGAAAACTGAATGCCTCAACCAATGTTACTTTGATTTCCGTTGTATCGCCTTTCAATATGCTCAAAACGGTTCATGTTATAAATTCTCTGCTTGCGTGACCACGTGACCTACCCGCTCCAGGGAAGAGGTGAGTGTTTGAAGTGTATTGTAACATGACTTCTGTAAATACTCGTTTCTGATTGGTTGATTTGAAGAATTTGCCAGTGTTAAATGGCAATGAACACCCGCAAATTGGCTGAGGCGAATCACCGCGAAAGGATACATTATTTGGTCCACCTCAACATTAAAATGTTCTGATTCTCCCAATATTCGTGACCGATTTACATTTTACTGTTGTTGCTGTCATTTTCTAACTTGCGCATTCCCGTAGATGCCAAAAATCCTTTTCTATTTGCTTTGGTTTTATGTAACCAAACTTTCTTAATTGGCTAAGTTTCTCCTAATTTGCCGCCTTGAGCCATGCGGCCGGTTTCTTTCGAATGCCGTTCCCATGGCACGACGTCACAAAGGCCAACGGTTATGACGTCATAATGATCGCGTCATCGTCACAATGGTCTGGGCGAGTTTAAGATATTTGTTCAGTCGGGTTTGTTCCTGTTGGTTCATGAATTATTTAACTGTTTTTTTCTATCTTAAATTTCACAGTGAAAACTATATGATCTCACCGTTATGAGTGCAACTGGTTTGCAATATTAGAACACTATTTTAATGTCTATAACACTGGGAGTTCCTTCTTCTTTAAAGCTGCGAACACCTATAACAATAATGGATCAGTCGTTAGATCCTTTCAATTCAGAGTTCCCTACGCAAAAATAGAGTTCGCTCTTAAAATGCTTATAACAAACGGTCATGTTACAATATCGATAAATAGTTGCGTTTGTAAAATTTCCGGGATTCATTGTTATTCAACACCCGCAAATTTAAGCGTTTAAAACCTCCGGCTAACGCCGTCGGTTTTAAACTAAATTTGCGGGTGTTGAATAACAATGAATCCCGGAAATTTTACAAACGCAACTATTTATCTTCTAAGTGTAGATGTGACCACGTGACCTACCAGCTCTAGGAAGGAGGTGTGTGTTGGAAGTGTAGTGTAGATGTGACCACGTGACCTACCAGCTCTAGGAAGGATGTGTGTTGGAAGTGTAGTGTAGATGTGATCACGTGACCTACCAGCTCTAGGAAGGAGGTGAGTGTTTGAACTGTAGTGTAGATGTGATCACGTGACCTACCAGCTCTAGGAAGGAGATGAGTGTTTGAACTGTAGTGTAGATGTGATCACGTGACCTACCAGCTCCAGGAAGGAGGTGTGTGTTGGAAGTGTAGTGTAGATGTGATCACGTGACCTACCAGCTCTAGGAAGGAGGTGAGTGTTGAACTGTAGTGTAGATGTGATCACGTGACCTACCAGCTCCAGGGAGGAGGTGTGTGTTGGAAGTGTAGTGTAGATGTGATCACGTGACCTACCAGCTCCAGGGAGGAGGTGAGTGTTGAACTGTAGTGTAGATGTGATCACGTGACCTACCAGCTCTAGGAAGGAGATGTGTGTTGGAAGTGTAGTGTAGATGTGATCACGTGACCTACCAGCTCTAGGAAGGAGGTGAGTGTTGAACTGTAGTGTAGATGTGATCACGTGACCTTCCTAGCTCCAGGGAGGAGGTGTGTGTTGGAAGTGTTGTGTAGATGTGATCACGTGACCTACCAGCTCCAGGGAGGAGGTGAGTGTTGAACTGTAGTGTAGATGTGATCACGTGACCTACCAGCTCTAGGAAGGAGGTGAGTGCTGGAAGTGTAGTGTAGATGTGATCACGTGACCTACCAGCTCCAGGGAGGAGGTGTGTGTTGGAAGTGTAGTGTAGATGTGATCACGTGACCTACCAGCTCCAGGGAGGAGGTGAGTGTTGAACTGTAGTGTAGATGTGATCACGTGACCTACCAGCTCTAGGAAGGAGGTGTGTGTTGAAAGTGTAGTGTAGATGTGATCACGTGACCTACCAGCTTCAGGGAGGAGGTGTGTGTTGGAAGTGTAGTGTAGATGTGATCACGTGACCTACCAGCTCCAGGGAGGAGGTGAGTGTTGAACTGTAGTGTAGATGTGATCACGTGACCTACCAGCTCTAGGAAGGAGGTGTGTGTTGAAAGTGTAGTGTAGATGTGATCACGTGACCTACCAGCTCCAGGGAGGAGGTGTGTGTTGGAAGTGTAGTGTAGATGTGATCACGTGACCTACCAGCTCCAGGGAGGAGGTGAGTGTTGAACTGTAGTGTAGATGTGATCACGTGACCTACCAGCTCTAGGAAGGAGATGTGTGTTGAAAGTGTAGTGTAGATGTGATCAGTTTGGGTGAGGAGAGAGCGAATGTTATTTGGGCACAAAATCGGAGGTCCAAAAGTTTTCTTACGGGCAGAGAGAACTAGTTGCACGAAGGCTACAAACTGACTAAAGATCTACCATATAGTTTGACCAGAAAGATGATTTTCCAAACTTTCATTCAATTCAACATATGTGTCATATACATGTGTGTTGATCACGAACCTGCAAACGTTCAAAGTACAAATTTCAGATAAACTAGCTATTAACTTATGTTGTGCATTTGATTTCTTTGATTACATTTAAAAGAAACTTTAGCGGTCTTTGACACGTCTATTCACTTGTCCAGGTTTTAGAAAATGTCAAATGGAGGATTCTAAAAATTAATGATGAGTTATAGTTGAAACTCGTAGAATTGTACTATCTTAATTCCTTCAGATCCTCCTATACAACCCATTTCACGAACATGTAAATACCAACTGTAACACGCTCATTGCCTACCATTCAGGATATTCGCTTTCGGTTTGGTTTACCTTTTTCATGCTAGTGACACTGTATACGTGAAAGGAGGTAACATGGTTCTGAGGGTGTCTGTTGTCAGAAAAACCTGAAGGGACGGATTCGAGAATGACAGTTATATTTCAAGCGGGTTTGGAGAAAAATGCATGTGAATGCTGAATTTGGGTCCTATTCCCGAACTCCAAGTACAGACAGTCTACATGTGGTTGTATCCTAGGCTACAGCTTCAACCCCCTCAAACACGCCTGTACACATGGAAAGATGTTAAAATACTAACTTACTGACTATTGAGAATATACACTTACTTACTTTCACAGTGTATACAAAGTAGGGAAATGCAATCTATCTCTGTCCTTTACTTACGTTAATCAACCATACCCTTAATCAACGGAAAGCATAAGCAACTTACCAATGAACTTGAACGGTGCAGGCTATCAGTTTAGTGTTAAAAGGTGCAGTGCTAGTCGATTGGTTACTGAGAGAGGGCTTATCAAGCATTGGGGGGGGGGGGGGGGGCACTTAAATTATTGGGTAAAGCTTTCATTGGATTCAGCGTAAGGGCACAGATGCCTTGAAAGATTTACCTTAGACTATAGACATTTCCCTTGTCCGTCCTAAGTTGTCTCTCCTCTTTTTAATAGCAACTTCGACGTTTAAACAGCATATATATTGTTGAAAGCACTAAAACTAAAGATCCTAAAGAAGTAAGCCTTTGGTATCAATCATTTCCAATAGTCCTGTAGGGGCACAACTAGATACTAGCAGCTAGCATCAAAATGTCTCTGCACAGAGTTTCCTGAAAAATCTTATGAATCATATAATTAGAACTGAAAGGGCAGGTTTTGAGAATCGATTTGAATGTCTAAAATGTTTGAGATGAGAGTTCCACAGCGTAATGTTCAAAAGATGTCTCGGAGGTGAAGTAAATTCAACCTTATTTGATGTTTTAAGAGAGTAAAGTTTCCACAACAACTTTTAATTTACTTTCCCAAAATAATCAAAACATTTCCTTGTATATTCCTTGATACTATATTTAAGAATACAGATCATTTCTGTGGAGGATTTTTATATCAACTGTTGCAAATTTAACATTTCAGAATTGTTGATTTGTTATCTTCGGTCCTGTATTTAAGTAGACATGTCATAATGTGCATAGTGGAAATAAAAGATACAGAAAATATGAAGTTCAAATATGAGTTCAAAAATGGAAGAGGCAATGATCAATTGCATTTCAAAAACTTCAAAATGAAAATTGACCATGAAATCTTTTTCCTTCTAAATAATGTATTTCTAATGGAATATACTCTTTAAAAAAAGAAACGCATGAGCCAATTTTGCTTGTAATATATTGCCTTCAGTGAAGGAAATATATATCACATAATTTCAATGGGAAGAAAGTGAAATTTCACAAGTCTGTAGACATCAGCTTCCTTTTTTATTTGTTCTAGACCAAAATTTGGTGCGGAAATAATTTTATTCTCTTGCTATATTTTCAAGCAATTCTTGATTGGTATTTTGTTTACAATGATTTGAAAACATAAACAATATATTTTACAAAAGTTTTCTCCACCTTTTCCGCATTTCAATGACCGGTCGCTGAAGTGTCTAAAACGTAAAGGGACGCTAAGATGCACGTCATTAACCTTCAATACATTTATGTTTTAACGAGGTTTAGATCTTGTGTTTGACAAAAGTTTTTCGGGACGTTGACCTTTATTTTGACATCAATTATATCATTTTGGAAAATGCCCCTGTCAGACCATAATCCTGATGCATTTGAGTTTAGTGAATGTTGTTGATATACATACGTTCTGCCAAATTCTCCTAACACAACACATTAGGCAGATCCTGTGTGCTGGATATTATAACTTACTTTAACACACCATCTCTACCGAATCTGTTGACATTCGAATTAAATTACAGGCGAATTTTCATTTCACCGATTGTGAACAAAACTGAGAAACGCTCTCCATGTCACAATTTTGAAAAAAAATTGTATTGCACCAAGCTTTACTTTCCTAAATATTAAAACATTTTCACTCTGCTTATAAAAACACCATTGACGGCGATTGAACATCTCAAAGTCTCTTAAAACACGGCCGATAACTCGCTCTCACTGTCAAATATTCACTTAAGACAAAAGGCTCTCTATAAGGGCGGTCGAGTTGTTCCCCCAAAGCAGGGATCTATAAGCAAATCTTTATGGTTGTGACAAGACGAAGACGCAAGTAACTGACGTGGACGCAGTGGTTTTGTGGTACTTTGTGACGCTCAAAAGTTGCAATTTTTACCAGAAAATGGGCCCAGAGGAAACAACTGAAATGATTTAATATGGGTCCCTAAAGAACATACCAATTTCAGGAAACGATAGATTTTGAAACTGAAGTTCTGAAATGACGTACAGGGATGTTTAAATTTTCGACATTTTGACTTTGCCTTATTATTCACAATCACCTATGCATTTTTTAAAAGGTATACATATCAATCCTGGCATATAGAAAAAAAATCACTTCATCAAGCAACAATAGCTGTGGTATTAATGCAATTAATGCAATTGATTGTTAATATATAGCTGACGATATTTAACTGAGGATTGCTGATACATAACTGACGATTGCTAATATATAACTGACGATAACCAATATATAACTGACGATTGCTCAAATAAAACTAACGATTGTTGATATATAACTGACGATTGATAAGTTAGAACTGACAACGAAAAATGCATTTCGTTTTGCCTGTTTGTTGTTCCTGATAACATATCATCATAGATATTCCTATAGAGACCATGCCTAAAGCTAACACAAAGTGAATTTTAATGCCTCTTTGTCGAAGCCCAAACATGTTTTCTGGTGGGAATATTAGGAAGACAAGTTAAACATTCGGTAACATTCTGAGAAATGTTTGTTCCAAGCCATTGACTGTTCATGAAGAATGGATATGATATCATACTGGTAAAGAATATAATACTGGTAAAGGATCCGCATCTATTCTCTGTAGGATATAGAACCATTATCTTTGACTTGATCAGTAAAGGGAATCAAGAAGGTTTGAGAGTTGAAAACTTAATGTATTGATATTCATTTTGAAAAAAAATGGATTTTGAAATTTTTCTGTATCACAATGATATTATTCAATAGATTTTTTTAACAAAAACATATCATGTACATGACTTGTATTTTGGTATAAAATCAACATACACACACAACAATCCTGTTTGGTTTCCAATACCGATCTAAATGTTTACAGTTCTCCCCCTAGATATTCAATACGAAAACTGAATAAATACTTTGATGTCACACATTAAGTACATTGAAAGAAAAATATATCGATGTTTAGAACAATATCAACAATGTATATTGTGTGTTTTATTAAAAATGCTGATGTCAGTTCTAACATTTCTGTCAATGAAACCAATGAAACATACATATTTGTATTGCCTTACAAACTACGTTTTGTGTTTTTTTGGTTACATAAATTGCAATTAATGTCAAGTAAATGCTTGATATCGTGCACTCCATAGAAAAGCGTATCCTTATGTGTATGTTTCTTGTACACAACTTGCTGTGATTATTCCGATCAGTGGAGACATAGCCCTGGAAAAGATCAGTGTTCTGATGCTAAGATCCACATCACATTTCCGTGTAGCCCCTTTATATGGTAAGAGTTTCCATAATTCAGTATGATGGCCGAGAGAGGCCATTTTTATATGCGTTAAAGATCAACACGAAATCGCGAAAAGCTAAACTTCGAAATTGCGAAATGGCGAAAAGAATACAAAGAGAAATCATGAAAAAGGTACACGAAATTGCGAAACATGTAAACGAAATCGCGAAATTACAAAATGTGCGAGAAGTGAAATCGCGAAATCGCGAAATATGGTAGAAATGAAAGTTTTTTACACAGACATGCGATATTATATCTGAAAGTATCGATATAAAGGTCTTAAAATTGTCTTTAAAATGGTGAAACTAACTCGCACATGCACTACGTGACAACAGCACTAGACGTCCCGAAAAAAGATTTAGCAAAAAGCACACAGACTTGTAGTTTTTCAAACTTCTAGACATTATAGACATGCGCAATAAACACTTACCTGGTTTCGCACATTCGCGGTTTTGCAGTTTTTCAGTTTTTCAGTTTTTCAGTTTTGCAGTTTTGCAGTTTCGCAGTTTCGTAGTTTCGTAGTTTCGCAGTTTCGCAGTTACGCACTTTCGCGATTTCGCACTTACACGTTTTTGCACTTTCGCACTTTCGCAATTTTCAAACTTTTGTGATTTTGCACTTTCGCACTTTCGTTTCGTTCACGTTTCGCACTTTCGCACTTTCGTTTCGTTCACGTTTCGCGATTTCGTTTTTTCGTTTCTACCATGTTTCGCGAGATTTTGCTTCTCGCACCTTTTGTAATTTCGCGATTTCGTT
Source organism: Steromphala cineraria (assembly GCA_916613615.1). NCBI lineage: Eukaryota > Metazoa > Mollusca > Gastropoda > Trochida > Trochidae > Steromphala > Steromphala cineraria. Next base: position 45,852,396 of record OU744723.1, read on the forward strand.
TGTAATTTCGCGATTTCGTGTTGATCTTTAACGCGAAATAAAAATTGGCCCCTCTCGGCCATCATAATTCAGCCTGTTCATGACAAGAAAACAAAAGTTGTTGCCGTTTCAGTCGTTAGATATCGGCAATATTGCTCGAAAACATGAAGAATGATTTAACAAGATTAGAGCCAGTGTTATAAAGGTCTTTGAGTTTATCGGCAAAGTCAATCAGAGTTTGTTAAAAAATTAACTCTTGTTATATAGATTTTAATTCATTTAAAATAGCATATAGAAATGTGATTGGGGAAAACAATTTTATCAAAATCTCAATATTTATCAGACTTTAATTACAAAGTTATAAATTACGTTCATGTTCTTGTAATTAATGTGCACTCAAAAATAAATTCCACTTTTTGTTTCTATACCCATCTGAAAACAATGTTTTACAACTGTATTCTCCTTCTCCATACTCAATGCAACAACTGAATGACCTAAATTGGACTCTAGCATATAGGTAAGTAGAAACAGTATATTTGAGTCAAGCATTTCTGGTGAGAAGGTTAAGCTGTATTGAGCACACAGTACACGTAAAGTAAAACTTGTTCTACTATAATTTTGCTCTGGTAGAGTTTTGTTAAGAGGCATTTTACAAGTTGGAATGACAATAAGAAGAAGAGTATATGGATGATGTATTATTTATTCATAATAAGCGACCTTTTCAACACAGCTCCTTGTCAAAATTTCGTGTTGAAACGACGCTTATCATGAATAAAGAAGTTGTCATCTATACATTCCTCTTCCTCAATTACTTAAGTAATTTTGATGTCTCCTGTTCAAATTTTTTAGTTAAGGATTACTAAGAGAGTGTTCTTTATCATTCTTTGTAAGAAGGATAAAGCTTTTTGGAATTGTACAAAAGTTGAAGGATGGTTTAAAAAAAAATTTGTATTGTAAGTGTTATAGATTTTGTAAGTGCCGTCAAGGAGTGTCATTTTCTAGTAGTGGCTGAAAACTCTTTTTGCACATTGAAAGTAAAATTCATGAATATAGAGAACGAGATTAAAAAATTATGCATTTTGTATTTTGTTATAGATGTTGATGTCAGTTCTATTTTTCTGTCAGTTATACCAATACAACTTACATATTTATATTGACTTAAACACAAAACGTAAATCATTCAGTATTGATATCTTACTGAAGTTACTTGAGACTTGTATATTACACAAAATGAGTGAATAAAACAAAACGATAACGAGTGAAAAGTAGTTATAAGGGGACCATGCTTGGTTTAAACATATTTTATTCACAAAGAATAGGATTTGGAAATAAGTTGTCCAACTTAGGACACCCTTTTCTTTGGTATTTACATATTGAACATACATATGGTTATACACGAAGATGACAGATACTGGACAGTAATGGGGTACAACAGAAAGACAAGACAAGACGAGAACTGTATGCCCTTATAACCGTATTACTCAAATCGTTTGGTATCATGAATGAATGATTAAACTGTTTTAAAGACATGAACATTTTGAGAAAATGAAAGGTCTGCACTTCCCTCTAACAAAAGTTTAAGATCGATGAAAACATTTACGTTACATGTGCGTTTCAGTGTTAACATGAAATTGTCTCTATGGTTTTGATATAGTGGACATTCAAAAAAATAATGATAAGAGCTCTCGATATTACCACATGTGCACTTAGGGTCAGTATTTGAATTTATTCAAAATTGGACTATGCTTGCTGTTTTATGTTAGCATATTCATGACTATTCAAATATTTAAATATTATTAAGTAAAAGCTTGATATTGTACACTCCATAGAAATAGTATCCTTACATGTTTAGTTCGTGTACACATTTTGTTGTTGTGCGTATTCCGACCACTAGAGACCTAGCCCATCCCTGAACGAGAAAAACGATCTTTTAAAAGTTTTCTCGAAGGCATTAAATGTTACAATGTAGGAAAACCCATTGTCTAAAAAGAAATTGTCACTAGCATGTAGAATTGTCAATTTTCTTTCTTATGTGAATATGAAACAAAATAATCTATAACTGCCTTTGCGCATCAATACCTTTGTGTTATGTAATGTTTTGTATTCACGATTAACCTGACTTGTATAAAAAACTTCTTTAAAATATTGATGAAAGTGCTTGATTCAAAGACAACAGCATAAAAGATGATTACATTTCTAAAGAATATCGAACTGTATTGACTTGTAAACAAATTTTCCTTAGAATCTAGTTCCCATGACGGAGAACAATACTGTCAAAAGCACATTCAATACCTGAGCACATACATGCTTTGTTACTTAATGCTAGACAAGAGAACTTTGTGAGTCACAAATCACTTGCAAGTTGGTATTGCGGCAACATGAGAAAGGTGTCCTTGATGATCATTTTGGTTATTTTCCATGTTTTGGTGGTAAGGGAAGTAAAGATGGAGTGTCAATCACCCCTGAAACTTTTGGAAGAGAAGTACAATGGAACAACCGACGAGTTCCTCATCTGGATGGGCTCTGTTGGTTAGAAAATGGAGTGCCTTAACAAATGTTACAAGGATTTCCGATGTATCACATTTGAATATGCTCAAAATGGCACATGCTATAAGTTCTCTGCTGACGTTGACACGCTGAAGAAATGGGAAATTGAGACTGGATTTGATCACGTGACCTACCAGCTCAAGGGAAGAGGTGAGTGTTTGGAGTGTAGTGTAGATGTGATCACGTGACCTACTAGCTCCAGGGAAGAGGTGTGTGTTTGAAGTATAGTGTAGATGTGATCACGTGACCTACCAACTCCGAGGAAGAGGTGAGTGTTTGAAGTGTAGTGTAGATGTGATCACGTGACCTACCAACTCCGAGAAAGAGGTGAGTGTTTGGTGTGTAGTATAGATGTGATCACGTGACCCATCAGTTCCAGAAAGAGATGAGTGTAGTAGTGTAGAATAGATGAGATCACGTGACCTACCAGTTCAAAGAAAGAGGTGTGTGTAGGAGTCTAGCATGGATGTGATCATGCGACCTACCAGATCCAGGCCTACATGTGTTTTTACTGGCTCATGTAATCTTCCACATTCTCAGCCCTTGGAAGAGGTATGTGTTAGGAGTGTAGTGTAGATGTGATCACGTGACCTTACAGACCCTGGAAAGAGGTGAGTGTTGAGAGCGTAGTGTAGATGTCATCAGTGAGGGTGGGGGAAAGTATGTACAGATGAAGATCATTCAGATAGTTGACGGTCTGAGTGGTCTTCAAATCATCATTGGTATTAGTTATAAATCTTATTCGTTTTTAATTGAGATTGGCTTGGAGATAAACGCACCTGTAAAGTACAAATGTACTTCTGTATGTTGTTTGTTGTGTTCGTACTCTTTTATTTCATTAGAAAGAAACTACAATTTTCGTTGACACTATACAATGGACAATCTAATATGAATTTCTAATGGAGGATTTAAAAAAATTTGTGAGTTATTGTTGAAATATTTTGGTTTGTAAAATTGTATTTTCTTCCTCTTTACAATTTTCAAACATTTGTACATACCAGCTGCTACCCATCAAGTGCATCCCATGCTTTCATTGTAACTGACACTTCAGGGTTGTTTTACTTATTGTGTATTGTTGACATGATATACCTCATCAGAAAAGTGTCAATTCTTTGGGTTTTCCCTTACAAAAAACACCGTTTGGCATAATATGTTTCCTTTTCTAATTCAGGTGGGTTTGGAGAAAACTGCACATTGAATGCTGAATGTAAGTTCCCCAACTCCGAGTGCAGAGAGTCTACATGTGGCTGAATTCTCGGCTACAGCTTCAACCCCGTCAAACACGCCTGTACACATGGTAATTTGTTAAAATACTAAATACATACAGGCTATTTAGAATACCCACTTTCGTATATGGCTTATTGTCCCTTTTGATTTCCTCAATAACAATTAATTTTCAACTATACCCCTGATCAAAAGCTTGCTTGACCTTATAATCAATGTACTCTAAACGTTCAGGTCATTTGTTTATTGTTGAAAGGATGCAGTTGATTGGCTACTGAGATATGGCTTATCCAGCTTAGGTTTATTATCTGGTCAATTGGCTCTGGAGCACAGCAGATATTCATTGGAAGGTTGACACTGCTTGGCTCGGGGAAATACTGCTTCCCTTTTATCACTGTCTCAGTTTGATGGTGGTCATCCATAATAGTATAGACTATGTTATCTGGCTTTCTGGTTAGATTTTATCACCTTAGCTTCATTTTGAAAATAAGGCACAATTGAAAAGGCAACAATGGAAATATGGAAGTGACAAAAGTGGCCAAAACATGAAACAAGCTACCACTTGACAATTGCCATTGAGCATGAAATTACGTTGTAGTGAAAGGCTTTTGTAGGAAACTGACCTACTTTTGAAATTATATTGCTCCATCCTCCAAATGTTGAGCACTTTATAATTTTGTAACAAGGCGAACTACACAAAACCATTTTGGTTTCTGTGATTCACTTATTTATAAATATATTTCATAGTTAAGTATAGGGAAGATTGCAGTGTTCAGCTGTATCATGTTTGTTTTACCTCATACATTTCCTTTTTAAACTTAGTTTTATTTGTCATGTTTTTGACATCAACGAATCTTAGGTTTTGCATCAGCAGTGACAGGCTGTAGAATTTACAAGGCATGAACATTTCGGATCAAGCTTTCAGACATTTAACACGGTTATACAACTCCTGAAGAAATCTAGTTTTGCATAAATATATATTAAAAAGTTTTATTAGATATTAGATTTGTCCATTTCATCAATCTAAAATTAAAGACTAGAACGATTTCTCTAGCGAGTCCATGATGGAGTTAAAAATCACTATTACAACTTCAGTTTGATCGGCCTTGTAAATGTTAGATGATAAGATATCAAATCTGTCATAATCAAAAATAATTAGAGAACTTTAAGGATTATTTTTGTGTTTTATCCTATTACGTCATTAGCATGTGGTTGTTTTGTTTTGTAGGGTGCACAACATACATGTACAGCAACTCATATGCATTATTCCCTGAAACTCAACTTCTTGGAGCGGACTTGGGAGAGTTCTCAACTGAATCCCTGGAGGATTGTCAGAAGGTCTGCTCAATCACGCCCAACTGCAAATCCTTTGATTATTACCAATCTGGAGGATGTTGGCTAAATTCGAACGGCGTGTTGGATGATCCTGCTAACGTAAGAGAAGGCGTGACCACTCACTCGCTCAGAAATTGCTACAATTAGCTCAATTTTTCCTGGTGTTATGGACTCTCTTGTATTTAAAATTACACCACAACATCCACAAATGTCTGATAATGCTACAATTTGCTTAATTTCCTTGGTGTTATGACTTCTTTTTCTTTTAAATCACATTTTAACGTTCGACAGCTGTCTGAAATTGTTGCAATTATCTCAGTTTTTACTTCTATGGCACGGTTTTATCTTCTTTTTCCAAATCTAAAACTTACTGAATACAGCTGGCTTGATTGTCCCAGAGTAGGAAATACTTAGTTTTTGTTAAACTGACAAAAAATCAAATCATTAAATTTTAAATCACTTTATTCAGAATTAAAGGCCAAGAGTACAACAGATATCAGTAATTAAATAAGGTAGATCTAGTTTTAGAAATATACATATCTTTTCGAGAACAGTTGTTTTTTGTCTTCTTTGAGAGGAATTTCAGAAGTTTGAATGCCAATGAGGAAGAGGAATATATGAATGACAACATCTTTATTCATGTAACGAAGTTGTCAAGTAGTTGAATTTTGTACTCTCATGAGAGCTTGGAATTTAACATTAGACAGAGTTTCTAATCTCTTAAAACAGGTTTGAATAAATTCTAATCTGCATCGTGTATAGAATGGACATATAAACAAAATATGATATTCATCTTCACACAGTCCCAAATCACATATTTTACAAACTATTTCATTATATGGAACAACTGCTTTAAAAAACGTTATTTTTATATATTCAAGTTATGTGATGGGCATCGAAATTTAATTAACATTAGCATCTTAATGTGTACACCCTTAACCAATGACAAATATTTAAGTTTCTTCCTATCAATAAGGACGAAGCACTTACGCAAATCTATGAAAGCTTTATAACAACTATGTTTTGCTGATAAAAACTCGTTAGCACCAGGATTGTCCTTACTTTTCAATTACAGAGTATAATGCTGTTTCTGTGTTTCTAAAATCACTCCCAATTATGGTAATTTGTGTTTCCATTTTACATTTTTTTATTCTTTACCACAGTATAACACATTGAAAATATCAAAATATGCAACATGTGTTTTTGGCTGAGGCATGAACTGTCCATAAAACTCTTTATAAGAAAAGGTTTCAACATCGATTTAAGAGTTCGATTTACTTAAAGCCTTTTATTGAATTGTTGTCTTATTCAGCACTTTATATGAACTGTCACAATTCATTTCATTCAACTTCAGAATAAACTCGATTCAATTATGTCCTGTAGTTTTTACCATGTGTATCCTGACAAAAAAAGCAGCAGTTGATGTTATAAAATATAGGTAAAATACTGGTGTTTATTTATGCTCTTGTTGCGGGTCTGTATAGAGTAATATTCAGTCAAAATCTCATACTAGAATTTCACTGCCAAGTTTAAGTGAAGTATCTCTTATGGTCTATAGGTAATAGTTTCTACAACAACATTCAATTTGCTTTCTCAAAATAAACATGAGTTTTGAAGAGATATATTGATTTATAAAACCAGACCTTATGTGAGAAATGCTATATATACATGCAGGTCATTTCTGTGGAGGATGGTTTTAACATTGGTCACAAATCGAAGCAAGAACTGTTGATTTGTTAGTTACAATGCTGTACATAAGCATTTTTCCTATTTTCTTCATAATCTTCACAGTGGAAGATAAGACTGAAATATCATAGAGTTCAACATCGGAATAGGACAGTGATTGTTTGAATTTTAAAATTGTGATTGTTTCAAAGTTCAAAAGTTTGAAATGAAAGTTCAGCGTACAAATGCTCTTTTCGTTAAGGATTAAATTCCTCAATTAAAGAGACAGGCAAAAGAAAGAACACACTTCAGTTGAATTCATCATACAACATATGTAGGATTTTCAAATACAAATATTTCGAGTTAGATGTAATATTCTCAAACTGATAAGAACAAGAGTTAAATCGTCGTTCAAAGAATACCTTTATTTAAACAAATGTAAAATCCAATGTTTATAAATAGTTTCAAAATTGATTTTGATAAGAGACAAATAAGTAAATGTTCTATGTGAATATCAATAATCGTGCCTTTTATTAACATATTGACAATTATTTAAGCATGATAGGAGTTATCATACTATACATTCGATTCAAACTCCTGCTTTCATTAAGCAAATATTACAAATACTGCAAATATGTGTTAGTGTCTTTACAACTCTTTTATGTAAGAAATGAGACAATGAAGAAAAGAGATCGTTTCTTTAAACCACCATACCAAGACACAGTCACTGGTTGCTAATGCGTGTTGTGATATATCACTGAAGCGAGAAGAGGACTTCTGTTTGACGTGTCTGTTGTTGTTACCATCATAACATATTTATAAAGTGCTCATTTCCATACAGATCATTCAAAAAAAGAAAACCAAATGAATATTAAAGAATCACAGTAAGAAAGCCTCTCTAGAGAAATGGGTTTTCAGCTTGGAGTTGAAGGAAGACAATTCAATACAGTTACTGAGATTCAGAGGAAGCTTGTTCCAAGCCACTGACTGTGCACTGAAAGAATATCTCAATTGCAGACATGTTCACTATTTAAAAAATAGGTCTTTTCCACCCAAATATATACCGAATTAGATAGATGAATAATCGCTTTCAATAGAGGTTACCAAGTATGCTTTTCTAGGGGCCGAATGTAATGAATCCCCACTTTATCTCCATCTTTCAAATGTCCATCCAACTGCACTGCCTTCTGTGTATATTATCAATGCAGTTACGTCAGACAATAGGTATCTGGAAATATACAATACCACTTTTTCATTGAAATAACCGATATTTACCCGTAGGATAGCTTAATTAGAGAATCATGGAAACAATGTGTTGTTTTTGTAAAGATATGCAAGGTCAACTTGCAAATGAGATATTCTATTCTCTGGATAATTTTGTTCACTAGGTTAACCTTTTTCATTGTCCAAATTGTCATCAAGTGGTTTAAATCTCATACTAAACTACAATCGTGTTAAAACTGGGTGTAAAGTTTTTGTTCCATTAGTCAAAATTATGTTTAGCGACTGCCAACTCGTCCGTGTCGATCATGCTCGGAAGTCACCAAATTGAAAAAAGAACTGGCTCAAGTCTTAGGATCGGGCAATCTAGTTGTTTAAACAGACAATCTAGTTAAAACTAAGTCTAATGTAAACGTCCCATAAGTCATATATTGAATTATTTACATTTATATATCATTCACAAAATGCAATGTAAATTTTAACAAAGCCTGACGTAAACATTACAGCCAGTTCTGCCAAGATGGATCTTCATGTTGTCAATGTCGTTGTATGACATGCATTTCTTTATAATTAAGTTGGAAGATAATTATATAAAGTTAAAAAAAAAAATAAAAAGTTAAAAAAAAAAAAAAAAAAAGTTGGAAGATAATTGCAATTGAAGAAATATGACAAATGAATCTTGATTTGCAAAATACATCCTAAAAACATTTTTTCCGACTCCCAAAGTTAAGTGAATGAACAATAATGGCAATAGAGGCAAGATCAGGATTTAATGAAGTAAAGATCCATATTCAAACTGCAGTTAGTTGCCATATTTATGAAAATATCATTGTTAACTAGTGTCCAAAAGAAACGCTATCGCGGGTTTGCATCGACAGAAAAAAACTAACCCATGCAGAAATATCATTTTGGTTTAAGAGTATAGAGTGTCCTTCTCACTTAATGTGAAACCTGGGGTTTAGAAATCAACTGACATTCGTGAATTCTGAAATAAGGTAATGGCTACACAAACTGAAGTTGATCAGAACGATGTCATTAACCAGTTCGAGAGCTGTAAGTACAAACAGGGATTGCAAAGTGTTTCTGAGTACATTGATAAGGTGTTGGCAATAATTTGATTGAATAACACTTAAAGGAATATTCCAGTACGATTTCAACTTAATTCTAGCAAAAGTTTGAGTTATAAAAGACATTCTCACAAATTATTAAATTTTTCTGTCAACGAGATAAGTATTTACAGAATTTTAAACCTTCGTCTTTGAGCGATGACGGTGGTCGCCATTTTATTTGAAAATGTGACGTCATCGACACACCACAAGAAATCGATGCAAGGAGCTTACATTATAAACTCCGTACATCTTTGTGCAGTGGAGTTTCCATGATTTGACTAGTATTGCAGAATGTGTGCGCTGCGCACTTTGTCAACGTAAAACATCGTTGTGCCTACAGAACGACCCAGTCGTCGGATAGATCATTCAACAAGCAACTACGACTAATATGCGGTTTGTCTAGTATTATTAACGATATGAATTATATAAAAAAAACACAGAAAATAAATAAATAAATAAATGTTTTTAAAAACGATCAAGAGAGTTATATCTTGTCGTGTTCTTTGTATTTTTTTCTGATTAAAACATGGTATGTTTACCTGAAAGATGCTGACGTACTCTATAACTACTCCATTTTATATAAAATTTACACTTTCAAAGTAGAAAACGTTTTCTTGAATTTTGATACATCAAACGTGCATGTCAATGATTTATCTGTTATATACATAGGCCTATTATCAATCACTAAGACCTTTGCATATCTTTTTTTTATATCTTTCCAAAAATAAGAAATTATATTTTTTAATATTTTATTTTCACAGAGTTACTACGATAGGTTTTCTTTAAAAATTTGGCACTCTTTCACATTCAATCTGTGGATTTTCAAAAACCCTCTAGTCAGTTTGAAAAGGGAAAAACATTTTTTGTTATGAACGTGTTAGAATCATTGTATTATTTAAAAATAAATATAAAAGGAAATATTCAATGTAAAACATGCATAAATAACGTAAATCTAGTATTTTGTAAAAGAATTTGAAGGTTTGATTAAGAGACAAACGTTGTGATAATTTGTGCATTGTTATCATTAAAATCATATCCTTCTGTGAATATAAAAAATCATAGTTATAAGTTAAATAATTTTATTTACTAAAAGATATAATAATAAGAAAACTCCAAACAAATATGGATTATTCAGCTACATCATAGCAACTTAGATTAAAAAAACACTCGATGATATAAAGAAACTTTGTGAGTATAATATTTTGTATTACCTGCTGATGAGTTGATAGATCTTTAATATTATTCAAAACACCATTCCTTAGTCCTTAGGCCTACTGATCGTTTTAGTATACTAATGATATCTTATAATTCCATTTTAATTTCGTTACGTATTGTTTAGCAGAAATACCTTTGGAAAATAATCAACATGGTATGATATGTGAACATAATAAGGAATCATTAACAATCATTCCGATAATATTTCATACAGCATGTGCGCCTCAGTGATTCGTAATCAAAATTGGTTTCGTATCGGCGACAACTAAATAAATAGAAAAATATTTTCATCCTCAAACAAGCCAAGATTTATGTAATAAAAACGAGAAGTCAATGCCAACATAGAAAATGCCATCTTTCAAATTGATCAAACGTGTTTTGATTGATATAAACAATTTCATTTTGATTGCGAACCATACCACCATCATCGCGGATTCGCTTTTTAGGATTCGCTTCGACAAGATCATGTCAATAGGTCTTTTTTTCGAGTGATATAAATAAATAAATAATTATTCTATGTTACGTTTAGTTTTTTTTTACAAATGCACTAATATAAACAAAGTCATTTAACACTTTATTTCAACCTTATGTATGGTGTCTATAGCTTATAAAAATTCTAAAAAAATGACAGTGGTCAGTGTTCAAACCTTGTGACGTCCGCACATGGGAAATCTTTTCCAAACTGTACTGAAGTTTTGCAGCAGTCTGCTGGTCAGAAATATTTATTTATTGCTTTGGGCATCATAGAAGTAGAATATTCTGGACCCGGCATGTCTTTACTGAAGTCGTGACGGTTGTTACAGTCTCATATTTGACGGGCCGTCACCGCCCACCATTGAATCTAACGGCGTCTCCTAATTTCGTGGTGTGTCTTGACGTCATATTCCCGTTGTTTCTCGCTCTCGTTTACCGTTCGAGATAGCAATATGGCGTCCCCCATCAATGCCGATAAACTTGATTTTTCCCAACTTTGAATTTTTATTGCAGATTTGGTGATTAAACTAAAAATTATTGGCCAAAGTTGAAGGATTTATCGATAAACATTGTTTTAAAAGGCTCTTTTTCATTTTTCATTGGAATATTCCTTTAATTGTGCTGGGAAATAACGACTTTGAAAGTTTGGATAACCACGCCCATATGGGATTCGACTTTCTCTCTGGGTTACTTATGCAATTCTAGGGAGGTTTTTCGAAGAAAATCAGAACATTTAAAGACATTCTAACAGAGATTCAATTGGACACCAAGTGTTCAAATATGCTTTTCAAACTCTTGTCACCATTCTTATAACTAAATAACTGAGTCTGGTTTTACCTCTGCGTTTCTTTGTTTGAGTAGTATAATTACAAGATAACAGACATATTTGTACTTTTTAATTTTGAATGTAGTCAAATGTATATATTTAAATTCGCCTCGATTTTGAATATAAATAAAACACAACTTACACAAGAATTTAAGTATATCATGTCCAATATACATGTACATGTATCGATAAGCAATCATATTAATGAATGGCATTTTTTGTATAGGAAAGTTAAACAAAAATATACAAGCCTACTGAACAACACTGCCCTACAATGCAGAAAAAAGTGATATCAACAATAAACGTGGAAAAAGCGCCATAGATAGATTTCCTCGACAAACAAAAACGTAAAATAGACAAAGGTCAAATGTTTCATATATTGCAAACAAACTTTAAGTCGAAAGTATGGACTATTGCAGGAATAGTTGCATCATTCTAGAGCCAAACAACGTTGAATAAAGTCTAGTAAATAAACACATAATGTTTCTTTGTATCGTTGTCACCCTTCCCTATTTGCTATACCTGGTCTTAAATGTAAACCAAAATAAAGGTAGTCTTCAGTGATTCAGTAAGTTTTTTACTTAATAACTGTATTTTGTTTGTGCCTGTTAAACTATAAAGAAGGAGGACAGTCACCTGTTTGTTCCACTGATATATTACTCAGGTTCATGATCGGCATGAAGATAGTCCAGACTGCAAATACAGAATGGCTGATATGCAAATATGGTCATTGAGTGTGGTGCATACTTAACAGACCATTCCACCTTGACTCGATGTCGCTTTAAGTCGAGTTACAGTAAATTAAATTGAATTTATTACTAAGAATATACATCGTCTATTCCAGTGAACACAAAATCTCTCACAGAACCTAAACCAATGCAACGTTATTTACTCTGGATGAGGTTATTTCTAGCTCTGTCTGTCCACGATGCTTGACCATAGTCATTAATGTCATTTTCCCTCTCGTTATACAGAAAATGTTCCTGGTCCCAGACAGTCCACACACAGAATTGCTGATGTGATGTCTGAAAGTCAATGATATTCATGTGATTGTCCTTGACGGTCTCAATAGATGGACCCGCCGCTAATGGCTGAAATATTGCCCAAGCGCCTTAAAGCATTAACTCCCTCACTCACCCAATATGTGAATTCATTTGCCAAATTCTGAAAGCAAATATTTTCTATATATTTTTACTTGACATTCCACAATCTGAATTGCTGCCCGGAACTCTAAAAGCCATTATTATTTATGTTTTTATGGTAAACAGTCCTCATTGCTGATTGCTGAAATGATTTTATAATCAACTACTATTTATGTTTGTCCTAGTCTACGATCTGAATATCTTACATGTCTGCACAGATCATCATTAAAAAGAACTTCAACAGCATGAACAATAATTTAATCAACTGATCTATCATGCAGGTCATACTTTTTCAAACGAGCTCATCTAAGACTTGTAGATGTGGTTAATGTTGGAAGTTGGTTGCTGACCCAGCATTCACAGAACGAGAATCCCCTTTCTGCACGTTGTCCGAATATTTTTACTTTGACATCTTACCAGATGGTTCACCATTGAGAATTTCCGAAACTGCGCGTTTCTGTACATCAGACGTGCGTTTGTACGCTTCCATAGCCACGCTACGATGTCCCACCTCGAAACAAACGTGTCTGTTGAAGCTAGCAAAGAGTGGTTGGTGAAGTATCCGGGTACTCCAGCCTGTTTCATTTGCCTCTTGACAGTACCCCCTAGGGTATTGTAGCCATTTGCATTTCGTGAGAACCAAATTTCACTTTTGGGCTTCTGCAATGGGCGGAAATAAAACAGATCAGGATTTATGTTCTGATGAAGATGCTTCTGGTAGGTCCGAAATAAAGTCACAGTACACCTTTCTGGATGTGTCTTGTTCTCGTATGCCTTGGCCGTGTGGGACTCAATGTTCCTATGTTTGAGTCCATCACGGAATGTTTTAGAGACTCATTCCGTATACTGAAGGCAAGTAAGTCCGTCACTGTCAATGTTACAAAATTCTGAAATGACAGTTTCCTATGTTCGTCTCTGCCCGAAGCCCAACATGCATACCAATTATCAAAACGACAGTGTCTAAAAGAGACTGTGGCGTATCCGCCCAAAGAATACCCCCCTTTTCACAAGATAGCTTCGTTATCTTAAGTTACCACCAGAGCCTGACATCGTTGCAAGCCGATACCCACTGCACACTTGTTTTGCATTGTTGTGTCGATGGTGACTTTCAGAGTTTTGAACTTCTCGTCCTTAAAAAAGTCGAGCGAATGTCCAAATGAGTATGTAAGAAATGTAATGTTGGATACTGCACATTATCACCAGAATGCTCTCCCCTTTATATTCACTGCCATCTTCTTTGTTGAGTGCAATAAAGAAAGCTCGTAGTATGACGTTTAGCTCTCTGGAAGAATAGTCAGCTACATCCCTTTGGTCGTCTGCGAGCAAGTCATAGATTTCTGTTTTATCACCGTTCCTGTTTCTTCCAGTTTGAAGAATTCCTTCCTCCATCTTTGAAACAAATTGTAAGCCCATTTGTTCTTCTTCATTGTATTCTTTGGCACAAACGGTTTGGCCCTTTCTTGTAAGTCTACATCTGTTACGTCAACTTACTTACGTTGCTTCAACTGAAAAAAGGAACAAAAATCGAAAGATCATTTTACAATGAACATATCATGCAATTATAATAAAGTTTCACTTGAATTTGAAAATTTGAAACATGATCCAAAGAATCATTATGTAATTCTATTATTGAGCGCAAAATACTGACCATCACCTGTAGGCATGGCAGTAAGTGTTGAGGTACCAACAACTGGCAAACCGGAAATGGATTGACCAACATCTGCAGAAAACATAATCAATATATCAATCCAAACAAATATGTCGCAACATGACGTAACAAATCAAATGCCATCTCTGAATATATTTGATGACTAACAAAGTTAAAATACTTAACAAAAGAAAGGCAGGGATATATGTTAATTTTGAAATAACGAATAAAGAAATGTAGTCATAAAATAAATGACGAAATATAAATCATAAAAATTCAAACATCCCTAACTCATTTAGTGCAGTGTATTTATTGTGAACAAGATATATATTATATGACAACATTACTCTTAACATAATAGGGAATTAGCGTTTAACGCCACAGAGCAGCATGTATAGGAAGGATGGAAATTCATGAAAAAGCCCTGAAATTACTTAAATGAAGGGTTACCATTAGATGGGAGACGTCTTCTTAATCCAATTTGGCATGGTCCTCCCGGTTCTGACATGTCAGAGACATCGACTGCAGACTTAATTGTTGATATCTGTGAATATCTGAGGATGTCAATTTAGCAATCAAATGACTCCTCGTCACTTATAATTTAGGTTCTGGAAAAACAACTAGAATAGCGTTTTCATATTTAAAATATACTGTTTTGCTGTAGGTTTATTGATAATAAATTATACAAATTGTAACAGCTTTTTTGGTAATTGAATCACTTATGGTTCAACAATAATATTGGTTATGCATTCAGTAACATAGAAAAGCTCATTGAAGCTAATGCCGTTTGGATGGGCCACGGGTCAGGTTAAAGGCCGAACCCTCGGGCAGACAGCTTTCTTTCCATGGAAAGCCCTTGAGATCAGCCTTATCCTATATATGTATTATCACATTGTCATTTGGACTTACAAATCATTTGGAAATAAACAAAACAATTTAGCATTGGTTAAGAAATGTGACCTGTGAAATTGTTTATTGCTATGTCAAAACAGTACATGCGAAAAGAGTGATTTAAAAAATGCGTTCACCTGTTTGAACTGTGTACATCTGCTGTGTTAACGATAACTCTTGTGCGATGTTGTCACCGTCAATTCCTCTATCATCATCTTGGCCATCAATCACCGGTTCTGATAAAAAGAACATATTTAATTTAAGCTGTCATCCAAGTTATAGAAGATATGAATAAACGCATAACAAAATAGAAATGTCTTATTTAACCTCTACAAATTAACCTCTAAAATTGTTTAGAATACTTACCCATGGAGTGTTCATAACACGTGCAGAGGTGGTTCATTGCCACTGAACACTTGGTCAGTAAATATTATATAATTTAAGTAATGGTTCAATTTGCTTAATTTTAATATATCATAATAAACAAAATTGTAATGGATGTCAATACCAGGTTTATGTGGGTCCATTTAACAATATTGACCAAGAACGAATTCTAGTGTCTAATATCATTATCAAATTGGTTTCAAAAAGGAAAAAACACAAAAACCACGGTTAAATTTGTTGGACAGAGGGTGATAATTACACAAGCCTGACTCATGAAAACAATGCGGAACCTCCGCACTAGAACCTTACCTATTACTCACCTTCGAAACAGCAAGAAGCACCGAATCAACCGAGTTAGGACCTTCTCTTAATATGCAAGTAAGTTGTTGTTTCACAAACATTGGCTGCTGACATCTTCCAAATCTAGGACACAGCTGCGTGCACATCCTTGCACCATATGGCTGTCTTACGTCACATCCAGCAGCAATTTTTGTAAGATATGTGCAGAACAGTAAAAAGCAATACAGAAGCGTCATTTCAGAGGAATGGATCATTTCTGAACACCTTCAAACTTCAAACATATACATAACAGAACTTCAACTTGAAACTTAGTCACTGATGCAACTAGATACATGTAAGTACATATTACATAGATGTAAATTGATTTAAGTACTGAGGCATATGTATGATTGGCAAACATTTACGAATATTAATGGCTTTCACAAATAACAATAACACAACATGTCTTGCCAACGCTGTTACAAGAGGGAAGTAACTCTAACTGCAGTCAAGAAAATGTGCATTGTCATGATTGTTACGCCAGTTAGGGTACGGTATCATTGGACTCAACACCAATTATTTGCAAAGGAGGGGTTCTTAGGTTTGCTACTACCCTAAATGATAACGTGTACCATCACTAGAAAAAATGCCAAGCTCAATAATTTATTTTACCATATAAGTGGGCTCCGATGTGTCAATGCACGAAGCACATTTGGTACAAAAAATTATGTGCTATAGCTGATATTGCATTTTTATTGTCGAAACGCATGATGTAAAAAAACAGACAATGCTTCGATATCCAAGGGATCTAAAAAAAATTCTGAATAGGTGATGTTTTCAACCTGCCTTATTGTGTTTACTTATCTATATTTTATCGTAAAACGTCCTATACATATATACTAAGTTAGATACGGGTGCCTCTATGACAGCACAATTGTGTGTAATTGGGTCATCGTAAAATCAGCACTGGCTTACGGTGGCGCAAATGTTCGTTTAATCACATTGTCATCAATAAGACCTGTTGATTTGGGAATACTAATCTTGCAAACAGTTAATACTATTTTTATCAAAGTCATAAACGAGATATCATTATTTCTCAATAATAATTACATCGTTTAACAGAGATAGCATTAGCTTGAAGATTGTTTACATGATTATGTAAAATGAGAGCGATATATAGATATCTTCCGTACTTACAAAGTTGCAAGGGACAATTTGTTAGAATTTGAAATAATGTATTTAGCTAACAGAAGCATTTAAAACAGTCAGCAATAAATCTTCCCATGCGGAGTTTAAAACGCCTGGCTTATCTAACCCTTGCTGTCGACCCTTGATTTGTCTGTTTTGAAAATAACAACCTCTCCGTCGATAATGTGTTACTTCCTGTTATCTCCCTTGCTACAGAAAATCACGGACGTTCTTTTATGTGTCTGTTTTGGTTGACCTAGATAAATCATGTTTGTCAAATTATTTTAAACAACTAATTTCGTTGTAACAATATTTGGTTAAGATGAAATTTCTCAAATAAAATTTTGAGCAACATCATAAATTTTATTTGGCTTCAAGTAACAAAACGTTGTATATACATGATTCAGTTTGTTCAAGAACTATCAATTCATCATTACTTACATTCGGGACACAATCTTTAACATCCTTCCTTGTCCAGGCACATGGTTCTCTCAGTATTGAAAATGTTGGTGTTGAAAGTATTGTATCCGGTAGTACTCTTCAAGAAAGCTTGCTTTGAAGATTGGAAGGGCACGGTGCACAATGACAATATGCGAGTCTCATCAGATAGATGGTGCCATATTTTTTCATGAGGTTGTCTATTGAGAAAATTAATATATTATTCAAATTATTTGATATCCCATAATGATGTGTCCCTTAAAGTCTTACTTTTCTATGTAAAAAAGTGGTGCCATAGTATCTTTATAGCTATTCATACAGTTCATGTTTTATGAAACTTCCCTGGATTCCTAATAGGTATATATAGAAAATCTCACCCAAGTGTCTTCTGATATCAAATATTTCAACACAAGTTAAAAAAGTTACAAAGGATACCGAGGATATTTTACTTCTATCAAGGAGTCTTTCCAGTCACCCAAAATTACAACACATAAGCATGACAAATATACATCTTTGAATACTGCATAGTCCTTAAACTCTTAAACCCGGAAATGCCATAGCATTGTGACGGCGTCATGTTTATGACGTCATATCATTGTGACATCATTACGCGTTTGTGATGTAATTTTTTTTTCTGGTTACAGGGCATTGTTAAAATTCTACCGTCAAAGCTATATTTCCTTTCCAGTGCTTGATGTTCCAAAAGTAATATCTCCTGTGGGACACATATTTGGTGATAAAGGTATAATATAAAATAACATAAAATAACATAAAATAACAGCTGAATACAACACAACAGTCGGCGTGTTTAAGATCTCCAGGACCTGTTCAGTACTCTTGACCTCTGTTATAATGGTGGACATCTTCTTCGGTGTCCAAACTTACTCATTTTAACCTTGGAATTGCATTTTCTGTGCTTGCTCTTTGACTCACAGCTTAAAGTAGCTGAATCATACTTGCATGCGGTTCAGGATGAAATTTAGCTATTGAGAAAAGAAATACATCACTTTGAAGAAAAATCTTTCGTCGAAATTTTGATATCACATTCACATTTTTTAATCAACAATAACATACTTATTTCGACGCCAAGAGCACAGTGCCCGTGTGAAAAGGCCATAGCATTTAACGAACCCGCTTTCGGTGACGTAATCATTATGCGTGTAGCATTGACACCGTGTCTCAACTACCGTAATTGCGTTCGATTGGTATCAACTTTGACAGCACCGAATACCTAATTTGGAGAAAAATAAAATAAAATCTAGTTGAGCGCGACAAAGACGGTTTTCAAGCGTATGTTCAAATACCGGAAGTTGTGAAATGGCCACACTTGATTCGCCCTAATGTCGACTGCCGTTTCGGTATTTTTGGTAAATAATCTCCTATTTAATGAATTTTGGTCCGATTTTCCCAAGGTTGGTCGCTAAATTTTGCAAAAACTACAAGGAAATCAGTAAAATTACTTTTAAAAGGATTGAACTCTGATTATGTAACTTTAAATTTATATGAGTCCTTTGTAAATTTTATGAGTATTTGAAGCAGGACTCGCAGATAAATTTATCCCTGCAGTACCTGCTCAAAACAAAGGATCCAAGTCCCTTGCAGTAAACAACAGCTGAATCAAGCTGTTGATCTACATGTAATTCCACAAAACCTGTGCTTGAAGTATCTTATTTTAGTGTGGGGTGTCAGAGGATGTTGCCATGACATCATAGTGTAAGGATGACTTAAAGGAAAATTCCTTTGAAAAAAGAAAACGAGCCTTTTAAAACATCTTGTAACAAACGAAGTTCTTTATCAATCTAAATCAATTTACATCAACAGATTATCATAGTAGATATTCATAGTATACATTTGGTCATGCTGTTGATCTAAGATTGACCAATGTGAGAGATCGTCCAGGTATGTTTGCAAATAAGAAATTTGTGATTTCATCAATCAAATTCGGCGTCACTAACAGCTCATTTATGGCGTGAACAGAAGAAACATATGATAGCTTATGGTCTGTTCAAAATAACAGTGTTTATTTTGAAATATAAATCTTGTTTTCGATACTGATTAGAAAAATATCATTATTAGTTGATTTAAGTTTGAGTGTATGACTGTATGAAATAGTTGTAGTTTATGATAAAAAAATAATGATTATTTCCTTAATCATTTTGAAGGATATGAAAGATATTGGTACAAACGAGGTAGGTAGGTAGGTGAATTTAAGTGCGACGTTGGGCCACAAATGACCTATATGCGCCCTGCATTAAAAGGTAATGTTTAAATATTGTTAAAAAAAAAGAAAGGATTAAAAGATTAGATAATATCATATTTGCCTGTGTTTTTGACAAAATCTAAAAGTGACATTTGAACTTCGCCAAACATCAAGTTTTCTCCTAATATGGATCTAATGGAAAAAACGTTTGATTTTGAGATAACAACCTCTCTGAGGTCCTGACGTAGCTCGTTATGACCTTTACATTGTCAATGAAATTGAAATATTGTACCTGGTGTATTTGTAAAACAATGAATACATAGCTGAGATACATTTTTGTCTAAGATATGCCTGTATGCGTTAAATCCGCAATGACCAAGTCTCAGACGAGTGAGAATAACTTCTTACCTTCGATTTTGTCGACGGATCTTGGTATGCTTTTCAAACGTTGGACATGAACTGTACATTTGCCTTGCAGTGTTCCCATTATCCCAGTCACTTTGCCACTTGTCACCAATTGCCTTATTTATGTTTGTATATATGTCTTTGGGGATGGGGTAGATATCTTCAATGTCAATTTGAAGTTTGGTTAATGAAGACTTTGCAAGATGATCAACTTACCAGTTGGACCAACATGGGCAGGAACCAATACGAAATCACAGCTAATATATGCTTCATTTAAAATTGTGGCCAGATACAATACGTCATACAAAGTGTCACTGCGTTGTCCATATACACCTGATTGAATATCTTGAACTGCTGCCAAAGAGTCTGTAAAAACAATTGATTCATGACTGTGTTGTTTCATCCAGACTAGAGCTTTATAAATAGCAGTTCATTCTGCAGCAAATACTGAAATATGATCTTGGGAGTCTGAACGATTCTTCTACTTCCAAGGATGGTATGTAGAAAGCTGCGCCAACGTGCCCTGTAGTAGAATCTTTAGAGGCATCTGTATAGATATGAGTATAACCATGATATTTTGTGCTTATAAAGTCTTCTGCTATAGCTTTGATGATGTTAGAACTGATTTGTTTATTTACAATTGAGGCCAAATCTATATTAATTGATGGTTGGGTTAGGCACCATGGAGCTGATTTTGGGAGGCTGCAAGGGGAATTAAGTTTGAAATCCTGAATGTTGCACTGATGGGCAAGTTGGAGAGCTGTTAACCCAAAGAGTAATTTACCATGACTCCAGTCACAGATGGCATACTCAGTGCAGTCACTTAGCACATATCTAGCCGAGTGATAATCAGAAGAATATGCTAAGGAAAGATAAGGCTTAAGGGAAGTTTTTTGGCGGCAGTACTTAAGAGGTTGCTCTGCACATTCTACTTGCATTGCAGCTATGGGAGTAGAAGGGAATGCCCCTGTAGCTATTCTTAAAGCCTTTGACTGTACTCGATCAAGTTTATTTAAATGGCATTTTGCTGCATGAATAAAAACTTGACTGCCATAATCTAGTCTTGAGAGAATAAGTGCTTTATAGAGTAGTAGCAAAGAAGACTTATCAGCACCCCATTTTGTTGCTGAGACACACTTCAAAAGGTTTAAAGCCTTTGAACACTTTCCTGATAGGTAGGTGATATGGCGAGCCCAAGTGAGCTTACTATCGAAGTAAACTCCTAGAAATTTAAAATCAGGGACAAAGTTGATTCGTCGACTTCCAATAGTAAGTAACAAATTGGGATCTAGTTTGCGCCTAGTAAAATTCATTGATACAGACTTATAGATATCTTAAATCCCCATTGCGAGCACCATTTGAAAACAGCTTCTAGTCCTGATTGAATGGAACAACGAACGAATTCCAGATTTCCAAAACGTCTCCAAAACGCTCCATCATTAGCAAATTGAGAGGCATCAATATTCACAGGTAATGAATCAAGCATATCATTAATCATAATGTTAAAAAGAAGCGGACTTATAACACTTCCTTTGGAGTACCATTTCAAGTATATGTACTCCAGATAGTTCGTGTCCTATGCGAACTCCAATACTTCTATGAGAGAGGAAGGAGCTTATCCATTTTAGCATGCGTCCTTTAATGCCAAGATTTTGGAGTTTGAATAACAGTCCTTGTCTCCAGAGCATATCATAAGCTTTCTCGATATCTAAGAATAGACATATCATATATTCTTGATTGCCAATAGCTTTCTGTGCCTCTGTTTGAACACGAATGAGTTGATTAGTGCATTAGCGATTTTTCATAAAACCAGATTGAATCCTTTTTAGAAGTTGGTTGGAGTCCATGTGATAACTAAGACGGTCAGTAACCAATCTTTCCATGATTTTGCACAAATTGGATGTAAGGGCAATTGGTCGATACGATGATGGTAATGATGTATCTCTCCTGGTTTTGGAATAGGAATCACAACAGCCTCTGTCCATACTTTTGGGATTTCTCCACTAAGCCAACTTTGGTTAAGTATATATCCAAAACTATTTCTAACGAACAATTAGGCATACGTTTGAAATGCTCATAGCAAAGTCAACAGCCCCTGGTGATGTATTTTTGCCTTTATGGATTGCTGTTTTTAGCTCTGCAAAGGTGAAGGGCATATCCAGTGGCAAACAAGGGTCTAATATTGCTCTCTCAATAAATGCGTTAAATTCATACTCTGTTGGTGTAATTTGGTCTTGAAAATCAGCGGGAAAGTTTTCTATGCTGCTGACATTTTTAAATTGTTCAGCAAGCAACTCTGCTTTTTTAGGATTGGTAACAGCTTCTCCATTTGCGCCAAGGACTGGAATAGGGTATTTGTTAAAGTTTCCACTTATCCTTTTCACCTTGGACCAGACAGTTGATAAGGGAGTATGTCTATTGATTGTTGTTATATAATTGCGGTACAAACGAGTTTGAAATGAAAGAGTCATCTCCCTTTGCAGGGAAAGATTTACCTGCGAGTCCTGCTTCATATACCCTATTTCCTCTAATTTTTTTCAGACCCCCCTTTACTCCCGGCGTGTATTCGAGACCCGACGTCTAATCGAGGCCGGCATCTATTTATTTTTTAGTAGGAAATAAATGTGTATAGATGGTGTAAAGGGAGAATAGTTTATTTCAATTCAACTACGGGAGCATTTAATAATCAATTGATCACCTGGCGTTTATTCGAGACCTGGCATTTATTCAAGACCCGGCGTGTATTTACTTAACACAACCATACCCCCGGCCTCTATTCGGGACCCGATGTCTATGCAAGGAAATTAGGAAATAAATGTGTAATTGGGAAAGGCAAGGGCCATGGGCCATTTCGCACATTGGGTGAAAAAACGGCCCATTAAAATTTTGAAGTTAACTATTGATGTAATAAGCAATGGCCCATCTCAAATTCAAAAATTTACAAGAAACAATTAAAATGACCCATTGTCAAAGTTGTCTTTCCCAATCCCTTGTATATGTTGTTTAGGGGAGGAAACTTTATTTCAATTAAACTATGCATGACCGGGGTTCATTTACTTGAAACAGCCATACCCCGGGCGTCTATTCGAGACCAGGCGTCTATTAGAGGAAATACGGCACTTTGGAAAGGACTCATAGAAATTTAAGCTGTGTGTCCTGGGATGCTTAGTTTTTTTGTGACACTATGTGCTCACTTAAGTCTTAACAATGACTCATTTAAATCAGCTTGGACTCACAAGACTTTTTGGTAGCGAGTCCCTTCACTCAGAGGGTTATATCTGTAGATAGATCACTGCTTTCTTTGCGGTTTTTCGTAAATATTTACATTTATTGTGGTTGTTTTCCGCCGCGTTAGTATCTGTGCGATGTGCAATCATCATTTGTCATTGACAGCTAGCAACTACACTAACTTATTTTAAAATGAAAAATATTATCTATTAATACATCCATGAAATCGAATTATTCATCGAAATTGCCACTCTGCTCGGCTCCGAATGACAGAGCTCCGTACATTATCCAATTAAAAAGTTGTGCTGAGTTTTTGAACTTCCAGCGAGATGAGGCATCTTTTCTGATCTGATTCAGTGTTTAGCGGGATGAGTCCATGACCCGCCTTCAGTACCGGTCAATCTTATATCAACAGTATGCCGGATAATGACCAAAATATAGAACCTGTTGATCTCAATTTATTTAGATTGTTTCTTTATATTATTAACATTCTAGTGTCAAAACTATATCAAACCAAAATTGCAATACACGTTTACAATTTGTTTTAGCTTTACACTTACTCAACCCTACAAGGAAAATAACCTGATGAATACTGAAGCATAGATTTTCATTTTCAGTCTGGTGAAGTTTGATGGTCATCAGATTTGAAGTTGTCTTTAAGTTAGATGTCAAAATTGTATGACTGAAAATTTGTCCTTGCAGATTACGATATTATGAGAAAATGAATAAACTTTGGAAACTAAATCAGCCTTATTCAAATTTCAACTTAAATTTCCAGAAAATTACATGTAAGATATCTGTAATACATGATATCAAATGAAATATTACCTTGATGAGAAAATAAATCGAATATCAAATATATTTAAATCAAAAACAAATTTGCCGACAGACATGCATGTGGTTTTTTTTGTTATCGATGAAAACGGCAGATATCGATTATATCATGATGATTTAAACCTAGCACAGATGATAGTCTCTATGTATGATAAATGATAGAAACAAAGCACTTACATATTATTGATATGGTATTTGACTAATTGCCCAAATATCATTAGTCAAATACCCGCAACCATGATGTTAATGAGTTGAAACTATTATTCTATTGCGGAATTGCTGCAGAAACGCATCCTAGGTTTATCCCTTTTTTATTTTGAATTTATTTGAAATGTCAACGAAAAGGTCGTATTTTACCTTGATAACAATCACCCATTCTCTATGTTCTTCAGACTGCCAGCCTGGTTAAAATGTGGTCGTGCTTATTGCTTATGCGTCACAATATGATTTAAGTTAAATCCATCTGTTTTTTGTCAGAACATGTCAATATTAATTAATATTGTGAGTTTTATTCAACTAAACGTTTGAAACTTTAAAACTTTTTTTGTCTTTTTTTATCTCAGAAGAAACAACCTAATTTCATGAAACGGGTTAATCATAATGAAGGAATATCTCCAGAATTTAGATATATATTTTCAATCTGAATAAAGTAATAGCCTACATGTATCTGTTTTGAAATCATCGCAAAAAAAATAAAAATAAAATACTCTATCTTTGTTATCTTTTAAATGTACACCAACGCGCAACGCAGTGTTACCCCTGCCAACTGTCAATCAAAACAAAACCAATTAAGGCCTGCACCAAGTGAACTCGAAAACAGCTGATTGAACACCTCACGAACTCCGTGCAGCGCTTGCAATTGTGACAGAAGATGCGTCATCAAGCACGTTATGCTATCGTAAGACGCTGTAAGGAGTTTGCTGCGTTAGCGAGACTGCAAAACTGGCTTGCACTAATCGTTACAATATATTGCTGATAAAGGCTTTTTTTACTGAATAAATATAACTATTTCTATGAAAGATCATATACAATTATAACATGTTTTAAATCTTTCTAGGTCTTCGGTAGACTCAACGCAAAATCTACATGCTTGTTTGTGCAACGCAACTGAAGGTCCAACCCTTAGTTTTCAGTGCATGTTTTCACAAATTGTTGTAATTGTGTAATCTCAAACTATTATAAATATTATAAACAAAGGTAAAAGAGTACTTACCTCTAAAAAAGTAGCGGTAAGTGTCAATAACAGCAGCTATGTAAACATCCATTCTCTCCTGCACCCTACATGTAGCTACAATGAGTAAGGTAACTGCAGTTACCTTCACAAAAAATGGCAGATCACGAGGTTTCTTCAAATGTATTTCCCACCAAAACGAGGATACTATCAAACATATTATTTATGCACATATCTTGGGCATGTTCTAAGGAATGATAGGATGACATTCCAGCCTTCAAAGAGTGTGTAAATATATCACAATCTGTGTTTTAAAAACTCAAGCGAGAGAAGGGTAACTGGATATGAGGGAGAAAGGTAATCGTTTGAAGAATAGAAAGATGGAGAAAGGTAACTGTAAAATATTCTTAGCTTTAACGTGATAGACCGTGATGGACAATAAATAATGAAACATACGATAAACACTTTCATTATAAATCAATTATCATTTGTATTTACACAAAAATGAAAATTACTTCACAACACATATGTTGCTCAAAATAAAAGCTGAAGATACGAAGGTTGTGTCAAAATAATCATGTACATGTATTGTTTTTGTAAACAATTCATACTGTATAGGCGAGATAGTTTATCAAATAGATAAATATCAATTATTATCCCGTATGTATCTCCCAATTGAAATTGAAAATCATCCTGAAGGGGAAAAAAACACTAACGTTAATATCAATTTAACAAGTCATCCCTTTCGCAGGGTCAGCACAAAGTACTTTACTCAAAACATATACGTTATGATGAAAGCCAATACACATGAACAAACAAATTGACAATACTTATCTTTTAAATACACTTAGTTGTGAATATGTGAGAAACTTGAACAATAATCTAAAAAAATTGCCTTAAGTCCTATTATAGTTCATTTACTAACAAACACGAAATGCATAAATTCAAATAAATGGGGAGATATCATTATCTTATAATAGAAACATTTTTCGTCTTAATATTATCATCAAAGTATTGTAAAGCAAATCTTTTTGAAAAAAAATAATTTCAAACATGTTTATGTTTGTTTATTCAAAGATAACAACATGCTCTCAAACATTAATCAGGTTTGAATAACGGAAGTTAGCTCTCACTTTGTTTACAAAATGATTAATGATAAACAAACTATTCCCAAGATTCATCAAATAACCATCAATATTATCATAAAGATAAAAGAGGCCGTGCAGTAGCTTTAATTCATCTCTTTAATATTTTATTTTTGAATTATTTATTCAATCGTTGTGTCGTTGCTCAATGCAATAGTAAATGTAAACAAAGATACAGATACTCTTAACGACAGCACATTCCCATAACCTAGCAGTTACCTTTCTCCAATGTTTCAGTAACCTTACTCATGTCAACAAAAGGTTTTTTTCAGCTACCTTTCTCTCGCTTGAGTTTTTAAAACACAGATTGTGATATATGTACACACTGACGGAAGGCTGGCATGCCATCTAATCATTCCTTAGTACATACCCAAGGAATGTACATAAATAGTTTGTTTGAAAGTATCATCGTTTTGACGGGGAATACATTTGAAGAAACCTTACGATCGCAATGACCTTACTCAGTGTATTATAGTCCAGCAGATAAGTGGGGAAATTGTGCTTTTTGTGATACAAGCATGAAACTTGGTATACTGATAGAGCATTATTTTATGAAGATTTTGAGATATAGGGACATTTGAATTTATTCCCAGAACAAAAATGGCGGCCATTTAAAAATGGCGGCTTTTTTGTAGTAAGATAATATTATCTAAATCAGAGTACTTGGAGAGGAACACCAAGGAATATTGTGTTTATGATGATAATTAAGTGAAAACTCTCAAAAAACATTATTTGGTCTTTATTTTTCACTAAATATCAAGATTTTTTAAATTTCTGATTATCTCTCAACAAGATTACACAGATCAAAGAAGACGGGAGTTATCTGTCCCTGTGCTGGCTTTGGTCATGTAACCAAACCTCAGAGAACGTTCACCAGAGCCAACCAACTCGCAGGAGGGGAGGCAAGGGTGGGAATGAAGGATTGGTCAGTTGTCAATGGAAATTTTAAATAACGACATTTACTAAAAAACGCACTATTATTTAGCTTACTATTACCATCTCTGACTCACTGTAGCGCAGATTACAATAGCGGTAAAGGGCTGTGGGACCCAAGAAGGAAGGTAACAATCTCAACAGTCAAACTTATGGTAGGGTGGTCTGGGCCCCGTTAAAAGGGTGTTACAAACCTCGAACCAGAAAGAAAGACAACCAACACAATGGAAAAAGAAATGCAAACTTTTTTTTAAAACAACAACATGTGAAAGCGATCTAACGGTGAGCTGCAATCCCTCTGCGGTAGCAAGACCTGAAGTGCGATGCTAAGCGAATACCTGAGTCACCATCCTTGCAATGTCCGTCTTCCATAGAAACGTCTCGAGGGTAGTGGTTGGCAAAGAGCATGTATGACTTCCAAAACAAGCCCAATGGATGTTCGCCACAGCAATATGGACTGCTATGGTGGCAGAGACTGCACGGATCTGGTAAAAGGTTGAAAGAGCTGGTCGGGGTCAACCCGTGGCTTTGTAAGCCTTTAGGATAGCAGACCACTGATAGACACTGAAGGCAATGTCTGTCGTCTTTGTACTCAAAGCA
Organism: Steromphala cineraria; assembly: GCA_916613615.1. NCBI lineage: Eukaryota > Metazoa > Mollusca > Gastropoda > Trochida > Trochidae > Steromphala > Steromphala cineraria. Next base: position 45,880,477 of record OU744723.1, read on the forward strand.
AATGGGGAAGGCCTCCTTCTCCCTTGCCAGAAGGAACGCATGCGTTCCAAGTAGATGCGAAGAGCTAGAACAGGACAGAGAAACTGAACTCTTCGTTCATGGGGAATGCTGATCATGCAAGGGATAGAATGTGAAACACCCTGCCTCACTCATCAGACCCTGGATCTTACACACGAAGTCCGGTGCAAGTTCCTTTGTGACTCTTCCCTCATCTCTCACTTCAAAGCGAAGCAAATCAGTCTGCAAAGCATGCGGCTCCGAAATCTTGGCAGCCGAAAGCCCTGAATAAACTGTCTTAACTTTCAGGCATAGGATGATCATCTCTAATAAGGGCTTGCAGACATCCGAGCATAAGTGCTCAGGGACAAATTACCAGATCCCACTGAATCTTGAGACCAGACATCTACCGCTTCCCATCACCTTTAATTGGTGGAGCAGGACACCTGTGAAGACGTTCTCCTCCTCCCTGAGGTCATGGCGAAGCAGGAACACATGTCTGGACACCTTTTCCCTGACGTGCACGTTTAGGAAGACCTGAAATGATGTCAACTGCAGCCAACCCCTTCTAGTTAGGTCCTGCACTTAGGTGAGCTACCCCATGATCTATTCGACCTAGTGGAGCAAGAAGTCTATTCGCTCCATGCGTTAGCTGGGGACTGAGCAGTGTCCAGTGTCCACAATAGCGCCCAGGAAGGCCAGCGAGGTGGTTGGCTTAAGGTCTGACTTGGACAGATTAATCAACAACTCCAACTCCAGAGTAATCAGCGTTGGGTATCAAGCCTGTCGTCCACGAATGGAATGAACTGGACATTGTGAGTGAGAAGAAAGTTACTATTGTTGAGTCACTCTGGTGAAAATCCACGGAGAGAATGATATTCCAAATGTAAGCACATTCCACTGAGAATGGCGCTCTGCCAGAACGAAACTGAGGTACTTGCAGTGGTCTCGGAAATGGGAATATGCAAGTATGTGTTCTCCAATTCTAGGGCTCCAGCAACCGCATGACTAATGACAAAAACATATGACAAAGATATGGCGGCAGTACGAGGAAGGAGTGGTTAACTTCAACATATGGTTAATCATCTACTATTTGCTCCTATCTCTCTTGGGTGGAACGAACATAGGGGAGTAGAACCCCGACTTGAGGTTTGGGACCAGGATTTCCTCCACTGCCCCCTTGGATATCAGAATATCCATCTGTTCAAACGTAACGTTGAGCCTGTCTACCGCCCGCTGTGCTCCGTTGAGTCGCAGGTGAGAGGCTAACCTACCGAATCTAAGGCATATCGCAGGTTCCTATCAATCAACACCAGGAGATCCGACTGTCCCCCCCAAAAAGTCCCAACATAACCTACGCAAGGCCTCTCGCCACGGATCCGAACGCATGGTAGAGAGCTGGAGCCAATTTTGTATCTCCACCTATTCAGAACCTATTTAGCCTGTTGATTCAAGAGCTTGTTTATTAGCCATAGTCCGTCAAGCAATATACAGCACCACTAATGCAGTGTCGGATGGAAAATAATTTGAAACTAATAATTGTAAAGAGAATTTTTTGAACAAATGTTTTATCAACAAGCAAAGACTGAAGTCCTGAAGAGTCAGATATCTAACCGGCAGGCCGAACTCTGCAATAGCAATTGGGAAATTTATTTTTTACCCAATGCAGATGCTCTTTTTGAGCGCAGTATGAAATAATTGCAAAGCATATCAGTCTGAGTAAACCTAGCTTTAATGACACTCGCTTCACTCCGATATTGAGTCTAGCAAGATGCAGTAGAATGTCGCGTCAGCCAACCTTTCACCGACCTATGACCCTCCAACGTTATATGTGCGAATGCATACTATTGAGGCTTGGTAAGACGATCCCTTATTGGTCAATTCCAAAGATCGGCTGACGCAACCTTCTACTACATCTTGTTAGACTCAATAGTGGAGTAAAACGAGTATTATTGAGGCTAGGTTTACTAAGACTGATAGAATATGCACAACAATTAATTACATAATACCTAACTTGTGTTTTACACCAAACACACGTGATAAGGATTTGAACTGGTTGGTATAATTCATTAACTAATTTCATTCATTAATTTGTAGCCGCCATTTAAATCTTAGAGGAAATCTGGAATGTCCTTATATCCAAATTTCACTCTAAGGGTACCCCCTAACTGTGTACCAAATTTCATGCTTGTATCATTAAAGGCACAATTCTATGTAAATTCTTCACATATCTGCTGGACTATTAGGGGTGTCCTGGCGGTCACGTAAAAAATGGCTGCAGCAGTACAAGATTGATGACGTCATCGTGATGTCATAGGCATTTGTGTTGGCGCCAAAACGTACGCAGCTGTATTCCGATGGTAAATTTCAGGAAATCATCAAAGCCAAAGTTTATTCCTTACAAAATGTTTTGTATGTACCTTTTCTGTATTGATACATTGTCTACGAAACTTCTTTTGATCGCCCTGTCTTGAAATAGATAATACATTATTTTTTCATCGAGTTCTAGATGTTGGCAAAATTTTATTCAGTTTTTGCATTGATGATTTAAAAAATAAATAGGTGTTACAAAACAACCTGGTGGGAAAAAAATTACCGTGCGACGGGAGAACTGAAGAGAAATGCGACGTGGCAGTCACGTCTTTACAACGTTGCAATGTAACTGCTGGCAGCAACCAAACTGTGACATGGCAGTGACGTTGTTTACACGTCGCACTGGGACTGTAAGATGGCAACCTAATGGTGACGTAGAAGCGACGTGGCGAACACGTCGCACCGCGACTGCGACGTGGCAACCAGACTGCCACCTGACAGCGATGTCTGGTTTGACCTGTTTGTTGCTTTCCGCCGGAATTGAACCGACATCTAACGAACGACTAGCATACGAAAGCTGTATCCTTTCTTAATCCTGTAATAAGACCAAAAAGGTTTTCGTTGACGTTTTCGTGTCGTCTGCTATATTTATATCGGGAAAAATCCCATTATATCTGTCAAGTCTTCAATATATGGTTCCAAAACAATTCAATATGAACAATCCCAGGTAGCACAACTACATCGGCCCGACATCGGCCTGACGCTGTTAACATTTTCGGCCTGACAACGGCAAACTCCATCGGGCCGATGAAGTTTTGTTCATCGGTTCTACATCGGCCTGATGTCGGCATAAGATTATCGGGCAAGCATCGGCCCGGCATCGGTCCGTATTTGAATTGTTAATTACTTTTTTGGTAATTATTAGTATTTTCGCAGGGCATTAAACTTGAGCACACCTTTTACTTTGATTAATACAATCATCAGTGCAAGACTATTAGCTCTTAAAATCCTAAACTCATGTTGTTAAGTCTTTTCAAAATTCAGGCTTTGGATGACTTAAATTATTGTATAATAAAGTCGTAAAATTATCAATTCTACATCTAAAGAAAACTTTGATAATTAAGAAAATAACTATCGCGAGGGAATATGTGGCCCTTTTACCTTAATGTTAACTTTATTACATATACAAGGCCACTATTTCCATAACAAAGTATGACACTTTCACATCAAAATCCATGGGTGTGTTATTTCGTAATTAAAACCTAGAATAAAACTCTTTTCTTTGACAATTATCTGTAAGTCCATATAATGCTTGTACAATTAAAGAATAACAAATGGCTTGATTTGATATTATCATTTTAATCAGTGAAAATAGTAAATGCATCAGAGCTAAAATTTGGGTATTAAAAGTTCATTGTTTCATCCACTTTCCTCCATATTCCTGTTCGCTTCACCGCGGAACATGTTCAATGTCTTTTCAGAAGCTTGCCATATATCCGTGTTTTTCTTGACAGCCTCTAAATTAAATGAAAATATATATTAATATATAGCAAGGAGATACATTTATGATAAAATAATGCTCTGACGAGGACTAAATGTGACTATCTAATGAAGGGACCGCACGATGCGCAAAAGTTAATAAAAACTAAACTAAAATTTCTCGAGAAAAAAATGGAGATAATTGAAACTTGGTTTCCATTGATTGAGAGAAGTCATAAAGTATTTATTCAATACTTGAGTTGAGTTAGTTGGATATTATGTTCTTACGAGTCAGTATCAAATCATGTTTGACTCTATACCCTATATGTAATATTTGGAATGTAATTACTCATATACCAACCAAGGATTTTTTTTCTAGTTTTGATGAATTCTTGTATTTCATGTATTTAAGAAATGAAACATCGTCTGTTGGTATGTTACGACTTCACGCTTTAAAAAGCATGTGTCAGTATTCACACAAGACAATCTTCTTCATCTGCAATACTTATAATTAATATATATTCCTGCAACATTTATATACATACCTATAAGACAGCTTTATTGTATACATGTATTAGATCATCTATGTTGTCATTATTATTTCTATATATATACTGTTTACAACAGTGTATGGGTGAAATAGCGACCTCAGCAAGGCCTACTTTATCTTCAATTACTCTGACTAAATGCATGACATAATGGGGTTAAATCTATCGTTTGTCAGTATCGCACCGAGTCAACCCACATTTCAAGTGTCATTTTTTTAACAGCAGGTCTTTATCAGATATCACACCTTATCATGCTAATTGCATGTATTTGTCTTTGTCTGATGTTGAATATTTAAATACGATAAACATGTACACATAATTTTATGATTCGGGAAACATTTGTACAAACGCACAGTCACAATATATCACATATGTACCGAACGTGCTTAGAGGTAAGATATTGTTACTGTGTGAGAAATAATCTTCCCTAGGTGCTATATTGACCTACAAGCGAGACTTTGCCGATTGTTCAAAAATTTTATATTGACAAATTATTGTCACATAATAATTGAACATTGAACATTCACTCAAACGTTTGATGACATAATTTTTTTTCTAATATGAGATTTGAGCAGAGTTAATTTCTAATTTATATTTGGGTTAAATATATCATTGCTTGTATTTAACCATACATAATTGAAATTATCCTTTAAATCTTACCTGTTTTACCAAGGTTTGTATATAAATGTGATGTTTGTTTTTACCAAGTATCTAAAGCACCATAGTGTGTGGCAGTGTTTTGAATGTTTTCGCTTATTAACACTGTCATACAAATTGATAAGAACGACAGTACTGCTTTGTTTCCTTTTAAGATAATTGTTTTGAATCATTTAAACCAACCATGCTCACTTCCTCTGTTCAACTAAATTTCAAAATCTTTAAAAAAAACTTTTCACTTTTTCGGTTGCAACATCTGTTGATTGCATTTGTTTATGAAATGTATGCAAAAATGAAACAATAAAATATATTCAAATAAAAAATATGGGTCTCTACGTATCAACAAAGCAGCGTCTACACAATACTATGCATGTGTCATTAGAGTCAATGATGAACGTCTTAAGGATGTTATAATGTTTTCAATTCTGTACATAATTGACAAATGCAAGTAACGTATTTTAGATTGAGGAAACATCAGTAAATGTATATATATAAACACATTGTTTAATACGCCATGGCTTTGAAATTCGCCACCTATTAATACTCGTTCAGTAAACGTCATTAAATATATAAAGACAATCAAAGGTATGTTTATTTTTCTTTCTCAGTTTAATTTGTATTTTAGATGATTCAAGTCACGTTAGTTACTTGAAAGCATTTACAAACTGATGAGACAAAGTTAAAAGGAAACGCATTAACTCAAATTTGCCTAAATGAAAACGATGATGTTTTTTTTTTAGAAGTTTATATGTATTTTCAACGTTCAATTCCGATCAAAACGAAACGTTTACTACAATGCTGACAGATTTCTTTTCAATTAATCATCTGAAAACAGTTCAATGAATACCCGCTAAACAAGCATTGAGCTTAAAAAAACAAAAAACAAAAAAACATACGGTTTATTACTTGTAAAGGTTTGACTTACTTTAATGAAATGAATTCATTGACGGAAAATGTCCAAAATAATTCTAAGATTCACAAATTGTGACACTTAATACTATGATAAATGAATACTGATTTAGGCTATAAACTATTTCTCGAAAGCGGACAAATCTTTCCTCAACTATCATCCAGCTTTACACTGAAAAAGATAGATCTTTGCTTGGTGGTTGTAAAGGGAGATATATCTGACGGCAAGTCCTTCTCAGAAGTACCTGCTAAGATAAACCGGTCATATTGATTTCAAGATATCATTACTGCAGGGAAAGCCTCTTGTTCAGCAATTAAACACTTGAATGTTTAACGTGTATCGTCAAACCTGAGTTGATTGAATGGAAGCTGATATCTGTTGCAAAGGGATATTGATAGATACATTACTGAATACTCTCTTTGATCTTTACTGATTCAATAATCTTGTTATTAATACAAACTAATTAATTCATTTTGATACATTGTTATTGAAGGAAGCTAATGCACTCTTATTCATGTAAGTGACTGTATGAATGTTTGTCGACAGATTTACTGTTTTGATAACATGCGACAACAGTATCAAGTTGACCTAGATATAGACAGATTGGGATATCTACTGATACGATCATGTGACTATCAACATCACGAGACATGTATTTGGTGTTATGTTAACTGTCTTTTGCCCTTAAAATATCCAGAATAACTACTATACAGAGTAAAAACTTGTTTTACTATTTGTACACTTCACTCTGTGATTATGACTGACCCTGATATCTTTAGAAGTAGCCAGTTTTATTTATTGTTTATTATTTTCTTAATTGTAATAGCTTCACTTGATAATTTCTATCTGCTACATGAACGTTTCACCATACTGCCATTAGACACAGGTGTTGTAAGCTTTCTTTCTTAAAACACACTGGTTGTCATCAATAACAGAAACATTGATACCAAAGTTAATATCAAAATATCTCACAGAGAGTCAGTTTCGTTTTGATAGAACCAATCTGTTCACAGGGGTAGCATCAAATACTGACACTTTTTGCATGTGTGTTTTCTTTGGGCAAACCCACTTTAGACATCCATGTTTCTAAGACAAGACAGTGATTCCACGAACTATAAAATGATCTTCATATTCACATCAACTTTCCTCTTCATTCTGATTTTGTATTCCAATACTTGAGCACTCTGAGTTAAATCTATTAACTGCTACCACCCATTCATTTCTCGTGATATGATACAGTCACCTGATGTGATAAGAGCTAACCGTCTTTTTAAGGGACAACACGTGACTATTGATAGGCTAAAATCTGTAACAAAACCCTGGTTACTTTTATCAAACGATATCTGAATCATATTTAGTATTACATATAATTAAGGAAAGTTATCAAATGCCTATGTCAAATCAACCATAAATCTGTTTTTTAAGGGAGGGAAAAATTTTACCATTTAATGTTTATAAATAAATGTCAATTAATCTTCCAAATATTTTTGTAGCTCACCTACATTTAGTAACTATTCTACTAATTATTTATTAAACCTGGTAAAACATGACATAATGAACTACTTCAAATTTTGTAATCATTGTAAACATATGTACCAAACCATGTGCAAAGAAGATATTGAGTTTGTACTGTTTCGGTTTTTAACATAATAAACTCTTGACTTGACTCTGACTCTGTGACCCTTTGAGGTAGTCATTTTTGTTCCGCTCTTAACTCTTAAACTATTTGTTCAGATGAGCCATTTGATGTACTCCCATATCTTTTATGGTTAACTTCTTTCTTATGATATAGTCAAATTGTAAGGACATTGAAGGTTTTCTTTATACAATAGTGACTTTATACGAAACATTATTGTATGAAAAAGAATATTAATGACATAGGGCTTTTATTCTGAACATGTAATAGGTACAGTTCAAGCTGAAACAACAATGTTTCAGCTTCGCACATTTGCATAACAATTACATGAAGAGCACAATGAAATCCTTACAAAATTTCTTGGCTCTATCAACATCTAAAAATCTTGCCTCGCCGCAGCAAGCACATTTTGACCGCAGCCAAACATTCAAAACTCCCGCTGGTCTGAAGGACTTGTGATTTTCCCGGCTATGAAAAACGTTCGCATGCACGTAACTGAAATGTACATGAGTTCGTTGCAGCCCGTGCTGGAAAGCACATGTTAGCTTCACTTTTGATTTTGGCTTTGTTGAGAGCAGTCGCGTTTCTTGGCGGCTGTCTCTCATAATATTTGAACTTTACAAACAAGATGTAATTTTGTTCTTGTTTGTAGGCATTTGTATATGCCATTTCGAACTTGAATTTGCTAAACAATTTCGTATTTGGATAACTTTAGAGAGTTCACATATTCGGTGTTTCTCAAAGTTTTTGATATTCGTTTTTCGAGTGCAGTAGAAATAAAGGGTTTCTTCTTGCATTATTTGGCGGTTTTTGACACTAGCTAGGTCATATTCGGACAATAGTGTCATGAACAAAACTTTGCTGTAAAAATTGTGTATATATTTGGGATATATTTTTGGTTCATCTTTTGTAATAAATACATTATTGAATTTCAAGACTAAAGTGCTTTGTTGTCTATAACCATTGTTAAACAAGCTTCCACTGCGTTACAAAATGGTAGAAGAGCGTGGTTGTTAATCATGTTTTGCTGAGCACTTTCTTGATATTCGTTTGTTTTTGGTCTTAAATATTGGTTTTTGAAAATAGAATGTATGGCTTTTGTTAACTGGTTTTTGATCAGTGCAGTGCTTGCCAGCAATGTATATAGCTTGACCAGAAGTGACACGTTTGAAATGTCACAAACAAGTGATATGTCCCAAAAGGGGACCAGGAAGGTAAGTCTCGGCGATGAGATAACGTTAGAAACTGTAGCAAACCTTTCTCTTCCGTCCTCAAGCCATGAGGAGGAGTTGAATAATGAAGATCAAATTGTTAAACTCAAAGGGCAAAAAATGGTTTTGAAATCTGCATTCACAAAATCTAAAAACAGATTAGAGAAATTGATTGACAATGAATCACCTCCTTCACGTCATGATGTTAGGGAAGCAATTGACAAAGTCAGTGACTGCCAAGGCAGGGCTATTGATGTTATTGTTCAGCTTTCTGAAGTATTTTGATCTCTAGGAGATAGACACAATAGTGCTAAGGTCATGCAGGAAGGGGAACTGCTAGAGGAGATTGGTACAACTGCACAAAATGATGCTCAAAATTACCTTAAAAGTAGGTCAGATGCTTCATCACAAGTTTCTCACAAAACTGATAGGAAAGAATCGTTCAGTCCTTCTCAACAATTGCAAACACCACTTTCTCAAGATACTAGGCAATATGTTGAACACATCACACCTGCACTTTCACACAATAATGACATTGGCAAAGACATGTGGAAGCAGTTAAAGTGTGTATCCATTCCTGTCTTCACTGGTGATGCTAAGGCATACGAGGGCTGGAAAGCTGCTTTTAGTGCTTGTGTAGACCAAGCACCTGCAACTCCTGAATACAAATTACTTCAGTTGCGCCAGTATGTTGGAGGTGAAGCCTTGAAGGTTATTCAAGATTTAGGGCACTCAGCTTCTGCATATGATGTTGCTTTAGAAAGACTTGATAGAAAGTTTGGTGGTATGCGCAGACACATTGCATTGCAACTTGAAGAAATATCAAATTTCAGTCCTATTCGCAGTGGTAATGCTAAAGATGTTGGGCGATTTGCTGACATGTTGGATTTAGTAGTGGTGAACATGAAAGAATCTGATCGGTTTGAGGAGTTGGGCTATGGGTCGTTGTATGTACAGCTTCTTAAAAAAAATGACAGAACCAATGATTGGTAATTACCAAAGATGGATTTATGAGACACAAAGACAAGAGTCTGTTGAAACTTTGCGTGAGTGGGTTTTGATGGAAGCAGAGTTTCGCACTATTGCTTCAGAGACAGTTCATGGGGTTTGTAAAATGGCAAGACCAATGAACAGAGACGTAAGAAAACCTGGGTCATTCTTTGGTAAACAAGGTGAATTTGATACCAGGTGTAGGATTCAAACCACAGCATTACAAGTTGTGTTAAATTCAAGTCTATGCCAGTCCCAAAAAGATGGGAAACAGCAAAACTGTTGAGTCTTTGCTTCAGGTGTCTGGGGTCAAACCATTATAGCAAGATATGCAGTAGGAAAACATTGTGTGGTATTGATAATTGTACATCTCAACACAATCAGTTGCTTCATTCAAGCATGCGTAATAGTGCAAACCATGATAAAGGTCGTCCTGTTAAGTCGACAAGTAGTCCTTGCAATGAACAGCAACATTTAGATCAATCTCAAGGTCAAGACACAAAGGTCACAATGTCATCGACACAATATCACATGACAGATTTTGTGTCATTGCGCACAGTTCCTGTTGTCTTGAAAAATGGGACAAAGAGGATGGTCGTTAATGCATTGTTAGATGATGCAAGTACACAAACTTACATTAATGAAGACGTGTCCTCACAGTTGGGTTTAATAGGTGAAAAACAGACTGTTGCTGTCAATGTACGTAATGGTCGAAGTGAGAAGTTTCCGTCACAATGTGTTGAGTTTTGTATTGAAAGTTTGGATGGTACAGTTGATATGTCTCTTTCTGCTTTGACAACAAATAGGGTCACAGGGCAGATGAAAGTTGTAGATTGGCAGAAACACAATAAACAGTGGCCACATTTAGAGCACATTCATTTCCCAAAGGTTCAGACTCCACATATTGTTGATTTGCTCATAGGAATGGATTATTTGGAACTTCATCGTTCTTATGAGGACGTAGTCGGGGGTGAAGGTCAACCTGTTGCTAGATTGACTCCGCTTGGGTGGACATGTGTTGGAAATCTTTCTGGTGAAAGAGAAGCCACTCTTTCCAATACTTTTTTCACGACCGAGTCAAAAAGGGATTTTGAGTTGAATTCAATGCTTCATAAGTTCTGGGAAGTAGAAGAGTTGAAGTCTGATGGTCCGTTTTTCACTAAACAAGATGAAGCAGTCATCTCTTTAGTACAAGACACTATCAAGTATGAAAATGATAGATATGAAATTGGCATACCATGGAAGAATTTGCAACAGACCCTCCCACAAAACTATGAAATGGCTTATAAGCGTCTTTGTAGCACTGAAAAGAAATTGTCAAAGGACAAAGTCGTTGGTGAGGTGTATGAGAAAACTTTCACAGATTACCTTGAAAAAGGTTACATCCAACAAGTTGAAAATGTAGATGCGTATGAAAAACAGTGGTTGTTGCCACACTTTCCTGTTGTGCGACCAGATCGTACTACCACAAAGGTGAGAGTGGTCTTTGATGCTTCTGCAAAATGCCAGGGCATATCTTTGAATGACACCATACATCAGGGTCCAAAACTTCAAGGGGATTTGTTTGAGATCCTCCTTCGTTTCCGGCGATATCCAATAGCTTTAGTCTGTGACATTGCAGAAATGTACTTACAGATAGGAATACCTAAAGCAGACTGTTCCTTCTTCAGGTTCCTGTGGCGGTCTATGGATCAATCAAAAGTACCACAAGTTTATGAGTTCACAAGGGTTGTCTTTAGTGTGAATGCTTCACCTTTCCTTGCGCAATACATCTCGAGAGAAAATGCTCGTAGACATGAACACCTTTATCCAAAAGCTGCTCCACATACATGGACGATAGCATGGATTCTGTGCAAGATGTTGAAGATGGTAAAACATTGTACAATCAGCTTAGAGATCTTTGGGGTAAGGCTGGAATGAAATCACGGAAGTGGTTGTCAAATTCTCCTGAGGTTTTGGAGATTATTCCAGAAGGAGATAGAGCATCGGAAGTAAACTTGACTAAAGATGAGTTGCCTTCGGTAAAGACACTTGGATTAGTGTGGATTGCTCAAGATGATGACTTTTGCTTTCGTAATGCCAACTCAGGTGAGAATATCATACTTACCAAAAGGTCATTTCTTCGTGAGATTGCAAAGTTGTTTGATCCTCTAGGGTTTCTTTCTCCATTCCACATAAGGGCAAAAGTTCTTATGCAACAGCTTTGGCTTTGTGGGTTAGACTGGGATGATGAACTTACTGGTGACCTGAAACAAAAAGCATTAGCATGGCTCTCAGATCGATCTGATTTGAACGAACTTAGATTTCCCAGATGTTTGCAACTGAATCTCCCAGTGAAAGAAACACATTTGCATGTATTTGTTGATGCATCGGAAGATGCTTATGGGGCAGTTCTCTACTGTGTACATACTTACCAAAATGATGAGATAACAAGTCAGCTTGTTTCTTCAAAAAGTCGAGTTGCTCCCTTGAAGACTGTCTCAATTCCAAGACTTGAGTTGATGGCGGCAGTACTTGGTGTTCGACTTCTTCTTGCTGTTGATCATGCTCTAGAGATAGGACTGTCCTCAGCAACTCTTTGGACTGACAGTCTGAATGTTTTGTGTTGGATTACTAATCACAGTCGTTACTTCAAAACATTTGTTGCCAATCGTGTTGGTTTCATCCAGGAACATACTGAACCATCACAATGGAAACATGTTCCTACTGAGCTGAATGTTGCAGATATACTTACCCGAGGAACAGCAGTTCCAAACTTGACATCAGATATCTGGAAATATGGTCCTGGTTTTCTGAAACTTGATGAAAAATATTGGCCTGAACAGTCAGTGAAGTTAGAATCAAGACATTTGTCTGAAGCAAAATCAATCAAAGAATCTCGTTGTTTGGTAACATACACAAGTTCTGTTTGTTTGTTAGAACCTTCACGTTTTTCAGATTGGAAGAGGCTTGTTCGAATTACAGCCTGGGTGCATAGATTTGTCTTTAACATTTCTTCTCAATCTGATGAGAGAATGACTGGTTGTCTTTCGGCAGAAGAAATGCTTGATGCTGAGAAACACATTATCAGCACAATGCAAAAGGAAGCATTTACTGACGAGTACTTTGCTCTGAAAACTACCAAACCATTAGCTAAAAGTAGCAAACTTGTAGGTCTGAATCCTTTCATTGATGATGATGGTCTCGTTAGGTCCAGTGGAAGACTGGAGCATGCAGAGTTCTTGCCATTCAAAACAAGATTTCCCATTATCTTGCCAAGAAAAAACTGGGTCACTAAATTGATTGTAAAGCAACACCATGAAGATGGTAACCATGCAGTTGGAACAAATCAGTTGCTGTCGACATTGTCTTCTCGTTATTGGATCATTGCTGGTCGTGAAGAAATTCGGGAATGGGAACGTGAATGTGCATTTTGTCGTCGTAGAAAAACCAAACCAGCATCTCAGATCATGGCTCCTCTTCCAAAAGTTCGTTTGAGGTATTCTCTTCGTGCATTTGAACAAACTGGTGTGGATTTTGCAGGTCCATTCCTCACTATTCATGGACGAGGAAAGTCCAGAACTAAGCGATATTTGTGCCTGTTCACCTGTTTGGCAACCAGGGCGGTTCACCTTGAAATGGCATATGCTCTTGATACAGATTCATTCCTGAATGCTTTCTACAGAATGGCAAGTAGACGGGGGTTGCCAACAGAAATGATATCTGACAATGGCACTAACTTTGTTGGTGCAGCTAATGAACTGAAACAGCTGGTATCCCAATTAGATTCAGACAAGGTTAAATCGTCATTGGCAAACCGAGGTGTACATTGGTTGTTCAACCCTCCTCATGCTCCAAACTTTGGTGGCGTGTTTGAGTCGATGATAAAATCTGCAAAGAGAGCTATTTTCGCTGTCCTTGGATCAAGTGACATAACTGACGAAGAGCTGATGACAGCTTTTGTTGGTGCAGAAGGTCTTATCAATTCCCGCCCTCTTACTTATCAATCTGCCAACCCTGTGGATGACATTCCATTAACTCCAAACCACTTCCTACATGGGCAGAGTGGTGGAATCTTCGCACCAGATTCCGTTGATAGTACGTCATTCAATCCCAGGAAGAGATGGAGAAGGGTACAAGAACTGGTACGACACGTGTGGAGGAGATGGATGAAGGAGTGGCTACCTTCTCTCCAATCGAGGAAGAAATGGTTCTCTCCCAGTAGAGATGTTCAAGTTGGCGACGTTGTACTTGTCATTTCTCCTGATGCACCACGGGGTACCTGGAACCTTGGTATCATCGACAAGACATATCCAGGTTCTGATGGACATGTTCGTGTTGTGGACGTGAAAACGGAAAGGACAATTTTGACAAGACCAGTGTCAAAAATATGTCCACTGTAATTATCAACAATAAACATGGAGGATGAAGACAAGCAGGACAGCAGGCACACGACAGAGGACAAGGAAGGACCAGACAGCAGGCACGTGATGGATGAAGAGAAGACCGTCGACACAAGATGGATGAAGAGGACAAGACAGGTGGTACGAGGAACAAGACAGAAAACAGAGGACAAGACAGAGGACAGAGGACAAGACAGATGAAGAGGAAGGACATAAACAGATGAAGAGGATTTCATGTTGATGTGAGTGAAGTGAAGTCTGAAGTGTAATTGTGTTTGTGTAATTGTGATTCATAGAATTCGAGGATTACAGGAAAGTATTTGTGGAATTGGAAAATACAAGAGAAATATGTGTGAATATTGTGAAATTAGTGAAAATGAACTGAAATGTAGGGTTTTTTTCAGATGTGGAATTCTAAAAAACATTCTTTGAATTCACTGGATATATATTTGTGCCTTTTATTTTCAGATTTGGAATATGTGCTTGGATATATTTTGTAATAATTCTGACTGTGACATTAAGGAATGAAATTTTGAATCATGAATAAGTTCATGATGAGTGATGACATTTGATTTTCTTTTTCAGGAATGAACATTTTATGAACAATATTTAGAAATTATATGATGTAAATATGTTTCCTTTATGATAGATATAGTTCTATCATGGAGGGGGGAATGGTCTGAAGGACTTGTGATTTTCCCGGCTATGAAAAACGTTCGCATGAACGTAACTGAAATGTACATGAGTTCGTTGCAGCCCGTGCTGGAAAGCACATGTTAGCTTCACTTTTGATTTTGGCTTTGTTGAGAGCAGTCGCATTTCTTGGCGGCTGTCTCTCATAATATTTGAACTTTACAAACAAGATGTAATTTTGTTCTTGTTTGTAGGCATTTGTATATGCCATTTCGAACTTGAATTTGCTAAACAATTTCGTATTTGGATAACTTTAGAGAGTTCACATTTTCGGTGTTTCTCAAAGTTTTTGATATTCGTTTTTCGAGTGCAGTAGAAATAAAGGGTTTCTTCTTGCATTATTTGGCGGTTTTTGACACTAGCTAGGTCATATTCATCGCATGAACAAAACTTTGCTGTAAAAATTGTGTATATATTTGGGATATATTTTTGGTTCATCTTTTGTAATAAATACATTATTGAATTTCAAGACTAAAGTGCTTTGTTGTCTATAACCATTGTTAAACAAGCTTCCACTGCGTTACACCCGCCATATCTAAAAATCCGGAGAACTTCCGTTACAGCCATGCTACTGATCCGGACCATGAACCGGACCCAATACAAAATCTGTAAATACTTAAACCTGTCTGTAACACAACCTCAGCCTCAAGGAGCAAAGCTACCTTGCTAAGGTAAGGAGAAAACAAAAACAAAATCTTTGCCTAACGAGAAGAAGGTAATGGTGAGATCCTGGGCTGAAGTTAAGAGGCCAAGAAAGGGACTACCAGACTCTGGCTCAAAGGCTCTAGGAGGGATCGGTGTGCGAAAGCTGAGATCTTGCTCCACCTGTCGAGTGGAACGGATAGGCGAGCCTGAAAATTACCTCCTATGAACGTGAGGCGTTGTGATGGAATCAATGACATCTTCTCAATTCTAGATGGTGGAGAAGTCTGCGGGCAAAATATGTCTTTCTGAGTTAAACTGCTGACAAAGCGTAACTCATCAGACAATCGTCTATATAGGGGTGGAAGCAAATGCCCCGAGGATGAAGTAATCTGACGATCGGAGCGGTGATTCTCGTGAATAGCCACAGGGCTGTAGAAATTCAAAACGTCAGGACCCTCCATTGATAGTGTCGTTGGTCTATAACGAAGCAAACCTACCTCCGGTGCAGATCGTAGATTGGCACATAGAGGTAGGCGTCCTGGAGATCGAGCCTTACCAGCCAATCATGAGCACAGGCCCCCGGGTCATTGAGCAATCATCCCTTTAAAAAAAAAAAAAGAAAAAAAAGAAAAATTGAAATGACCCCAGATTTGACAGCCGTCGTAGATGCATAATATTAACAAGGTAGAACACTAATGCGATTTTCTGCAGGTTTGGGCCCAGATGCTCGCATTCGGGCCCTATCGCTACGCTAACGAGACTTGTTTTCCAATATTTCTTTGTGTAGACATATACTTGGATGATTCACCTTTCGATCCCCATTCACTGAAACTACCAACTCTGTATTGCTTTTTCTGCAAGTTGCCCGAAAGCCGAAGCTGGCCGCTCAACGTAGCAAACACAGAACAAATGGCCGCCAGTGCAGAAGGGGTGTGTCACAACTGAGCGCTCTCATTGGTCGGCGCGCTCTCAACTGCACGGACTTGATTTCCGAGGGTTTTTTTAATATTAGCGATTGATTTACTGTAGGAATCACAACAGACATAACCTTCGTGTAATGACTTATGCAAAGAAAACATTTGCGGTGAATGTTTCCTGGTAAATATTAAGTTTTAGTTCCGAAATTAATACAAAATACCACAATATAATTTGGAATTCCTGATTATTTGTACCTTAATCTTTAAATTAATTGCCAACTGTGGTATTATTCAAATTAGAACTTTTAGTAGAGTTGACTATTTAGATCATAACATCGTTTTTGGTTTAAATGACACTTGTAGAATAATATGCACACATTTATTTTTTTATTGATTAAAGATTTTTTCAGCATTGATTAAAATGAAATCCTCATTTATAATATAAATGCCATGGTTTTCATTTTTTTCAATAATTTTATGTAGGACATGAAGTGTTTATTTTGGAGAATTTTTTACTTGCCTGTAGCCAATGGTTAGTTGAAATAATTGTTAGCTTTCCACATAAAAATATTGGAAAATAACGGAAAAGGCGTTTTGTCTGTTAATACTAGCATATCATCATGCAATTTCAAAGAGCGCTTTTTCAATACAGACCATGCTCAAAAGCGAAGTGAATACAGAGTTGCAGTTGGTGAAACTCTGTATAGTATTGTGTTTCCAGCTGCGATTTGACGGACAAGTTAGTGAAGTCCCTGAGATGTTGCCATACTGCAAGGATCACTGTTCTGAATGTTTTTAACGTGTATCGTCAAACCTGTGTTGATTGAGCGGATGCTTTCTGAAGTAAAGGAATATCAATAGAGACATTAGTGAATACTATTATTATCTTTACTGATTCAATACCTTTGTTAGAATTATATAAAATAACTAACTCGTGACACACAGTTATGGAAAGACGACAACACGCTCTTATTCATGTAAGTGAGTGTATAAATATATGTCAACAGATTCACTGTATAGATAACATGTGATAACAGTAGCAAGTTGACCTAGATAAAGACAAATTGTGATAACTACTGGTACGATCACGTGACAATCAACATCACGAGAGAGATATTTTGGGGCGGATACCAGTTTACCAACTTTGTAAGGTAAGCAGTACATTATCTTGAAAATCTAAAAAAAGAAATTGGAAAGATGGATGTGAAGATTCAACATACTGACAGAATAGACTTGACTGCTACACCTGTACTGGATGAAGTTATTGAAGCAACAGAAAATGTGGGAGACAGTTGCAGTGTAACAGATAGTTTGGTTATGATCACTGATGATACTAAGGTAACTCTTTTTTGTGATTTTAGGAAATGCCTTTTGAAATCATTTTACAGTACAGCAGGGCAGCAATGTTCAAGTGTACTCAAGGTGTCGGGTAATCCCTGGTGTATGACGGTTATCAGTGAAGGTAAGGTAGCTGTGTCTCTCCCTTTCTTACTGTGTATCATCACAGTTGCTGTGAATCCTGACCTGACACTCCTGTCTACAATTCAGATAAGTAAGAAGTACAGGGGTCTGTCTACTCTGGATCAATCAACACTGGTGGCTGGTTCTTATAATCCACCTTCTACACCTTCTGTGGATCTGATTGATATGCAGGGAAACATCCTGAAGACCTTCACAACACTTCCTACAATAGGACAGAGCTTCATCAATCCTTTATACATCCATGTGACCAGACAAGGAACTATCCTGGTGTCAGATTATGATCTGAAGTCTGTTATCTGTCTGACACAATCTGGAGACATTGTATTCACATACACACCTACTGGAGACAGAGCTCTGAGAGGTCCATGGGGAATCACAACCACCGGTACAGAAGACATTCTAGTAGCTGACTGTGGCACAGAGAAAGTGATACATCTCAGTGATAAGGGGGAGTATATTAGAGACATTCTTACAGAAGATAATGGTGTAGAGTATCCACGTGGTCTGTGTGTTGATGGAGACAAACTGTGTGTTGCAACGCGGTTCAAGGGATTACACAAATACAGATTTGGTTAGGGTTTCAGGTACCTCGATGGTGATTTGCGAACGCTAATCAAAGTTCAATTTCAAAAGTGGAATTTACCAATTAGAAAGTATTTTAAAGACACCCTGTATGTTTTTATTGTTTGCAGTTGAAATGTACAAGTCAAGACTGATGTGACTGTTGAATAAATAATTGAAAACTGTCACATAATGTATCTACTCTGTTGTCAAATCATTGTGGAGTTTTTAATTGATGATAAAGTTACATAAGTTGATTAATCGTTTTATCGCGGACTTTTAAGCTCATATTCAAAATAATTCTGCCTTTTGTCATTGACCGCACGTGCAAAACGAGGAAATGGACACGTTACATCTGACACACATGCATATGCCAATCTATAATTTGCCATAGATTTTCTGTATAAATTTTGCCCTTACATGAACACGAATAGGAATTTTTAAAAACACCTTTCTCTTAAAAAGGTTAATACATGTAAGTGGTGTTATTCAAAATATATTGAAATAAATCTGTATATAAATAACAATATATTGCATTTGTGTTATAACTGCTAATGGCAATTGCATTGGTTGGTCAAGAAAACCAGGTAATCAAAGTTACTCAATTGTTTTCTCAGCATGCTACCGGATAAAACGCAAAAAGCGTGCAGCACGTGCAGATCATGCATTGACATAGCGTAGGGAGTGTGAATCGGTGCAGTTGTGTCAATTCTTCTGAACAGAAATATCTTATCTTAAATAAAGAAGAATGTCAAATTCTGAGTCAATTGATATGTGTTAATTTTGTGAAGTAAAGTTTGTATCAACAGAACAGAGAAATTATCTCTCATCACAGTAATAATAGTTCACAAATGTCGTTGATTACTTATATGTAAAGTATTCGCTGAATTAAAACAAAAACGCTTTATTACATACCATCGAAATATGAAAGCAAAATATTCATTAACCGTCGTTGTCTCAGCTTTTTACAGTCACTTTTAGTTGCTGAAAAATACTATTTCGTTAACATATGAAAACGCTTTATTTCGTTATTCCATGATGTTGTCCCGTTTCAGCGATCACACATCATGGTTTCTTAAAGTTTTTCTCGCAAATCCAAAGCTGACAATGAGGGATCTGAAATAGACAACTGCACGTGCAAGTCATGCTCCACTCGTCCCGTTGCCCTAGCAACGTTCGAAAGTCGTCATCTTTACAGGGAAGTGGCGGTTCTTATCTAACCAAATTTAGCTGATTGATACAGGCCTGAATGATTTATGAAAAAAATAGTTTTTAGACAAAACAGAAAGAATTACAATGATTACTAGGAATATATTGTATGGATATATACTACTTTTAACATTAGCAGTGTTTAATAAAACACTTTTGATAGTTATACTTATACTGAACTCTAAAATATGCAAACACAACTATGGCAAAGGTTCATGAATTTATTGAACCTTTCATTCATTTAGAAATAGGTAAGGACTGCAACCAACGTATTCTTTATGTTGAATTAAATTATTCTAAAAAAATCTTTCAAATCTTCCCCATTGATAATTGCTATATATATTGCTACATTGTTCTAAAAGTCACCAGACAATCTTTTTGATATGCATAGTTATACAAATTATCAAGCAATAATAACTGGTGGCTATTTTTATATGAACACCGATAATACATTTGAGATAGGGAAATAGACTTAGCTAGATATAACGCGTTCGTTTTACAAATGCATTATTTAATGGATTTTGTCCTAGGCTATGTTTTGCAACCGTAACCTATTCTTGTGATTACATGAGAAGAAGTTATTAAAGGGACAGTCCTATTTGGTTATTTTTGTAGAAACAAACTTCACTTGTACTCTCGTCTTTATCAAGATGTCAAATATAAGTCAACAAAAGTGTTACTCCCAGTAACTGGATCAACTTGGTTGTTTTATAATAATGTACTAATGTAATAATATGCATAAACTGAAATGTCCCCTTTAAAGGGGCAGTAGCACGTTTTTTGACAATTTTATATTTTCAATTTTTCACTGATAACTATAAGTTAATGCTAAATGTATTACTTTGATAGTATCATAAATCTCATAACACAAACCAATCATCCGTAGTCAAAGAACAAAGTATGAGGATTCACATAAAATCCATTGGCAGCCATTTTTGTGTGAACACCTTTAATTCATTTTGTGTAAGAAAAGGAAGCGCATGGCTTAACTTTACATTGTATATTTTATTTATTACTGCTCCATTTAGTTTTTATACATTGTCTAAAGATTGGAACCATTTATTTTCATTTTCCTGACATCACCTTATATTCCCCCTAAAAACGTGCTACTGCCCCTTTAATACCGTTTCCACAATACATATTTAATACCGTTTCCACAATACATATGCAGATGGGATGGCCTAGCGATTGCTGAAAAGTGTTTTTGACTACAAGCCAATAACAACAATTAATACTTGTAAATATTTGGCTGTAATATTTGTTTCAACATTTAAAATTAGAAATTGTGTAAATGACTGTGCTCTAAGAGGTTAACGGGCTTTAATGGAATTGATCACCAATCTAAAATTGTAAAAATAGATCCTAAAGATTTTAACACCGGAATTGGGGGCAGATATGTGTGGAATGCATTCATTTGATCAACTTGAGAGGATTCATTTGTGAGCATGAAAAATATTTTCAATGTTGTCCCGCCACGTTGATTTTGATTAAGACCTTATTCTTTGAAAGGACAATGATACCTTACTTTTTATTCTTTAGCCTGGTAATGGTACCCACTGGTTGAGATCATCAACTTTTCGAGGTGAGGTGAGGTGAATTGAGATGGGGTTTATCGCCGCTTTCAAGAGTATTTCACTTATATCGCGGCTGCTAGTATTATTGCAGGAAGAAAGCCCGCAACACTATTGTGGCTATGCATTGCGGTGAAATCGGCTGGAACTAGCAACCATGGGTGGTACTCCCCTGAAATTCAGTGTAACATTGCAACCGAACCTGACTGCATGTAGAACAGTTCTCTACTGCAGACAAAGTTGCCGAGCCCCTGGCGGGATTCGAATCCCGGACCTCCTGATCCGAAGCCGAACGCGCTAACCACTGCGCTATCCCGCCCCCTCAACTTTTCAAAATGTTTTTTTCAAGCAACAATGTTAATATCAACACGCATTTCACGACAAGCACGTGCATCTCGTGAACTGAGCGTCAAAAACTCACAGGGTTGATAACCAAATACATGTTTAAGGCACAAGTATAACTTTTATTGTCCCTCAATCTGCCTGAAATCACTGGTTACTAGCACGAGCGCAAAGAACAATTATACGAAATGTTATAAAGAAAGTACTATAATTGCCATGAAATGAGGTATTGCATGTCATGAGTTGTTTAGGATGCAAAATGCAAAACTTAAACAATAGCATCATTTGACCGAGAAGCATCGACTTATACAGATAAGTTTAAATTTAAAGCAAATCGACCTCGTATAGTGACAATAGGAAGGTTTGAAGGTTTGATTATGGTTATTGAAAAAACTGATTTATCGATGATTGCGATTTTCGGATAAATGTGTGAGGTGTGTTAAATTATTATTATGCAATATGACTTGCAATATATAAACTTTCGTTTTAAAGGAAAATGGTAAAATTCGGGTAGTGGCTTTTTAGGGAAGCTAAATATGTTATTGGGTTTTTCAAAAAAAAGAAATGGCACCTTTAATTTTAACAAGGTAAACATTGTTGTTATTTGATTATGGTAAAGACAATTTTCGCAAGTAAAGTATACCCCTTTATAAGATCAGACGGATTTAAAAAAAATTATATCGCAACGATATGTTTTACCATGTACGTTATCTTTATCCAGGATTTTTTCTAACATAAGTGTCATAATTCTAACAAATTGCTGACTTTGTTAAGAATGGCGGGGGTTTGGAGGGGGCAGGATAGCGCAGTGGTCAGGGCTTTTGACTTCTATTTTGTGTTAAACCAATAAAGAAATGAATATAAATAATAACAAAATTTGTCAGGAAATATTGACACCTTCTTAACGCCGGGGTCTCACAGACTTTACTTGGTGGGTAAAGGGGGTTTCAAGTTTATGATGATGCCCATTTGTACATGATAGCAAATTGTGACTATTTAACATACACTTAGCAAATATGGTATGAAACTTTGAACCAGATCCAACCATCCTACACCTTCCTTGTAAATTTTGTGGTGTACTTAAATGTCAACGGTAACCATGCTTCATTGAAATATGTCATCAAACAGTATAACTTATCAGCATCGAACCCCGGAATTAAAGAGAATTTGAAAGCGTGTTTGTTGTCATAACAGTACAGTACATCCATTACGACAGATTCTGTGTGAGCTATGTGATATCCGTCTAAAAGCTTTGTTGTAACAATCACTAACTAGCAGGGTTTGATGTTGGATAGTTATACAATTATTGCGATGGTAAAGATGCCCTGATTTCAATTCTCTCTCCCACAGAGGCAGCTCAGTGCGAGCAAGCCTCTGTTCTAAGAAGTCATGATCTCGGGGTTCCGGCAGGTAGCAGACTGCCCTAGCGGCCAAAAATCATTACTCATGATATCTCCTTTATTTGCAGCCAATGAAACCACCTTTTGGATATCCATGACTTGGCAACAGCTTTACCGTCGTATAGTGACATGGGAATATCATGCCTTTATGTTTATTTTCCAGAAACAGTTTGAGAAGGAAATATTTGAGAAATTAAATATATAAAAGGTTTTTAGTAAGATAGAAACTGTTTTATAATAGTGCAAATTATAATTTGTTTTATGATAGAGTTTATTTTACTTATCTAACAGTAACAAGGTTAATGAGACGGTAAAAAGCGCTGTTTTGTAAATTGAACAGTTATCATGTTATGAACAGTAATGATAGCTTTGGCAAATCATACGGAAATGACCGAGGTATTGAGAATGACCACTTTTGCAATTGTGTCACTGAATGTACAACTAACTCTAATTGCCTCAATCATATTTCTACCTCTCTATCCCATGTATAAGCCATAATAGTACAGCGGCGTACTCGGGTATGACTGAGCTGCCTCCCTGGGGGAGAGAATATACTTTTCTGGCTCGACGAAATTATTCTTACACAATTATTCTAGCCAAATTTACCCCCGGAAAACGTGGTATATAGCCAAATGTCCCCCGGAAAAGTGGCTATATAGCAGAATTTCCCCCGGAAAAGTGGCTATATAGCAGAATTTCCCCCGGAAAAATGGCTATATAGCAGAATTTCCCCCGGAAAACTGGCTATATAGCCATGCTTCCCCTGAAAACACACTATATAGCCATGCTTCCCCCGGAAAACACACTATATAGTAATATTTCCCACCAGGAAAATCCACTATATAGCCAATTTTCCGCTTTATAGTCAGATTCCCCCTGTAAATTGAAGACTTTAGGATTATAAGGGCTAAAGTCAACCACTGTCCTTGTACATTTTGTAATGCCACAAGATTTTTAACTTTCGGCTCAGTGTTTGTTGTATTAAAGAGTGCTGGTTCTGTCTCTGTTCATTTACAAACACAAATCTCCGAGTTTTGTGTCTTAATTACTAATTCATTTATTTACAACTGTTACTTTTCAATCAAACGCTAAAAAAGTAGCACATTGCACATGTATATTTATTTTAACTTCAATTATTTACTACATATTTTTTTAAAGCTATACATTTTGTAAAGCCTTCTAATGTGTGATGTGATTGGTTGTCTTACTTTGGGAGATTAAAAGGATATCTATACTTGTGATGTTTCAAAGGCGTTGGAACGGTTATAAAAAGAATCAGCACAATTAATTTCTGAAGTCGGTTTCTTTCACATCGGTTGCTCCCCTTATGATCAGTATTCATTTCAATATGTTCATAATTGAATAATTACATATTCATACTTACTTTCGGATAAACTAAAAGTTTTAACTAGCTTACCATTGAATCAGATTATTTATTATGGTTATTGAGGTTATTTATGCGAGAAAGCATTTCGTTTGAGTGTCATTTAATGATGAACACAGAAAGACAATCTTCAACCTTTTAAAATACATATGCCACTCACTTAGATTACGTGTAACTAATAGCAAGAAGCCACGAAATAGTTTGGTAAAATCAGTCAATATATTAAGCAGTTGAGCAATTTTGAGCGAATGTTTTATCTGTTTTATTTGTTCTGTAAATATATTCTACCATTCATGTATTATATTGATAATATTACTTGAAATCCATGTGTCAATATCAATAAGACGATAATATTTTTCAAAGGCAAACCTACAGAAAACTTACTAAAACATGT
Source organism: Steromphala cineraria (assembly GCA_916613615.1). Lineage (NCBI taxonomy): Eukaryota > Metazoa > Mollusca > Gastropoda > Trochida > Trochidae > Steromphala > Steromphala cineraria. Next base: position 45,905,198 of record OU744723.1, read on the forward strand.
ATTTAAAAAGTGAATGGTGACATAATAACACACCACATTATGTTGTCATGTTATAGTTAAGTTCTTCATTGTTAACATAGAAGGTTTCTAAAATCATAAGGTTGATTCATTTGTACTTCCAAATGTTGAACTGATGGTATAAAGCTTATTTATGTCATAATCATGTTATAATCTGCTATATAGCCATATTTCCCCCTTTTTGTAGAGGGGGGGGGGCTGACTCTAAGGCGGAAAACGGGCTATTATACAATTATAGACTGGTGATGAGGTCAATACCTGTTTTTATAGACCCGAGGAAAACAATATTGACCGAGGACGAAGTCCGAGGTCGATATTGTTTTACTCGGGTCTATAAAAACAGGTATTGACCGAACTCACCAGTCTATAATTGTTTTATTATGTCTCGATCAAAAAAAATCAAGACATAATGGAAACCTACAGCGATGAGCGGCATTTGGGCTCGATTGTTGGCGAGGACGGGTCAATGACGTCATGATAACAATAGCATGACGTCATGAAAGAACGGTTTGACGTCATCGACTCTATTTTTAGTAACTCAAGTCAATATCACTTTTGGTCGGACTCGGGGTCACGGGGGTCAAGTCAATATCACTATCTGTCGACTGTCACGTGGCCGGTTCTCGACCAATCGGATTGCCGGAAAATTACGCTCACATAATAATATACAATTATAGACTGGTGATGAGGTCAATACCTGTTTTTATAGACCCGAGGAAAACAATATTGACCGAGGACGGAGTCCGAGGTCGATATCGTTTTCCTCGGGTCTATAAAAACAGGTATTGACCGAACTCACCAGTCCATAATTGTTTTATTATGTCTCGACCAAAAAAGCAAAAGAGAATAGAAAACTACAGCAATGAGCGACATTTGGGCTCGATTGTTGGCGAGGACGGGTCAATGACGTCATGAAAACAATAGCATGACGTCATGATAACAACGGTTTGACGTCATCGGCTCTATTTTTAGTAACTCAAGTCAATATCACTTTTGGTCGGACTCGGGGTCACGGGGGTCAAGTCAATATCACTTTCTGTCGACTGTCACGTGACCGGTTCTCGGCCAATCGGATTGCCGGAAAATTACGTTCACTTAATAAATAACAATATTTCTAGGGGGAAAGTTGGCTATATAGCCAATTTTCCGGTGGGAAATTTGTCTGGGGGAAAATCCTACTCTATGACACCGGCAGAGAGTAGATGTTTGTAAACTATGAAATTTGTCTTTAAAACCAATCAAGTTCTTTATTTCGCTCTTATTTTTATTGTTTTCTGATATTTTATGAGTTAAATTGTCAAGACTCTCATAGTTCTTAGAACTTCGTATATAGTTATCATGTAAGTTTTTGGTTGTGGTTTGGTTGTGTCCACGACATATAAAAATATTTTGTCCTTCTGTGCATACTGAGCCTAGATTTCTATTATCTTTTCCATTTTTTCAAAGGTGCCTGTGAGCTGCATGGCCCTTTAAAAACTTTTTTAGATGGTAATGCCTTATTATAGGTGTTTGACATATCACATATTCCCATGAGGTGCTTTGTCCAAAAATACGGGGCAAAGTGCACCACCTTTGTCGAAATACATTTTCGATTATATCTCTTTATGCAGGCGTGGTAGGATAAAAGCATTTGTTATACAATTTAGTTTATCTGACGAGAATAAGAGACATGCTGCAAATGCATTCTAAACATGTTGATGTCCCAAGAAAACACGCTAATATGTTAGGGGGCGCGCTTTGCCCTGGTCTCCCCTACATGCCATTTAGGGTACAGTGGAACCAGTTCCTTCTGCTAAAATGACAATCCATGTACAGACTACTTTAAAGATAGTCACAACACAGCAAACGACAGCTTTTTGTCTGACCTTTCTGTGGTCAAAGGTCAGCTGAATATGGCTTTCATTAACGCTCCATTAACCAGCTAGTTGTTAAGTTTTGAAGTTAGATTTGGGAAATGATTGTTATTATTCATGATCTCGTCTTTACGAAGTTCGGGAGGCATTTTATTTGCGCTTGAGTCTTTAACTGAGTCGGCACAAAATTTGACCTAAATTGGAGGATTAGCTTAGAAGCTGTGAGCCGGATAGGACTTGTATCAGTTTTCTTACAAATTTACCACTCTAACTCCCATAACCTAATATTTTAAGTAGATTTTCACAAAACAGTTTTTCGGGACACATTATATTATGTTCTTCATTAGGTGCGTTTAATTTGCCCCGAACCGGCTGACAGCCGGTCTTCAGCCGCCGGCTGAGTGACGTCATCGGCTGACCCGGCTGACCTGACTCGCAGAAGGAATCAAATGCTTCGTGCGAGCAACAAGATGGCGGAGATAGTAACACTCGCCGATGGTCACTTATGAGTTTTGTGATTATTTAATCAAATGTTCATTAAAAGTATTGCAACCCATATCTTTGTTGTTCTTATCAAAACTGAAAAAAATACACTTATCAATAAATATATTTATGACAGTAAAACAATATTTTCGAAATAAAATAATTATATTTACACAGACGGTATAATTCTTTATAATTGTCTGTTAACAAATTCACATATTTCTTTAGGGTGATTAAATTATATTAAAAAAATATAACCGAAAAATATAGATTTACATTAGATTATCGAAAACTTAATTCATGATTATTGATATTACTAACAGATATCTAAAAAGAATCGTTGGAAGTATAAACTATAAAAGATAGCATGCATGTTTGGGTTGTAGTCAAAAGGGCGGAGGGACAAAAGGGCTGAGAACCATGGAGTCAAAAGGGCCGATGGAAAAAGTCAAAAGGGCCGTGACAAGTAGTCAAAAGGGCTATGCTCAAAGTCAAATGGGCCGAAAACAAAAAAATAAATAATTTGAAACCTTTATGTTTTATATTTTAACAGATTTTACATTCAATTTGACATTGATTTGTTAAAATATATTGACATATATCTGAGTTCATAAAGATCGTGCAGGTGCAGGTGTATCCAATAACATGCTATGTTTACCCCATCAATATACACAACTTTACACTAAATGTAAAGGCCAGAGTATGGAGAGTTGATCAAAGATATTTTAATAAGGACGTTTGTTTAAACTAACACTATCGTGTTTTACATCTTCTGTACACGTTAAATACGCAAATACATGTAAACGATTTATGTAAAAGGTCATACCAAACACGAAGGAAAAGTGTTGCAAAACCCAGAAACCCTGATGTATGCAAATTTTCTGTAACTTAATAAAACATGGGGTTTATTGTGTTAGGTAAAATATCTTAGTGCTATAATGCCTTGTTTGCAAACTATCTATGTTGCACATGTATGCTTTCCTATATTCTCATTTCTTATACAAACAACTCAAAATGAATAAGAAAATAATATCCATGATCTAGTCACAACAGTCACAGATTTAATTTCAAATATAGTTCGATGTTATCTTCCCATTCGTTAGGGTCAAATCAACATACAATGAAAGATTTGTTACCTTTATCAACTTGGAATGGACAAACAATTAAAGATTTAATAGTTGTACTTACAAACAGTATTACCTAATTAGTATTACTCACTCGTAAAGCTATCATCAGCAAACAATTAAAGATAACTTGGTAGTAGTTGTTTTAAGTTTTAGCTTATTTATTTTTTCTTGTTTGACTTATTTTCATATACAGACGGTCTAAAAAGGAAGTCTGTGTACTCAAAGCGAACTTATATTCGGCCCTTTTATCCCTCGGCCCCTTTGACTATCTCCCTGCATGTATTAATCTATGCAATGCTCTGACAGGAACGATTTTCTTTTGGATTTCCTTATTGAAAAACAATATCTTTTGTGATTAGGTTTAGAACATATATGTAAACTTTTGAAAAAATTACTTTAGTCAATCCTTGGTCACGGATTTCTTTTGTTTGAAAAAAAACCCCAACAACAACGCACTAGGGAGATAATAAGCTTTTAGTTCGGTTCATGTTACCTTGTAAAAAAAATTACTACAAATTCATAAAAATGCACTTTTCCTTAAATGCGATAATAATTCCATTATTCAAAAATATTAAATTTTTCCTTATTTCTATTTTTTTCCTTATATTGTTCACCGAACAATAGAATTTTTACCGATTGGAACATGTATTATTTCAAAGATTCTATAGAGGTTTTGCTAAATCTGTTGCGTTTTACGCTTTCAAATTTTTATAAAATCCGAATTTAATTGTGAATTTGACATTCAGTCACACGAAATAACACGAAAATATTAATATTTATGTCAAACACAACATTTTTAATGTTTCCGGCTATTTTCTTTCCAAATATACACTTCAAAATTGGATTTTCGGATGTTGCAATTCACGATTCTTCCAATCTGCCGCCATCTTGAGCCGCTTCAGCCGTTTGAATGAAACCGGCGCAATCGGCTGACAGCCGGTGCCTTTCCGGGCCTCAGCCGGTTCAAAACAAATGCCTCAGCCGGTTTACATCCGGGCTTAAAGTTGACCCGGCTCGCCGGCTGTACAGCCGGTAGCCAAAACAAACGCACCCATATTATGTATCGTGTTAGAAGCGCTCATAAAATATGGTAATAGTCACCACCAATGTCTGTTATTGTAGCCTCTTATAAGTTGTAGCGATCGTGGTATGTTGCTTAGAGCACAATGAAGACTTCCGGTTTCACCTTCCATGCATTTTAGTAGCTGACCATAACAAACACAAAGTGATTCAGTAACTCTGGGGACTTTATTAAAGACATTCTTACAGAAAAGAATGGTGTACGAGATCCAAATGGTCTGTGTGTTGATGGAGACAAACTGTGTGTTGCAATGGGGTCCAAGGTATTATACAAATACAGATTTGGTTAGGTTTGCAGATAAATAGATGGTGATTTGATAACGCTAATTGAAATTTAATTGCAAAAGTGAAATTAAGATAATATCAAAAAAGAAGAATATATACATATATATATATATATAAAATAAGAGTATATAATGGTATCTTAAAACTCTGTAAGAACAATATTTCCATGTGTGAAAAGTCTTCTTGGCCTGTTGTTTACAAAATATCGTCTGTTTTAAGAAACACCATTTCGTCACATCAGTGGATAGGGTTAGGGTTAAATATTGGTTAGGGTTGAACATGGGCGCAGAGTGATTAAAGTAGATTTTTCCATCTTAAAAATCTGTCAGAACAATGTTTTGATATTAGAAAAGTCTTCTTGGCCTGTTATTTACAAAAAAATCTTCTGTTATAAGAACACTATTTCATTACATTAGTTGATAGGGTTGGGATTAAATTGGGGTTAGGGTTGAACATGGGGGCAAAGTGAGTCAAGCTGATTTTTCTATCTAAGAACTTTGTCAGAACAATTTATCTGCTATGTATACGAAAGTTCGAGTGATATTGGGAAAAGTCTTACAAAATATCTACTGTTTAAAGAAACACCATTTTCGTCACATTCGTTTATAGCGTTAGGGTTGAATAAGGGTTGGGATTGAACATGGGCGCAAAGTGAGTAAAGTTGAGTTTTCTATCTAAAAACTTTGTCAGAACAATATTTTCATGTATGAAAAGTCTTCTTGGCCTATCATTTACAAAATATCGTCTGCTGTAAGAAACACCATTTTCGTCACATTAGTGGATAGGGTTAGGGTTAAATAAGAGTTAGGATTGAACATGGGCACAAAGTGACTTATGTTGATTTTTGTGTCTACAAACTTTGTCAGAACAATGTTTTGGTATGTGAATTCTTCTTGGACTGTTATTTTCAAAATATCTTCAGTTTTTAGAAACACCATTTTCCACACATTAGTGGATAGGGGGGTTAAATAAGGGTTAGCGATCAACAACTCCACCTATCTGTACCCTGGGCTCAGAAGCTAGATTCGCTCGCACGCCCGACAATATATATACTGTATAGCCAATCAAATAATTTTCTCGCCACCTTCTGGATAAAATTTCAACGGGCACAGACATAGGGGCCAGGCGGGTGAACTGTGCAATCGTCTCGATTCTTCTGCCAGACGTTTTAATTTGTTACACAAGACCTGACTAAGGAAGAATGTCAATTTCTGGTTCAGTTGATACACTATGGGTTTATATTGCGATTGAGAGTATGTAACAAATGGTCTATTTTGGTGTTGTAACATTTACAATGATGTTAACGATGGTCAATACAGCATGTATTATGAATACAATGGCCAGTAACACGCTTTTGAAAAATCTTGTCAATTTTCCACTTATAATTGTACATTAATTGAAAAATGTATCATTTTGAAATATCCTTATACAAGCCAATCATCCATAGACAGAAAACAAAATGTAAGGTTCACATAAAGTCCTTTGGCGACCATATTTGTGTAAACACCTTCAGTCTATCCTGTGTAAATTAATAACATGACTGAACTTTACGTTATGTATTTGATTTTTGTACTGTCTCATTTAGTTGAAATACCTTGTCTTTTATTTAGAACATTTTGTTTTCATCTTCCTGACATCACCTTATAATCCCCCTAACACGTGCTACTGTCCCCTTAAAACAGAATATGTTGCTGAAGATTATCTTGTCATTTTAAAAATAAACTTCTATAAGAAAATCAAATATGGGCAGTTGTTTTGCCCAACTTGTTTGTATCATATTCAAGGGGGTGATACGAACAAGAACTGTCTTTACCTCTTACAAAAAGTTTGATCAGATAGATGGTTGATTAGGTCGAACTGAAGCCACTGTGGTAGCAGATGTAGGGGGACATTAAACAGTTGTATTATTTAAACGTGCTATCTCAGCAGTCTAGTTTGAGCAGACCAATATATTAATAGAATATAGGTTTTTTTCGTATCTTGTAATTCATTCAGATGGCTAACATAACCGCTCCCATTAGGACACATACCTATTCTACTTTTTTTCTAGGACTAGGAAGTAAGATCAGGATTTAGTCTTTGAAGTGCATTTAGAAGTCAGGTATATACCATATATAAATAAATGTTAAACAAATAAAATGTTGTAGCGACAGGATGCATTTGAGCATAGCTAACTTCGTAATCAGGTCGTTTGTTATGGATGAGACATTATAAATAATAAAGGATGTTGACGCGCGGGTAAACCCACTGGCCGTAGGCCTTCGGATAAATCACGAGGGCAAACATCCTTTATAATTAGAAATGTCCCGTTCCATGTCTTATCTATTTTATAAACCGCCAACTAGTTATGATAATGTTGATGACTGATAACGTGAAGGGTTGAAAAAAAAACAGAGGCAGCCGTAAAATATGAAACCACTTAAACTCAGACCTTTGTCAAAAAAAACCTAACCAGTTAAGAAAGGTTTTTTTATGTTTCAGTGTTTAAATGAACCAATAATTGGCTTAACAATTAAAATAAGGTACATGAAAAAGTCCCGATTTTCTTCATAAAACACAGAATTTGCAATAATGTTACTATATCGAGGCCCAAGCCAGATTTACCACATTTAGAAACAATTCAGAACGAATACCTTTAAACCTGGTCCATAAAGTTGGTTTACTAAAACTTGGTCTGCATAATGTAGTTTTAATCAGCTAAACCAACGGTTTGACTTTTACAAAACCTAGTTTGGTCCCAAAACTGAACTAACTTAGACTAGGTACGATCTTCCGGCCCTAAGTGCCATTATTTCCCTCCAAAATATTAATTGTTGTTGCGAAGCAACGGTAAAAGAAAATAAAAACACCCCTCTGTTTGGACTTCAATTTTGGACAATGTTTATCATCTTGCTGAAAGGGTTCCCCTGGTTATCTCCCCTGGCTGGTTATTACTAATTAAAGTAATGTTCGTGCTATGCGCAGAGATGTACAAAAATGGACGGACAAACGAACGAAAAAAAAAAACTGTTACTTTTACTATTGGTCTGTTAAGCTAAAAAAATTCTATTATTTAAAAAAAAAAGTAAAAACCATGCACATTACTTAGTTCGGTGTGTATTTAATTTACTTTAGGGGTAAAGGCAACGAAACGATTTACAAAGTTTCTTTATCAACTTATCAATCATTTCACATATTATCAAGCAAAGTGGACAGTTCCTTCAAGTAGGGACCGCACGGTGAATTTCTATTTCAGAAACCTTTCAATTAATAATTGTGATAAAGGAACTTAGAATAAGTCCTTAACACACTTAACGAAAAAGGAACATGATGTTCTACTAACTCGACCCAAGTATTGAGTAAATGCTATTTGAAAATGTGTACACGTTTGCAGACTCATTACGATCCGTAAAATGGCTTCGAGCCCACTTCCAGTTTCTAAACAGTCCTGGTTACGTTAAAAAGTGGACATCGTCAGTAATATCAAATATGGAATTTAATCATTTTAAGGGCTCTTAAACTGATTTTCACTTTACACAAGGTGAAAGACTTAGAAATTTTTATAATACTTTTGCGCAAGTTGGAGTAATTTGCATAATGTTTCTACAATATCAAAATGATATGGGATTGAATTATAATACTTTAGCCTTCGTAGGTTACATGAGTCTGTCTAATTTGCATTTGTATTTTGGGAAAGTTCGATCATAAATCAACAAAGAACATTTTTTCATGTATTATGTCCATATTGGTTCCCCTGTTGTGTCGACATTTTAATGATTATAACTTTTCATAATTCGTTAATATATATGAGCTAAAACTTGAAGTGGTGTAAAAGATGTTGAAAACGACACCGAGATTAGATAACTTTGTACCGGATTGAACTTTCCGCACCGCAATCCTCGAACAACATTTAGAATCAACCTGGCATCATTAAAGCACTAAAATGAAGTAATCACAACGCGCCAGATTGACAGTAAGATTCTTATAATAATCATAATCTAAGTATTGTTTTAAATAGTGTTATATCCTTCTATCCATTGTTTACTGATCGTCTGGCATAGCGTCTGTAGTTTTTAATTGTTGATATACAAATTGTTTGTACTTGCTGAATTCTCAACCAATGCACGATACTCGTTTTTCAATTAACTTCATTTAAAGTCGCAAATTGTTTTTGTTAATGTGACAAATATTTGAGTAAATAGAAGCACAAGAAGTGATCCAAATCGTAGTGAAGTTGTTTGCAAGTGATGGTAAAATTTTACAAGATGTATTAAAAAATTGGGCATTACATTTAGCGCTGACCACAAATGTGGGCTCTGAACGAGCATGTTGAGCCCTGAATGGACATTGCATCATCAGAATCCTGCACGATTTCTACCCTCGTGCGGTCCCTACTTCAAGTCTGTCTCGTCTCTCCAAAGCTGACAGCAGGGATCTAAAATAGACAACTGCACGTGCAAATCATGCTCCACTCGTCGCATTGCTAGGACAACGTTCAACGTTTGTCTCTTTGCAGGGTCGTGGTCGTATATATCAAACCAAATTTAACAAATTGATACAGGACTGAATGATATAACTACTATTTTTAGAAAATAACGCAAAGGATAACAATTTGTTCTTTTTAACATAAGCAGTGTTTTGTAAAAAGGTAAGTCATATGTAATTCTTCATTGGACTAAAAGCCATTAGGCCATAATTTAAGTATGCATAGTTCTATAAATAAAAATGTATCAGGTATCACTAGCAATCGAATAAAGATAGGTTATATATTTCTTAAACTTATGGCGTTGATAAGAATATTACCAAAGTTACATAATTGAGAGGTATTTTAAATGTAAATAGTTGAATTAATTTATAAACAGATGTTTTTTTTCAAATAATGCTGTTTTATATATCTATGTCCTAATTCCTTATCCTTTGAACATTGAAGGATAAAGGTAAACCTGTCTTCAATCTCTGTATCCCAAACCCAAAAAAAACTTTCATTAACATTTAGGATATGCGGAATATATGGGTATATTGCAATACAGGAATACCGTGATACGAATCGGTATACACTTCTGAAAATATTCAATATATCACACTTTTTAAAACAATCTGTTTCCATCTAAAATTGCTAAAAAAAACACAACCAAATAAAACATGATTGACGGAAAGTTCTTTACCACGTGTGAAGTTGTTGTTGAAATAGCTCAAATATCAAAAACAGTGATTATAAAAATATTTCTTTCCAAAACGGCTTATAGCTGAGCAATGATGATCGTTCTTAATGGTCATATTAAGACAAGATAGCATGCACATTCTTGAATTGAAGAAGGACCAATATTTTGCAATAGGTATTGAAATACGCTTTTTGCATCGCAATATATTGCAATACAGAAATGAGGAACGATACCCATCCTTCATGAACATTAATTCTATTGTGCCTGCCTGTTTCTATCATTTAACTATGTTATTATAATCTAAATTTAGTTATAAAATTCTTGTAAATAAAAGGTATACACTTGCGAAGCTAAAATTGTAGAGTATTGCTTTACATCCTTTACTATACAAGATACATTTAGTTGATAAAGATATATAGTGCGTTCGTTTAATAATTTAATTGTTTAATGTCATTGTCCACGTGTCTTGCAAATGGTAACGTATTCTTTTGATAACATGAAATAAACTTATCAACAAAATTGTTATTCCCAGTAACTAGTTTCCACTTGGTTGTTTTATAATCATCTACTAATGTAATTACATCCATAAACTGAAATCTCCCCTTGGATATCGTTTCCACAATAAATACGCCGATAGGACTGTCCAAAGAACGAGTTACTGC
>OU744723.1:46603846-46630567 GCA_916613615.1 Steromphala cineraria
AAAATAAAACTGCTACATTTACATAATCAACTGTTTCACCAATAAACAATATTTTTAAATAGGGGGTGAGTTCTAAACATGGAATAGCCAGCAGTTAGCCCTGTTCGTGGATATTATAATCTAAGTTATTTTAACAATATTTTAATTTGAAATTATAAGAATGTTTATACTTCCCTGCAAATAAGTTTGGTATCTTAGAAAAGAAATAAAGTTCGCTCTACCCCAATGTGTTTTGTAATAAAGTATAGTTTTGCCCTGAACTATTACAACGTTAAAGCACTCGGACTACCGTCCTCGTGCTTCAACTATAATAGTTCAGGGCAAAACAATACTTTATTACAAAACACATTGGGGTAGAGCGAACTTTATTTCTTAAGTCCATGACATACTATATATGTTTACGACACGAGTGGCTAAGCATCAGTATTTCCCGAGCGAGAGCGAGGGATATACTGATATTTAGGCACGAGTGTCGTAAACATAGTATATCATGGGCACGAACATGATATTCTGTTTATTACCATTGTCCCAAAATTAAAGAAAATACTGTAACCCTACTTCTCAGCATAGCCGGACTAGCCGCCGCCGACCCGTATAGATTGTGACGTCATAGGTGAACCGTGACATCAAAGCATTGTTTTTAACGTGACGTCACAATGGAAAAGTGATATTTTGCCCTAGCGCAACCTATGAAAAATATGAAACTCAATATGACTGCCTCCGTAGGTAATAAATTATTTTATTCAACTAGTGATTCTGTATAAAACGAGCGAAAGCGAGTTAGATACCAAATCATTCCTACCTAAATCGATGGTAACATCCCAGTTGAACTACTCCCAAAATGACTACTCCAATCCTATATAATAGTTAAAACAACAAAGGTTCACTGCTTACCTACTCTGAAATAGACTCTCCCAACAAGTGTAGTTAGCTTACAAGTAGACATGTTTCTTTTTAAACCTCATGTATATTTTACCGCCAAAACCTGCTTTTATATCTTACAAAAAAGAAAGCATATTTTATATGGTTAATTTTATCTATTTGTATGTACATTGTATATATATATCATCTGTATATATAATATTAACTTGCCTTGCATATTCTTTTAAATATTTATTATCAGTCTCTCATAACCCTTAAAGGGTGGCTCACTTTTATGTTATTTTATATTTTAATATGTTTATGTATTTTTGTGAGGTGAGACTCAAATAAACCATCTGTCTGTCTGTCTGTCATGTTCATGTATGCAGTGAGCACTCATTATCAGTAAAGGCTACAAACACAGAAATATAGCTATATTTACAGATTCACTCAGCGCACTGCAAGCTATACAAAACAAAACGGAAAAAAATAGTCATGAGCTTCTACATCAAATTTACCAGGGGTATAATTATCTAACTCAGGATAACAACAATGTTAGATTTATATGGGTGCCTTCCCACATAGGCCTAACAGGCAATGAAAGAGCCGACCGAGCAGCAAAAGCAGGTCTAACCCACTGCAATAATGTCAACATATCATTTACTAAAAAAGAAATTAAGAGCATTGTTAAATCAATTACAACGGATGAATACAACATAAACTTTATAGGCAACTGGGGACATACCCAGTACTATCAAGTACAACCTACAAAACTTACAAAGGTTAAAAACTTCCACAACTTTAGAAGGGTTGATGTAGCCATAACTAGACTTAGGCTCAACAATGTTTGCAACGGGGTTTATCTCCACAAAATAGGGAAAGCACCAAATAATCTATGCAATCAATGTAATGTCGAAGACACCATATATCACATTCTGTTTCAATGTGATAAATACCAAAAACACAGGGGACAACTCCTGGAAAATGTAAGCGCTAACAACCCACAGGAACTGTTAGCCAATACCAAAAATTACCAGTACCTGTCAGTATTCCTACTACAAACTAAATTATATAAAACATTATAATTAATAACCACCTAGCCTTACACCCAATTCCTAACCATTACCTACCCAGCAGCCCCTACCCAATTTAAGGGTCACCAAACCCTAGCAACCACCCCATGGGTAAAACTCCCAGAAGGACCCTACGCAAGCGTGACTGATCACTTAAACCTCCTTCGACTGGTAAGTGTGGTCATGGCGACCTGCGACCAGAGCTAGTTGGTGAGATGGGTTCACGAGATATATTATCTCGGGACCACTCGCGCAACCCTATACAAACAGGCATGTAGGCTCCAAACGGGAGATTTTCACCTATCACCTAAAATAATTTTTATCACTCCCATATTTGGGATAACTGGTAGGACTTGGGCACAGGGCAAAATGGTTAAAACTCTTCAGTAAAAGTGCACGGTGTGGCTACCCCCGGCGCTTTACTAAGGTATAACTGGTATTTTTTTCAATACCAATCCTCAAAACCCTCACTGCCTGGTTCTGACCGGGTTCAGTGGGGAGGACAGGTATTCTACCTTAAGTGTATGGTGTGACTACCCCCTGCACTTTGCATAGGTACAATACCAATCAGACGACCTTCAAGAAAGAAAAAACGCACATTGCGAAGATAACAACGCTGGAAACAACGGCAAATAACAGACTAAGTATATCAAACCAAAAAGATAAGTATTACTCCATTCATTCACTTATCACTAAATTTAATTATAAAACATCACTAATTTCAATTAACTATAAAAACAATTCAATCACAAATATTCAACAACAATTTTATTTTATCACAACTAAAAATCCCATTTCAAATACTACTGTAAAGCTTTTTACCTCAATATAATTTCCAATACACAATATTTTCTTTCTATCTCTTTCAGGTACCACGCCATGTCACACCACTATTTATTTAGTTTCAATTCATAAAATCATCAGGCAGTTTCGTGTTCAGATATGTTCATTCTTTGGCTAATAACTGTTGAAAAATGATTTGGCAAGCCTGGGATATTTGTAACTTTAATCAACTCGTGTTCATATATTTGATATCAGAAGACACTTGGGTGAGATTCTCTATGTCTAAATTTGTTGTCTTGAAAATGTCTGTAGAATAACTTTCTTCTGGTTCGGGTGATATATAGCGATTATCAAACGAGGAAGTGTGCCATGTGACTTTTACAACGAGTGTAAATTTTTGTATTACCCGAGCGAGAGCGAGGGTTATACACAAATTTGCACGAGTTACCTAAAAAGTCACATGACACCATTCCGAGGGTAATAATTAAGACAGTGATAAATACAGTGACGTCTCGAACAATGGTGTAATGACGTCACAGGCGAAAAGATACTGAGGGAACTCGCGCTACAACAATCATCGCTAGGCAAAGTGATATGTGCACATGTGCTCATATTGAACATATGTCAATACCTATTTCTATCCATATGGGTAATACAATGATAAAAACCTGTTTCGTTATATAGTACGATTTATCACCCACAACTGTGTTCCACAGGGATATCACTTGGGGAAGATCAAGCGATATCTGCTGGGAGTTATCGTTTTGACAGTTGATTTTGAACAATGCCATTTAATCAGCAGGTAGATCTACATGGCATCACAAAAGTTTTGCATCATCAGCAATGACGTCACAATGCTATGACGCCCTACAGACATTTAAGTCACAATTTAATGACGTCATAAACACGATTACCATGCATGCAATGCTATGACACCACTGGTTTAGGACTTTTTGAGCCATTCAGTGTTCACAATTAATGTACAATTTTCACGGAAACATTATGAACACGATTTCGGATGATAAAAAGAATATCACCCTCATGTCTTCCTATATCAAATATATCAATTTGTTACTTTTATATTTGATGTCAATAGACACTTGGATGAGATTCTCTATGTACTAACCGGAGTTGAAACTGGTTACTGCAGAGAGAGAGAGCTTATTCAGTAACTAGTCCACCGGCCCATTATACATTGCATAGTTATATAATTATACATTTCAAGATTGTTGAGGACATTACAATTGTTTACATTTTTTCTTCATGACAAGGAAAATAAATTTAGCTAGAGAGTTAACTACATCTGGGTTAGGTGATGATAACAATTGAATAAATTTGTTATAACACGGAGTTTCAGTGTAATATTTAGGTAAAATAGAACGTAGATCATTGAAAAATTGACAAATCATACAAAAATTATATTCTGACTCAATGCAAGGAATAATACAAAAGGGCAAAGTCTTTCATCTCTTGAGAGTCCAAGTTTTCTACCTGATTCTATTATTAAATCATGATTTGAACATCTAAATGTTGTTAAAGCAATTCTATAAACCCGTGTATTAACAATAGACAAGTTTTGTTCATAGCCAAACACAACTTTTAAATGTTTATACAATTGAAGTTTGGAATGTTTTGAAATAGTTTCCAACCACTTTTGATTATCAATACATATACATCTCTCCTTAAAAGTAGCTATAAAAGAACTAATACAGCCAACATCTTGATTTTGCCAGATACAACCAAAACCATATTCATAAAGAAAGTTTCTTAACATTTAAAGCCCAGAATTGAATACCCTTTTCTGCTAATATAAATTGAAAACTATAAGCATGTCTCAAAATCTATTATTTTGCTGGTATAGTAATCTTATCCAGTATTTAAGTATCTTAACAATTTGCTGGTTACTGCATGTCGGCACAGGAAGGTTGCATTAGTTAAATGGAAATATGCTTAAATCTTTCATTGGTCAGTTATTCTGTCATTTGGGTATTTGTTTTGGTTAGCAAGGTCAGCCACTTATATAACGTGAACACGTTCCTTTCTCGAGCCTGGTGCAGAATCCGCGTGCGTCGGTCAAATGTCTGCTTTAACCAATCAAGCACAGCATATTATTTTTGGCACACTTCCCCCTTCAATGCGAAATCGTGTACAAATGTAAATTGAAACATTAAAACCTTGTACAACTCGAAATGCACAAGTCTGTTTTACAAAGCTGATTTTACAACTCTTCATTTTCAATCTGTAAAACGTAACTTGTAGCATTGCTTATTGTGAATATTTCTCTTATTTAAGATAGAAAATTGGGTTTTGTCTTTGACATTTCTAGAATTACATTTCATCTTTGCAAAGTTGAGAACAGCAAGTTGGGTTTTACAGGAATAAAATGTTAGTTTTGCACACTTTGACCTGTCTTTTGAGAATTGCATGGTTGAGAACGGCATGTTATATCTTGCGAGTTACGAGTGTACATGAATTCATTTTTGGCACACATCGCCTTCCATAATTATAGGCCTATAACCTACGGTGACAATTAAAAGTATTAAAGGCACAGTCCTATCGGGTATTTTAGTGGAAACGAAATTCAATATGACATTCCAGGTTATTTTCAAGTTTATAGTACCTCCCAGTTGGAAACTGTTACTGGGATGACACTTTTGTTGATTTATATTAAAAAATTTTAAGTGAAGCAGTTAATCGGCGCTACGAATGTCGGAAACTAATGATGACATTGTAAAGCACTATTTTGCTTAGATTCATCAACAACAACTCTAAATATGTGGATATTCTATCATAACATATAATTTATTTCAATAAAAGGTAAAATTTGTAAAAATACATAGCTGATTATGACATTTTTCTTAAATAACAGAATCGCAGACTTGAAGAGTAGACCAAGGGACAAAAGAATGAAATGTTCCAAAAAATATGTTCACTTTTGTCTTTTCAGTTTTAATAATTGTGAATTAATTTGCCTGTTTTTTGTCAAAAAATATAACCGAGGTAAGCAGGTGCAAAGGAGTATTATAATAATCCTCATTGTCTTTGAGACAATCTAGGAAATACATCTATGGAAAACAAAAAGAGGAAAATTAATCCACAATTATCATATCTGAAAAGAACATATGACATGCCATGACAAGACAGTAGGGAATAAACAAACGAAGTCAGAGAAATTAATTACCGAAGAATATGAAACTTTGACAATAGGAGCTCTGTTCTTTAAATTCCGAGGCAGTTTGTCGCCAAACACATAAGCTTCATAAACCCATAACTGTCTCACAATCCGTCACCCCTACGTCAGCCGCCATCTTGAAATTTCGTGTTATGTTGTGGAGGGACTTATAGCGAAAGCATGTTGTTTTTTGTTTGTCTGTTTAGTCTGCTGGGGTCTGTGACCCCCCACGGTCGTCTCGTTGACCCCCCGGCGCGATCTTGTATGTGGAGGTATGGATTCAGCACCCCCAAGAACTACGACGACAATGCCTTGTTCTGTGGCGGTAGAGCGGTAGGCGTTTTGTTGGTATTTCAATTAACGGAACAATTATTGTATCTTTCATTTTTGTTGAAAGAACAAGCCTATCACGTTTTTCTTACAAACGTTTTAGATTTTCAAATTACGAGAACATGTCTTAGGAACATTCTCCCCTTGTTTTGATCTCAGCGTTAAGTTAAATTGGTGTTTCAAATTGCAAGAACATTTTTTATTCTAATTTTCCCCTTTTATTGAGGGGAACATACCTTATTGCAGGAAGATTTGTTCGGTTCATGTTTCCTTTGTGTTGAAGAAGATATGAGTTTTGTCGTATTTTATGTCACCGTATGTTGGTATTCTAAATAACAAGAACATTTGTACGTATATATCCTTCATGTTTAAAACAATAAGCTTTTTTTATTTGATATCCTATGTGTTATATATACTTGCATTTCGTTTTTCTATATTTTTAACATAAGAATATTGGTTGTACCTTTTTTTGTAAAGAGATACAGTAGTCCATTAAGCGTCAAGTGTTGAAGAGCTAGGGTATACCTTCTGCGTCAAGTGTTGAAGAGCTAGGGTATACCTTCTGCGTCAAGTGTTGAAGAGCTAGGGTATACTTATACTGATTTAATTTGCTTTATCCGAAGTTGGCCCGCGCGAGCGAATCTAGCTTCTGAGCCAAGGGTACAGATTATGGAGTTAACGTAACGTCGTACCCTGAGACAGGATGACTTTGGCTTTGTTTTAACGTTTAAGAATTTCACTAACTTAACGCTAAGGTTAACCTTAGTGCCATCTACCATAATACATTAAGATGTACATGTCTTTATATAAGATCATACTGTTGCGACAGTTTTACAATATATGTAACTGTCAATATAAATCATATTTAGATTGCCCTCTTGCTACTTCGGTGACGGAAGGTCACATAAGTGTTTCTGAAATAATTATTTCAAAACTCATTAATTCGAAGACCGGTATTCATAGAGTCAGAGCCCAAGCATATGACAAATATGTATCATCTGTTTACACAGGTTGGCCCGTCAAGTGACACACTTGCTGTCAGTGAACTGACTTTATGCTAAAATTGTGTCAACTTGTCCAGAAAGACTGTCAACGTAAACAACACACGCAGGAAAGATATAAATCATATGTTTGCATAAAAATACTCATCGTATGTTAGTGACAAAGGATGGTGGTTATATGCTTAACTTGACATTCAGTGCCTTGGGAAACGTTTAGTGTTAAATTTCGCTCCGTTATGGCGAAGTGGCAGATTTGTTAAGAAAATAAAATGAAATACAAAAATAAATGTTAGCAATATTAAACACATTTTTTAAAAATTCTAAGTTTGCCGTTCCCTGTTTAACTTCTTTGAGAGGCTTTTTGAAGCTGGTTGATGAAGAAGAACAAGTTATCATGGATAGTCAACTTCTTTATTGCATAAAGCTCTTCGATCAAGCTCTTCGAATGAATTTCACTAACTAGTGGTTTTGTTGGATACTTAGTTATTATAAACGTGAATTATTAAAAAAAAAAAATTCTACTACGCATGATCGAGTTGAGTTATGAGATATTTACCACTCTGAATAAAGTTGGCAAAAAATTGTTTGGAGAAATATCAAGTTATGTGCTGTGCTACTGCCCCAGCAGATATATCCAATATGGATTTTCATAAAAATAGTTGTGATATGCTATTACGTTTATCATTACAGGTAATTTTTACTAGATTCGCGAATATCCAGTGTGTATTTCGTTCTAATTTTTTTTTTAATATTCCTGTCATTAAAAGATCGATTCTCAAGCTTTCATGTTAAAATAATGTTTCTTTGCGAGAATCTATTTCTCATAAAATTATTCCAAAAATGCAAGAGGACCTGTTTCGCAAAGTTTGTATTGTTGTATCACCAGAGCGGGCGAGTTTCGAAAACGCGTTTTACCTGTTCTCAATCAGGCGTGATGCAAAGTCTAACGTAACCGGCACAGGTAACAAAATATGATAATGCTCATCGATAATGTATTGTCGTATCGTTGTACTAGTTCAATATTGGATACTGCTCCGATGAGTTTACATTGTATCACCCGAGCGTGAGCGATTTAAGGAAATCGTAATAGCAATTTTACCGCGGAGATGTTACGAAGTATAATACAGCAAGAGGGACACAAGATGTTGTTGAAGTCGAAATTTTTAATTTTTTTTAATTGAGAAGTGCTCATCTGTTCAGTATATTGACAGTAGATGGACTAAATGTGATTTGTGATCGAAAACTGGACACCAACGCTCATGTTCTGTCACATTATTTTGGAAGTTATTTACAGCGGACACAAAAAAAAGAGATGGCGGGTTAGTATTTGATAGGTTACATATAATAATAATATTAAACACGGACGTAGATTATGACCTTATGACATTTTCATGGTCCTTTATCGATTATCATCGAGAACAAATTTGCATTTGGAGATGAAGGTGAAGTGATTGGAACTGATAATTTGAGTAGTAATATAACAGTCTGATTAAAATCGACCGTGCTGCGAGGAATAAAATATCAAAAATATTGTCTCTATCGGGGCTCGAACCTTTCGGGATATCCTCTCCGTCTCGTATAACATTTTGCCTCCTGTCTATGCAACCAGATATGAAACATATGAAGTCATTTTTAAGGCCTTAAAGGGGCAGTAGCACGTTTTTTGATAATTTTATATTTCAAATATTTCACTTATAATTTTAAGTTAATGCTTAATGTATTATATTGACAGTGTCAACAATCTCATTACACCAGCCAATCACCCATAGTCAGAGGACAAAGTATGAGGATTCACATAAAATCCATTGGCGGCCATTTTTTTGTGAACACCTTTAATTCATTTTGTGTAAGAAAAAGGAATCGCATGGCTAAACTGTACGTTTTATATTTGAATTATTACTGCTTCATTTAGTTTAAATACATTGTCTCTCAATTGGAACCATCTATTTTCATTTTCCTGACATCACCTTATATTCCCTCTAAAAACGTGCTACTGCCCCTTTAAAAGTTAATAAATTGACCTCACGAAAACCAAAGAAGACGTTGCCAATTGCAAGGCAATATTGTTGTGAAAACTAGCGGTTCCAAACAAACGCATAAATTGGTAAACATTAAGTTAGATCTGGTTTTGTTTATCAAATTAGTGGTATCATTATTCATTGTTATGTCATATTGTATGGAATGTGCCTATGTATATTATGTCATCATCCGCACATTATTCTTGTATTCTGACGAGGACACGTACCGTATTTCATCAAATAGGCGCCCGGGCGCTTATTTTTTCAGCACCCCTTTACCCCCCGGCGCTTATTAGAGGCCCGGCGCTTATTGGAGACCCGGCGCTTATTGGAGACCCGGCGCTTATAAGAGACCCGGCGCTTATTGGAGACCCGGCGCTTATTAGAGACCCGGCGCTTATTGGAGACCCGGCGCTTATTGGAGACCCGGCGCTTATTTCTTTCATAAAAATTTGAAGTTTGTTTTAAGCCGTCTTTACAATGCAACCCTGTATAATGTTTACTGAGGGAGCATTTATCTAATGGTTAGGACCCGGCGCTTATTAGAGACCCGGCGCTTATTTTCGTAACTACCAATGACCCCCGGCGCTTATTAGAGGCCCGGCGTTTATTGCATACCCGGTGTTTATTAAAGGAAATACGGTATTTGGATAAGAATTTGGGTTTTTTGCGTGTCCTATATCTACAATTAACATGAATGAATATGTTCAAATAAAACGTTCGTTACTTCATGAACCAATTTCTTAACTTCAAGTAAATAAGGGAGTTCACTGAAAAAATGGCCATCTTCATGATCAGTTTTTGCATGATATTTGTCAATTTCCTCTACGACTATGTACAATCCAGTTGCTTATGAGATGATTAACATTATGTGATGATACATTCGTCATAAACTGATACATATATTTTAATAATTCTGAAGATTTCAAAATAATGTACCATGGCCCGTTTAAAAGATTTTTTGAACAAGGAACGTTATTGTCACCGAAATGAAAAAGAATGCATTTTGAAATCTCCGTAGACAATATCTGTCTTTGTTTAAGAGTGTTTCTGGATTTATAATATTTTGGCACGTTGAATGTCTATTTCATTGTCTTTCTTTAACTGTTCTTAAAGTCGCTCAGTGCTAGTGGTATACTACCTATCATAAAGTTCTCAACTCCTCGTGTTTCTAGTTTGGACACATGTCATTCTGGGAAAGCCTGAGAGACAAACATAGACATATATATGCTTTAACATAAAATGTTGAAATATATGCATATGATTATCCATTGTATGATACATAACCTGTCTAATTATATAATCTCGCTTTGTAACTTTCTTTCATTTATCAGGATATGAATCACAAATATGCAAATATGAATATATTTTTATATATATACTCTCTAATAATGACAAACTGATATGTTGCTAATGGTATAGCGTTAACAATGGCAAGGGACGTAATTCATGATGTCTTATGCAGTGTTTTAGAGGGGCAGTAGCACGTTTTTAGGGGGGAAATAAGGTTATGTCAGGAAAATGAAAATTAATTGTTCCAATTGAAAGACTTTTGAATTTAAACCAATTGAAGCAGTTATAATTCAAATATATAACGTAAAGTTTAGCCATGCGATTCCTTTTTCTTACACAAAATAAATTAAAAGTGTTCACACAAAATGGCCGCCAATGAATTGTAGGTGAATCTTCATACTTTGTCCTCTGACTATGGATGATTGGCTTGTGTAATGAGATTTTTGACACTGTAGAAATAATACCTTTAGCATTAACGTCCAATTATCAGTGACATATTTAAAATATAAAATTATCTAAAAACGTACTACTGCCCCTTTAAAGTCAAAGGCGATGTTTTGAACAAGCAAGGTATCTTCACTTACGTCAAATGATTTGTATTATTAACGTAATATTTCTACCATACCCGCCTCATTGTAAACGATTGATTTCATCATTGAGATCCAAATAAATATATTTGGATATAATAATTTCAAGATGTTGATCATTATTATCAAAGACTGTTCTGAATTGTATCTGTTTGAGCACTTTCTTTCATCATATCCTAGAGAACATTACATTTCTATCAATCCAAATAATTCTTCAATAGCTGTAGTGTTTGATAATGCTTAAAAAAAGAGAGAAAAAAACCGATGTTAATATTATGTAAAAAAATATAATATTTTGCTTTATGCGGGGGATTTAGTATGACCATGTCAGCTGTTTTTTTACACAGCATGTATGTAAATGTATCTGAATGAAGACGTGCTACAAAATTAAAAGACAAATTAATACGTATTTATTGCCTTTAGTTATCCATGCTAAGAGTCAACATATCACTGGAAGAGTTGCTTTAAAGGCAATAAAGGGGCAGTAGAACGTTGTTAGGGGGGATATAAGGTAATGTCAGGAAAATGAAAATTAATGGTTACAATTGAAAGACAATGTATTAAACTAAATGGAGCAGTAATAATTCAAATATATAATGTAAAATTTAGCCGTGCGATTCCTTTTTCTTTCACAAATGCTTGTGAAATGTAAACATCTGATATTTTCGCAACGTCAATACATATAAAAATAAAAGGGCTTTAATGAGATACATAGTGAGAGTCAGACATACAGACAGACAGAAAATGAAGTCAACATTTTTCGAAAATACTCAAATATAAAGAGATAGTGTGAGAAAGATATTATTTACAGACAAAGTATAAATATAAAATATAAACAATATGCAAATCAATTTGTTTTATCAAGGACATCTGCAAAACGTTTTTTCAAGTGATTGAAAGGAGGTCTCTAAATTTCAAACTTGCATAAAAAAACATGGGCAACAAAACTATTTTGTCACGACCATAATGACATCAACCATACATCAAATTACCGAGTAGGACCTGTCTATTGAGCAGTCGAAAAACTCAGACTCTACCTGTTAAACATCTCCTAGTGCATGTCGATCTATGATGGTCGTTGTCAATCACGTCACTTACATATGCGTTGGCGGTGGTCTAACGCAAGCAAATATCAGCATCATGATAGACCATTCTATTTTGTGATCGTTAGATGCCTTCCCAACTCGGCTGTAATGTGACATTGCATTGACGTTAGAAATGCAGGATCAAGGGAGATTCTTGTAGCGTTGGTATCCGTTGCCCAGATTTTGTCATACCTCAGAGGTTATTCACGTCTTTCTGGTGTGACTTTTGAAGGTTTAAAGGTGTGGGGATTGCCAAAATTAATAAGGTGCAGCAATTTAACATCTGTGTCACTTGACTTTACACCAGAACAAAGGTCACGTGTTTATCATTTTTTTTCAAATTGTGTACTAAATGTGTAAATATATTTTAGTTTAACTTTAAAAAACAAAGATTAATGTTTAAGCCATGTGTATCCGATGTTTACTGTCAACATTCTTATTATAAATTTTCCAAAATTTCATTTTGAAAGGTGTTTGCTTTCTTTTTCCTGTCAGTTTATATACGACAATGATATCCTGGTTATTTCTCTAAAATTTCAAACAAGAATGTTTTTTTCTGTGACAGAAACAATGGGAGGAACTCAACGGCAGATGTGGGGTCTGTGGCGATGCGTACGACGACCCGTTGCCAAGCAACGTCTACGGGGGTCAATTTGCCACCGGGACTATCGCAGGGTATTATGGGCCAGGGGAGGTAATCCAAGTTCAGGTGGAAGTGACGGCCAACCATGGCGGCCATTTTGAATTTCGGTTGTGTCCACTAAAGGGTATGATGAAAGATGCGACCCAGGAATGTTTGGACAGAACCCGACTCCTTCTATTGGGCAATACGAAAGACTGGACAATACCCACCAAGGAATCAACCAATTATACCATGTCTGTTCAACTTCCGCCGGAAGTGACGTGTCGGCGCTGTGTCCTCCAGTGGAAATGGGTCACAGGTAAGTTGGTCTAGTTTTGTGTGGCATAACTCATTTAGAATTCAAAGAATCTCTTGAATTAGTTTACTTATAATGAGACAAGGAAGGCAGTCTGAATAAAGAAAAGTTTTAAAATATTTACGTTACTTGAAATCTAATTGTTCAAACATTTAGCTTCTTCTCCACAAGGTCTGAATACAGTCTACCTTCTCGCATGTTATGCTACAGTTTTGCGTAGACAAAACCCAATCCTTATCGGTCCATCCGCATCATTGCGTTTAAAAAAGCTGAATGGCGGCCTTCGGCCTCATGCTTTTAACTATAATAGTTCAGGGCAAAACTACACTTTATTGCAAAGCAAACGATGGTTAGACTTACGTTATTTCTTAAAAAACAATCATCCGGGGAGACTGTAAAAAAGCTGTTGGTTTGTTTTCTTTCACATGCTTTCGATTTACATTTTGAAATTTATCATTATCATGTAATAATTTACTGTATGATAAATTATAATCCACAGCAAACTCCTGGGGCTGCAGCACCAACTCGGAGTGTTGTATTGGATGTGGTCCACAGGAGAACTTCGTCAACTGCGCAGATATTAGAATCGGGGGTCCTCCGCCGCGCAGTCCCCCGCCAAGAGATCCCCAGCCACCCGCCCCTGTGGCCTCTCCAAACAGACCAGCAGACCCTGTTATCTATGTTGGACGCACTGTGGTCCCCGCAAGGCCGCAGACGCAAACAGCTTTTGGGAGTGGGTACCAAGTTCCAAAATACAGCATCGGCGTTCAACCTGAGCAACCAAGTCCAGCTTATAGACAACAGACTGTATACCGCCCTCAAAATTCTGGTTATACGGCCTATTACCCGCCTTCCGGTCGCCCGATATCCGGATCCGGTCGGCCATCAGCTCGGACCATGTCAAGTCGGCCGACGGCTCAAACGTGGACAAATACATATAACGGAAGAAACGACAGACCTGTGTCTGAACGTAGAACGGCCACTTCTTACTCCGGAACCGGATATAGCGGCAGCGGACGTAGCCAAAGCTACCAGTCTACCAGACCGACAAACTCACAACAGCGACAAGCAAGTCCTCAAAGAAACTACAACGGCGCCCGTTTGTCCGGAGATAGGTCAAGGAGTTCTTCCAAACCAAAGAGCTCTGCCACCCCGAAACGCAAGTCCCCTCGATGTCGGCTCAAATTCCAAGTCCCGGGATTTACTATGAATTGTGGGAACCTTTGCAAACCCGTCAAAGGCAACTGTGTGTCCAGGCAGAGAATTCCTGTAATCGATTCCGCCTGCACTCTCATGTGCCGATGCGTCTGAGCAGTATCCAGGCTACAGTTGTCCAATAAAGAAAGTAGACTATTTCGCGAAACCCACGCAAGAATGATCGTTTACCTTGAACAATATTATTCCCGAGAACAATTTAATGACTTCTTTGAGAGGCATTTTAGAAGTTGGAATGACAATAATGCTGAGGAATATGTGGATGACACCTTCTTTGTTCATTGTATGCGACATTTCGACACAAATTCTTGTGTCGTTCTCAAGCAGAGAACGACACAAGAATCTGTGTCGAAACGTCGCATGCAAATGCACAACGGAATTGTCATCCATATATTCCTCAGCATTATTAACAATTTAATGCTTCAAAACAAGTGCGTGTCGTTCTACAGAAGATTTTCTCTCATTTAAGAGTAATAATTGGATTCTGATCTTATTTGTATATTAACAGTGAAAGAAGCTATCATGGATTTGTCATAGGTTTGTTACTTTACAAGAGTGGATTGCAGATTTTTCAACGAACTGAAAGGCCAATTCAGATGAATCAGATATGATGTGAAGGCTGTCCAATGACCATGTATACATGCATCCATATGACTATTAAATGCTACCTTATAGGTCAAAATAGATTTGCGCCGATCTTTGAATGCCAAACTGATAGTTCTTACAGTAAGCCTTTGAGTCAACGTCCCTAAGTTACAAGCCGTGACAACAAGCTCCAACTCATGGTGTCTATCCAGAAAGACCAAGAGAATTCTCGCCGGCACTACAAGATTTTGAACTTCTTCAACAACGCCCAGGGGCATGTTCAAGTGTTCTAGTTCCAGCGAGATTACGCACTCTGGGTTTTCGTAAACTCATGAACGCAGAATCTCTGTCGACCTTGAATATGGTACAAGACCAAGGGTGTGTTCAAGAGTGCTGGATTTCGCTGGTTCAGGATCTCGTACTTCATGTTGATGGTGAATCACTCAATCTTTATCTCACAAGCATAAGGGCTCTTGAACACAATAGTGCCCACGCCCATTGACTATTTTGGAATGTTGAAACACTTAAGATTTAAGGTAACACTAGCGATCAAGACTACATATGTATTTATAAATGTAATTCGTTTTCCGGATTGTGGTTTATGTAACTTAGTGTCAGTCTAAGTAAACCTAGCCCCAATATTATCCGTTTCACTCCTATACTGAGTCTAAAAAGGTCTAGTAGAGGGTCGCGTCAGCCGACCTTTCTGCGACCTATGACCCTCCAACGTTATACGTGCGAAGGCAGACTATTGTGGCATGGTAAGCTGAGTTCTGATTGGTCAATTCGATCCGTGGGCTGACGCGACCCTCTACTAGGCCTTTTTAGACTCAGTACAGGAGTGAAACGAATAATATTGAGGCTAGGTTTACTTAGACTGACTTAGTGTAGAAGCAATATGGTCGCATTCAAATAATATTGCATGAACAAATACAAATAAGCATAATTAAGAGCTTATTTCAATAAGATGGTTTAATGAACAATGAAAAAAATGAAAACCTGAAATGGCACCAACCAAAAAAGTTTGAAAATGTAGTCTCAATGGCTGCTTCAAAGGAACAGCCAGTTCGTTTTTTATTGGTTGACTTTAACGCATGCTCGACACGGACCTAGTGGGTCAGTCGCTTAATGTAACGTAGGATTTATGGGACGTATACATTACTGCTAGTTATTACTAGAGTGGGCCTACTGCAAAGAGAATGAAACTTGTCGAGATTAAAGTGACACAGAGTATCTTTCTTAAGATTTTATTTGGTTTTGATAAGCTACAAAATATCTGATATGCTGATTGAAGTTCATATCTCATCACTGGACTTGCAAGTATATCCCTTTATGCATAATATCTCTAAAATGCTTGATTTTATGGAAAAATCAAGAAAACATCTCAAATATGTTTATTATTCGAAATTATGCATCCAATTAATCTACCTATTAGTTACAATACCTAATAAACACTATCGAATCGAATATATCTTCCTGTCAGCTTATGACAAGGTTTCGAAATTACGTTTGGCGAATTTGCGCGCGCCACTCGAGCCACATTGTCCGGTTTTCGATCAAAATCCCGACTTTGAATGGCCGTACTTTCGCTCTAATGTACTGATTGACCTTTAACTTGTTATTTTCAGTAACAGTTTGTGGTTCCCGATGTAATAACATCGATTTCAAAATTTGACATATGTGATCCTATCAACATACTCTGTGTCTCTTTAACTCCTCTTTTCTACCTTGCCTTCAAGGCATAGTACGCCTGTGAAATGAAGCAACGAGATCTATCGTGATAACGAGTAACGTGCATACCAGCTCAGAAGAGCCAATGAAATCGTCGTTTACAAATTACAAAAGATAATCTCAAAAAAATAATTCTGTATCAGACTTCAGTCTGTTGGATTGTTTAAAAAATTATTCTGAAAACACTAAGAATAAAAAGAAAATTACAAACACGTATCACTCAAAGTTTTCTTTCTTTTGCAATGAGCATACACAGGTAAATCTAATTTTTAAAGAAAAACTTATTTTTCTTGATTTTTATTCCATTTTCTTAGTTATTCTCACATTTGAAAAAATGTTATCATTAATGTCAAGGGCAAAGCGCGGACAGTTTGAAATCTTCTCGTTTTGGCTATGACTTTGTTAAAAAGTGGGGGTTCTTTTACTGGAGGATTTTTAGAAGAAAAATCTGAAAAGCAGGAAGAAAGTATTGATGACTTTCTGCAGACTAAGATTGGAATAAAACTACAAACATCAATATATTACCTGAATAAAGCATGGATCTCCACAAGCACTTTATTGTACTCAATGTAAGTCATCTTCTCATTTGTTTTTAATTTAAGGTATATAACATATTTTTGTCATAACATTAACATATGATAAACCAACGATAAGATACATTTTTTCTATATCATTTACAGGGCACTGTTAGTAAACAATTGACATAAAAAAACTATTCGACGTCTTTTATTCGTTATTGTTGCTCTGTTATATTCCATACATTCAAATTTTGTTTAAGTCTTTAAGAGACGCCCTAGCACTGACCTTTGTGAAAAAATATACTCAGAAAAAAGGTCCCTTAATAATGATAATATAAAAATAATATTAACACTTCATTATCCTCAGTACATGTACATATTTGAAATTCGTTTTGTGCCCATGCCATCCGGCAGCCAAAATGCAGCGCCAGTTCTGACTATACAATGCTGAGTGTCAAACAAGATAGCAACAACTCCCATCTTTAAACGTCTTCTGGTATGACGCGACCAGGAATCGAACCCCGGTCTACTGGGTGACGAGCCGACACTCTACCACTGAACTACGCCCATGTAGACCTTGAAAAGAAGCACCCTTGCTAAGCGAGAGACAATAATAATTCTTCAGGATAAACCCTGGATACAGATTAGTCTGCTAGCGATGACTTCATTACCTCCCTTTGCTGGGCCCGCCGTGCCTCGCATAAATGGATGTGAATAAACGCATTTTGAGGAGACTTTTACAAAATAGACACCCGGCGTCTAATAACGGTATGTGAGTTAGTTGTAGCAGTTTCTTACTGCATGTATAGTGTTGTCCTTGAACACAAATGCGCCGTCCAAACCTCCTCCCCATTTAGGCACGCACATTAATCTATCCAGCAAGTATTCAAAAGACTTGCAGCCAATATTCTCAGAACAGACCTTGACGCAGTCCTCCAGAGATCCAATGTTGTAATGTATAGGGAGATCAAAACCAAGTACAGCAGTGCCGGGTAAAACTGCATAGGACTTGCTATATTCGTTACATCCTACAAATATAAAACCTCATTTAAATCATCACTTGCTGTATTCTGTACACCGTACAATTGAACAATCTCATTAAAATGATAAAAATCATAGTACTTTCTGTATTCTACACAACCTACGATTGCACAATAACATTGAAATCATCGGACATGCTGATTCTGTCGTGCAAATAAAATATCTCATGAAAATCATAACACTTTCTGTCTGTTTACGCCCTGCAAATGTACAACATCATTTAAAATCATAGCTCTTGTTGTGTTCTGCACACCGTACAATTAAACAATCTCATTAAAATCATAGCACTTTACGTATTCTTTTCACCCTACAAATGCACAATATTATTAAAATTTATAGCTCTTACTTTATTCTGCACACCGTACAATTAAGCAATCTCATTAAAATCAAAGATTTTTCTGTATTCTTTACGCCCTACAAATGTACAATATCATTTAAAATCATAGCTCTTGTTGTGTTTTGCACACCGTACAATTCTGATCTAGAATCTCCATTACTAGGCGAGATAGCAGAGAGAACTTGGGCACTTTTGCTTGTATTAAAACAAACAAGACGACGACGCGTCGACGAACTTATGTCAAATTGAGTGCATTATATCGATAACATTGTTTTCTTCTATACATTCCATACCATAATTTTTTTTTACTTAAATGACGAAAATTTTGTGCAAAAATCAATTTGAAATTGCGATTTGTGCACCCATTGTGCGTTTCAATTGACACAAAATCTAAAGCATCTTTTCCCGAGAAACTAAAATGTGCATACTTCTTTACAAGACATATGCATGTCAGGTACACTCAATTAGGTTTTTGTCGGGTAAAAGAACTTTGTTTATGACGACGTTGAAAACTTTGTATCGTTTCTTTTGGACACTAGTTTATAAAACTCTTATCTGAAAATATCAAATATGTGGAAATATATTCAAGAATTGATAGTGAAATGCTCAACTTCATTGACTCGACAGAAGAACTTGATTTGAAACCATTGTTTTAGTAATACTTTGATCAAAGAGCATATAGTCTTTCAGTTGCTAGTATAAATACTCGTCTTCTTGTTTATTGTATTTTATTCAAAACATGTGACTGTCCCTTTAAGAGTCGAGTGTCCAATACAAGATTGATAGTAATTGTTCAAGAAATGATATTTAAAATAATATTACAGTCAATGCGGTATGTGTCTTCTTCGTATGCTTAATAGTTCATTGTTGAATTTAAAAGCAATATTGGTAATAATCAAATATGGACACATTTAGATAAATGAAAATTTTTATCAGTCGAATTTATTGTCAACAATAACACATCCCCCTTACTAATTCCTTACTTAATTTACTGTGATATTTATTACGACGAATATTGCGTGGAATGTTGACATGTTATGAACATTTGTCGCACTCGGAAGTCATTCTATGACGTCACATCCGGTCACAACTTCCGGAATCGTGAGGAGAGAGATAAGCAGTGTCAGAATGTACTCTTCGTAGTCTCTTCACATTAATGACATTGCTCTCGTATCTGTTTCCGGAATGGTATGACGAAAGAGGGAAGATATGACACCGACCCATATAACATATCTTCTTGAAGAAGTCCATGTAGCTCAGTCAGAAGAAATAGTACTTTATATTTTTTTTTTTTTTTTTTTTTTTTTTTTTTTTGTACATGTACATTTAGGTTCAAACTATAAAGAAAGTGACATTTTACATAGCAACATTAACATATAGACGAATTTTGCCAACATACAAATTTGCACAGGTTATATTCAGATTACAATGGTAACAAAGGCATTAAAAGAAGATTAGTGATTAGTGTTTGAATTGTAAATGACAGGATGAACAAAATTTCATATATTTTGAGTAGTTGCAATTTGAATAACAGTTCTATTTGTCAATGTTAAATTTTCTTCAGACCATTTTGAATGTAAGTTTTAGACCAAATTGGTTTGTTTTGAAAACGATGTATTTCACATTTATGATTATCATGTTCAATACCATGTTAGTACTTTAGTTAACATAGTGTTTGGGTTTATGTCCTCGAAAAATTGCATAAATTGAAAACAAAACACTTATAATGATGGCATGTACACGCAGACAGTTTGAAAAATAAAAAGTCCGGCATAGCTCTTAAACCTGTTCTTAAGCTCAGATTAACGGTAGGTTATTATCTGATCAGTCTGATTAAAATCGACCGTGCTCCGAGGAATAAAATATAAAAAATAGTGTCTCTATCGGGGCTCGAACCATTCGGGATATCCTCTCCGTCTTGAATGAGAGGAAAGCCGGGCTGGGTGAGGTTCGAACCCCGCTAGAGATAATATTTTTACATTTTTTCCTCGAATCACAGTCGATTTTAATCAGACTGTTATCTGATATGTCATCTGATTCGACAACGGGTCAACTTTACCAAAACAGGAAAAACGTGACCAATACGCGATACCGATGCCTAAAGACCAAAGATTTTGCTTTAAAATGTTCAATTGTTATGACAGTTTACATATCTCATTCATAGTTTTGATTTCATAAAATTTAACTTTCCACTATTGTAGGTCAATACAGCATACCTAAGGCCTGTAACTTTACCAACACGGAAACAGCTATTTAATAACAATTCAATTATGAGAACGTGTTACATCTATTGACAACACCATGCAGTAACAGCGTCAATTTGCAAAAAATACCGGGGAACTGCTATAAATCTTATTCCTGGAAAATTCTCGCAAAACGTTTGTATTAATGCTTTTTGAAATGACGTGCAAGAGCTCATTTAGTTAAATAAAACGACATACAATTCTTGAGATGTCAAAGAATCAATCCGTTGGTTATCGTTGTAATGAACATGACTGGTTCTAAAAAATTCATTTCAAGGCTTATCGGTTCATTGAAAGGACAAAATAAAGATACAAAGTCGCGATTTCGATCGAAAATCGAGCAGTGTACATTTGCAGGGACATGCCTATAAGACTGCTATGTACGATTTTTAAATTATGCCAAGCTTGGAGAAGAACAAATTTGATTGATAACGTTTGTTACGTTACAGTATATATATTACATTACTAATATATATATGAATATTGGACCTGTGACTTAAGCCTTTGATTATATATGGGTTGCTGCTCGATTGAATTTTTGTTAAATATTTGGCAGATAAAGATTATAATTAGGGATGGTTCGAATTATCAGCATACATAATAATTAGGTCACGCACCAAAGAAAATAAAATGTTATGAAGATCACGGAATGTGAATGGGTGGCATGTTATTTAGTAGGAAATTCCTTTACGTCAGTGATTGACTATCCGGGTTCGAATCCCAAAGGCGAAACCCGTTGCACTACACCAAATCACGAGCTGTAAGTGTTATGTTATTACCTATTTGAAGTGGTACACGAATTGGGATAGTCTGTAACTGTTAATATCACTTGAAATACCACTGCATCTAGCAACGTAGGAATTAAGATGAGTCAATTTCTTGGAACTAGACTGACATTCCATGAAATGAACATCTGAGACGCAGAGTTCCGCCTAACTTTTATGTATCAATTAAGTGAAATGTAATTGGATCTGTGTTGGTTAATAATTGAAAGATATTTCCGTTAAAATTTTAAAATAGTGATTTTAAAAACCATGTTGAATTAGAATCTTCATTTCTGTACTCATTTTGACAGATTGTTTTGGTTTGGATTTCACTATCGTGTTCTTTACCCATTGCATGCCGGGAGAAAATGACATTTCTTCGTGCTGCACGTGCAAGATAAACTCTATCATGCTTTGAACGTGAAAAGCTATAAGGCAAACGAGTCATAAATAAATCGGTAATAGTCAGTTTTTATTGAAAAAGTTGACATGTCAGCCTAATTTGATAAATATCGTTTCGAAATTCAAACATATCTTACACCGAATATTTGAAGACGCCCTTTAATGTCCTTGCCCTGTGGTCGAAAATCAGACAGGTTGTTTGGGTTTTGATTTCACTGACGTTTTGACAAGCCATGCGATGACAGGCTTCAGTGAGGTTTCTACATGTTGCACGTGCAAAATGAGTTTAAATTGCTCTGCACGCGGAGCTTGAACTTCTTAAAGATAACCGACTACATATTTAAAGAATATCAGCCAGGTGTCTCTCCTATCAACCAAAATTTTATAAAAAGTTACAAATTTCCGAGAATCGCTGAAACACATTTTTATCTTAACTTTGTAATTATCTGTCGATGTTCAAACTTATTTATTAACTCGAATCAACAATTCATCAAAATAATATTTTATAATTCATCACATTTGTATGAGACGTTTTTGTTAAGAATCTTTTATATTCACTTAATTCAGAAAAAGTCGTAAAAGTTTCAAAATAATTACTAGGAACATTTTTCATATCAATACACAAACATAAATTAAATATGATTTGTGTCAAGAAATGAACTCTTTTTTGGTTTATTAGTTTATCCACTTTCCTTAAAATAAGAGAATGCAATAAAATGTTCATAAAATCATAAATGTTTATGATGCACCCTGGTTTGAGTTAATCTTTATCCTCATACCCTACGCAAAGACAATCCTGTTGTTTGAGGCTTAACTCTTGTTTACATAGCCCGGGAAATCAACCCGACCCTCGTGACGTCACAGATAAGGCGTGCCCAAAACTTGTACCCGCTTTCCACCCGTATCTTATTGTTACCGGGTACTCACAACACCATGTGGTCGTATATCGCTGTATGGAGTTTACTTATTTTCGTTTTTGTTAATGGATCGCCGCTAAAAAGTAAGTACAGTCTTTTATACATAAATACATTTTGATAGTGAACAAATGCAACGATGTTAAATGGTATCACACATTGTTTGCAAAAGTACAATTCATTGTACCGTATTTCCTCTAATAAGCGCCCGGGCGCTTATTTTTTCAGCACCCCTTTACCCCCTGGCGCTTATAAGAGGCCCGGCGCTTATTGGAGACCCGGCGCTTATTAGAGGAAATACGGTACCTTTTCGGGTCAAGACTCGTGTGGGATTCGAACCCACACACTCAGTAAGGGAACAACGTGAGCAATGACCATACAAGCAGCTCATCAACTCGCCCATTTCGCCTTGACAACAAGCAAGATTTTGCTAATGCTCGGTTATGTTCATTCACTTTAACCCTTAACTTGTCAAGGTGTCCATTGTGGTTGTATGTAAATATGTACGGTACAAGGTAGTTTTTATGTCTCGATTTGAAAACGTCAACAGACTAAGAAAAATAGGCCTCTATAGATTTTTTTTCACACAAACACAACCTTCTTTTATATATGGGTATTTTGGATATATTTTATGAAAAATAGAAACCTTATTATGCATCATAAGACATTGTATATAAATAGCTGTAATATTAACACTGAGAGATTAAAGGAAAACAAAATCTTTGATTTTATCAGAAACATGTATTGAAAATAATATACGCTACGCCATTCTCTCCCAACATGGGCAGTTCATCCATGTTACTTAGATCTAGCCTCTGTTCTTATTAGCCAAATACAGGGGATAGAAAGGTAGAAGCCAGATCGGAATCAATCCAAGTACCGTATTTCCTCTAATAAGCGCCGGGTCTCCAATAAGCGCCGGGCCTCTAATAAGCGCCGGGGGTCATTGGCAGTTGATAAAATAAGCGCCGGGCCTCTTATAAGCGCCGGGTCTCTAATAAGCGCCGGGTCTCTAATAAGCGCCGGGTCTCTAATAAGCGCCGGGTCTCTAATAAGCGCCGGGTCCTAAGCATTAGATAAATACATTTTTTACAGGTATTAATTGTAAAAGACGGTTTCAACAAACTTCAATTCTCTTTGAAAGAAATAAGCCCCGGGTCTCCAATAAGCGCCGGGCCTCTAATAAGCGCCGGGGGGGTTAAGGGGTGCTGAAAAAATAAGCGCCCGGGCGCTTATTAGAGGAAATACGGTAGGTTGTGCAATCAGTGACGCTGTTTCAAAAGAGGTCATTCGCATATCCTCGGTCATTTCCGTATGCTTCGGAAAAGCTTTCAATGAAATTTAACATCGAGGGATAACTCTTCCTTTGACAAAACAAAGGTTAATCATTAAAATAAAATTCATCATAAAACAAATAATTATCCACGCATTTATAAATCAGTTGCCATCTTTCTAAAAAACAATCCATATTTGACATTAAATATCTCATCTAACACTGTTAATAAAAAATAAACAGAGAGGCATGACATTTTCAATGCCACTATACCGTTAAGGATGATCCCAGTCAAAGATATCCAAGACGTGTTTTCATTGGCTGCAAATAAGGGAGATATCTCATATTGGAACCTTTAGCCTCTAGAGCAATCTGCCGGAACTCCGGAATTTGGGCTAATTAGATCAGAGGTTAGATCAAAGTAACATGACTGATTTCCTCTGTGTTAGGTACGACACTACGACAGAAGTCGAGAAATTATTCATGTAGAAGATAAATAGTTGCCTTTGTTACATTTTCGGCATTTATTGTCATTCAACAAAAAGACGACCTAACTCAAAAAATGTGAAATCTTTCACAGTCAATCAAAATCAAGTATTTACCGAAATCATAATACAATTTGCAAGCGGAACTGTACCATATCTATTGATTGACCAGCAATGGGTGCAGGGGTGCGCATCCCTCCAAAGATGTTGAGAGAGTATGCTGAGAGTCTTAATTCTTATATATGAAGAAATTTTATCAGAAAAGTGTAGGACAGGATACTTAATTCAGTAAACAAGCTTATTTCCTTGTTGACACATATTTGTTGATCCAAAGTTATCATGACAAAAGTTTTGCTTGTGACACATCTCCCACACGAAAATCCCGTCTCCGCCTCTTGATGTTACTCAATGTTTCATGATTTGAAATTGAATTTATCATATGTAAGACTTTCAATTACAAATATTTGTTTTGATGTCTATCTGATAAGTACAAGAGTTGAACCATCATTCAAAGAATGATTTTAAGTTTTTTATTTATTTTCTCCGAATTTTTTTTTTTTATGTTGATAAATTGTTCCAAACTTTATTTGAATCTAAGACAAATGTTCATCAACAAGGTAGACACATTCTGTATGACTATTATTGACAACATTTTAAACATGGTACATGTAGGTCATGATTGTGTACATTCTATTCCTTACCCCTATCTTCATTAAAAAAAGATGATTTATCAAAATGTAGCCGGACCAAAACGACTTAAACTCAAACTACTGCAAATATGTGTATTGTCATCAAATGTCTGTTAGATTTTAAGTTAATTTATACAAAATGTGGTGTTTACTTTCTTTTGCCTGGCGGTTAAGATATCAGCGGTTGCGAAATTAAGCCTTGGCATTTAAAATGATATCTTATATATGTGAGATATGAATGAGGGTTTCTGTTTGTTCGGACCTTGACCGATTCATTGTGAAGCAATTTGACCTCAGACAGGCGATCTATTGGTCAAGCGATAACCTGATGTAAGAGAGAGAGAGAGAGACAGACAGAGAGACAGAGACAGAGGGGGCATGAAGAGAGGGACAGAGAGAGAGGGGGGGGGGGGGGGGGGGGGGGGGGGCAGAGAGGGAAAGAGACACAGAGAGGGAGGGAGAAAGAGAGGGACAGAGAGAGACACAGAGGGAGAGAGAGAGAGAGACAGACAGACAGACATTCAGACAGACAAAGATAGAGGGGCATTGAGAGAGAGGGGGGAGGGGGAGAGAGGGAGAGGGAGAAGGAGAGAGAGAGAGAGAGAGAGAGAGAGAGAGAGAGAGAGAGAGAGAGAGAGAGAGAGAGAGGAGAGAGAGAGAGAGAGAGAGACAGACAGACAAACAGACAGACAGACAGACAGACAGACAGACAGACAGACAGACAGACAGACAGCGGAGAGGGGAGGGGAGAGACAGAGAGGGAGGGGGGAGGCATTGAGAGAGAGAAAGTGTCAAAAATCTCATTACACAAACCAATCATCCATATCCAGAGAGCAAATTATATACATTCATATAAAATCCATTGGCGGCCATATTTTACCTTTTACCTTTAATTCATTTTCTAGGAATCGCATGGCTGAACCATTTATTTTCATTTTCCTGACATCAACTTATATTCCCCCTTAAACGTGCAACTGCCCCTTTAAAGAGATCCTGGATATTACAAACATGTTCACATGATATGATTTATGTACAGCATCTCTGAATGTTGCTAGGCAATGCATTACTCATGGTCTTATTCACGTTGATTTTCAGGTTTTTTAGTAAAGAGTCTCCTCATATGCTTACAGGATGCATGATGACAAATCTTAAACTATAAAATTTGAAACAAACTTTCGGAAGGACATGTTTCAAGTTTCAAACATACAAACCTTCGAAGTCTAACTCCGCGCTCTATCCCAATAGGCTTTGAACGGCATTCATATCTACAATATTTCTCAGTGTAAACCTATGTTTTTCATTTTACGGGTGAAGTGGAGAGTGCAAGTGGAGAACATGCCATGCATGTGCAATGCACCCGCCTGAGATGTCAATTGAATCGCC